>CM076575.1:963392334-963840650 GCA_034641835.2 Pinus albicaulis
CCTTGGGTTCACCAATTCCTTTGGTTTATAGTATTAAACCCTTGGGGTTATTAGTTCTTTTGGTTTATAATATGAATAATCGATCAATGTCATCCATGATCAAATGTCGCATTGTGAGAACAATTGTCTCAATGTTTAAATTAATCCCCTTGGGTTCACCAATTCCTTTGGTTTATAATATTAAACCCTTGGGTTTATTAGTTCTTTTGGTCTATAATATGAATAATCGATCAATGTCATACTTGGCCCAACGTCGCATTGCGCCCATGGCCAACCATGGTCATACTTGGCCCAACGTCGCATTGCGCCAACCATTGTCTCAATGTTTAAATCAATTCCCTTGGGTTCACCAATTCCTTTGGTTTATAATTTTTTGGGTAAGGATTTTCCCTTGGGTTCACCACTTTATTTGGTTTATAATATTAAACCCTTGGGTTTATATTTAATATATTAATATTCTTATTAATATATATTATATATTAATAAGAATATATTAATATTCTTATTAATATATAATATATATTAATATATATTATATATTAATAAGAATATTAATATATTAAATATAAACCCAAGGGTTTAATATTATAAACCAAAGAAATTAATTAATTTGAAAAAAATTTTTAAATATAAGAAGAATTGGTGAACAAGAAATTGTTTAAACATTGAGATAGTTAGTATAATGCGGCAGTGGAAAGCAAATATGACCATGGAATTGAATGCGGTGCGACAACAATTGTCTTAATGTTTAAATCTAATTCCCATAGGGTTTATTAGTTCTTTTGGTTTATAATATGAATAATCGGTCAATGTCATCCATGATCAAATGTCACATTATGAAAAATATTGTCTCAATATGAAAATCACCCATGGCCAACCATGGTCATAGTTGGTCCAACGTCGCATTGTGAGAAAAATTGTCTCGATGTTTAAATCAATTCCCTTGGGTTCACCAATTCCTTTGGTTTATAATTTTTTGGGTAACGATTTTCCCTTGGGTTCAACACTTGCTTTGGTTTATAATATTAAACTCTTGGGTTATTATTTTTTTTGGTTTATAATATGAATAATCGATCAATGTCATCAATGATCAAATGTCACATTCTGACAAATATTGTCTCAATATGAAAATCACCCATGGCCAACCCTGGTCATAGTTGGTCCAATGTCGCATTGTGACAGCAATTGTCTCAATGTTTAAATCAATTCCCTTGGGTTCATCAATTCCTTTGGTTTATAATTTATTGGGTAATGATTTTCCCTTGGGTTCACCACTTGCTTTGGATTATAATATTAAACCCTTGGGTTTATTAGTTTTTTCGGTTTATAATATGAATAATTGATCAATGTCATCCATTGTCAATTGACACATTATGAGAAACATTGTCTCAATATGAAAATCACCCATGGCCAACCATGGTCTTACTTGGCCCAACGTCGCATTGTGACAACAATTGTCTCAAAGTTTAAATCAATTCCCTTGGGTTCATCAATTCCTTTGGTTTATAATATTTTGGGTAATGATTTTCCCTTGGGTTCACCACTTGCTTTGGTTTATAATATTAAACCCTTGGGTTTATTAGTTTTTTTGGTTTATAATATGAATAATCGATCAATGTCATCCATGCCCAAATGTCACATTCTGACAAACATTGTATCAATATGAAAATCACCCATGGCCAACCATGGTCATACTTGGCCCAAAGTTGCATTGCGCCAACAATTGTCTCAATGTTTAAATGAATTCCCTTGGGTTCACCAATTCCTTTGGTTTATAATTTTTTGGGTAAGGATTTTCCCTTGGGTTCACCACTTGCTTTGGTTTATAATATTAAACCCTTGGGTTTATTAGTTTTTTTGGTTTATAATATGAATAATCGATCAATGTCATCCATGATCAAATGTCACATTCGACAAACATTGTATCAATATGAAAATCACCCATGGCCAACCATGGTCATACTTGGCCCAACGTCGCATTGCCTTGACAATTCTCTCAATGTTTAAATCCAATTCCTTGGGTTCACCAATTCTTTGGTTCTCTGTATTTTTTGGGTAGATTTTTCTTGGGTTCTGCACTACTTTGGTTTATAATATTAAACCCTTGGGTTTATTAGTTTTTTCGGTTTATAATATGAATAATCGATTAATGTCATCCTTGATCAAATGTCACATTCTGACAAACATTGTATCAATACGAAAATCACCCACGGCCAACCATGGTCATACTTGGCCCAACGTCCCATTGCGACAACAATTGTCTCAATGTTTAAATCAATTCCCTTGGGTTCATCAATTCCTTTGGTTTATAATTTTTTGGGTAAGGATTTTCCCTTGGGTTCTGCTTCTTTAGTTTATAATATTAAACCACTGCTGCGGTTTATTAGTTTTTTGGTTTATAATTAGGATAGTGATCAATGTCATCCATGATCAAATGTCACATTCGACCATTGTTGTATCAATATGAAAATCACCCATGGCCAACCATGGTCATACTTGGCCCAACGTCGCATTGCGCCAACAATTGTCTCAATGTTTAAATCAATTCCCTTGGGTTCACCAATTCCTTTGGTTTATAATTTTTTGGGTAAGGATTTTCCCTTGGGTTCAACACTTGCTTTGGTTTATAATATTAAACCCTTGGGTTTATTAGTTTTTTCGGTTTATAATATGAATAATCGATGAATGTCGTCCTTGATCAAATGTCACATTCTGACAAACATTGTATCAATATGAAAATCACCCATGGCCAACCATGGTCATACTTGGCCCAACGTCGCATTGCGACAACAATTGTCTCAATGTTTAAATCAATTCACTTGGGTTCATCAATTCCTTTGGTTTATAATTTTTTGGGTAAGGATTTTCCCTTGGGTTTATTAGTTTTTTTGGTTTATAATATGAATAATCGATCAATGTCATCCATGATCAAATGTCACATTCTGACAAACATTGTATCAATATGAAAATCACCCATGGCCAACCATGGTCATACTTGGCCCAACGTCGCATTGCGCCAACAATTGTCTCAATGTTTAAATCAATTCCTTTGGGTTCACCAATTCCTTTGGTTTATAATTTTTTGGGTAAGGATTTTCTCTTGGGTTCACCACTTGCTTTGGTTTATAATATTAAACCCTTGGGTTTATTAGTTTTTTTAGTTTATTAATAATATAACCATCTATGATATTAATATATAAATAAATATTAAAATATTAAATATTATTTTTATTATTTTTATATTAATATATATTATATATATTTCAAGTTTATTTATAGTATGTATATAGTTAATATTATTAATATATTAATAAATATTTTTGTATATATTAATAATATTATAATATTACTATTATTCATTATAAATAAATATTCAAATATTTATTAATAATGATTATTTGTAATATTATAATATTATTAATAATATATATTAATAATATTTTAATATTTTAATATTTATTTAGTAATATTAATAATATTATAATATTACTAAAAATCATTATAAATAAATATTCAAATATTTATTAATAATGATTTTTAGTAATATTATAATATTACTACTAATATTTATTAATAAATATTAGATTATAATATTACTAATAATCATTATAAATAAATATTCTAATATTTATATTATTCTAATAATAATAATATAACCAATTATGATATAATATATATTATTAATATATTATTAGTTCTTTTGCTTTATTAATAATATAACCATCTATGATATATTAATTTATTATATATTATTAATATTTTTTTTATATTAATATATATTATATGTATTTCAAGTTAATTTATAGTATGTATATAGTTAATATTTTTAATATATTAATAAATATTTTTAATATATATTATTTATATTTTTATAATATTATTAATATATATAAAATATTTTTGTGATTTTAATCATAATTAATATATTTAATATATTAATATTCTTATTAATATATAATATATATTTTTCAAGTGAATATAATAAATTTATTATATATAATATTTATTTATTATTATTAGTTCTTTTGCTTTATTAATAATATAACTCTCTATGATATATTAATTTATTATATATTATTAATATCTTTTTTATATTAATATATATTATATATATTTCAAGTTAATTTATAGTATGTATATAGTTAATATTTTTAATATATTAATAAATATTTTTAATATATATTATTGATATTTTTATAATATTATTAATATATATATAATATTTTTGTGATTTTTTAATCATAATTAATATATTTAATATATTAATATTCTTATTAATATATAATATATATTTTTCAAGTTAATATAATAAATTTATTATATATAATATTTATTTATTGATATATAAATTAATGTGATGGGTAGTGGATATAGGCCTATCGGCGTATATCAACTACATTGGTAAATGTGGTTGTAAATCTATTTTATATACGCCTATCGGCGTATTTCAACCACATTAGTTTTTACTAATGTGGTTGTGCTAGTAATATATTCTGAGAGGCAGAGGAATGCTACATGGATATTTATATATAGTATGTAGAAGAAGCACTTGCAGGAACTCTTCCCGCAGGCGTTTGCATATGCATTGGATGATGTATGTATGCAGGCATTGAAAAATTGTTCCACCATAAGAACTCTGACAGGCTAGCAGTGGCATACCTGAACCCATTGGGGTTGTATAATGTCCTGGATTCTGCACGGGGTAGGACCCGAGAGATATGTAGGAGAAGAGTAAGGTGGAACTGACAAGTGAGCTTGTCCTGAAAATCCTGCAGACTTGCCTAAAGGTGTGGCAAGCTGAGCAGGAGAGGTCGTGTAAATTTGATTTGGCGCAGTTCCTTGAATCAGTGATCCCGTTGTTTGTGATAAAGGTCCAGCAATACTAGTTGGTTGTGGTGGATGCACACCAGACACAAAATGATTCCCTGGATACATATATGGGGCAGATGGAGGCTGTCCAACTCCAGCAGGCAGACTAGAGATCTGTTGGCGAATAAGTGGCAATTGATTTTGTAAAATGCCTACTTTTGGAAGGGTGCAGTCTCTGCTCTGATCATTATTAACCTGTGTACAAGGTCATATGGCACTATTAAGAATCACATGAAAAATGAAACAATTATATTTCACAATAACGACAGTTACCTTAAAATTGAGGTCTGTGTGGCGTGAATAAGAGAGATATAATTTGCAATAGCCTCAGTCATATATAGAATTTCCTTCTAATGCCTCTTTGGCAACTACTGCAGTTGGTATATCTGAATACATACAAACATATCTAAGTAACAACATCTCCACTTTAATCAGTAAAGAACATTGATAGGTAATAGTGTTGCAAAACTAGGCAACAACAAAAGATCAATGGGGTTCATGAACTGCAGAAATCAAAAAAATCAGAGCAGATAGTTCAAAATCAGCTAAAATCAGCGAACATAAACCAACCGTGAAAAAACCTGGCATCTGAATATTTAGCAATCAGGGGAAATCCGAACATTTTGGAACACTACTTTTACTTAACAACCATGATGACCCATAAAACAACAATCAAATCGTATAAATTTAGGACTATAGTGCGCTCTCTAAAAAAAATAGCTTATAAACTGAATCAACGTTTAATGAAGGTTATCAATTAGCCTCGTCTGCTAAAGCATAAGATATTCAATGACTTCATTTATAAGAATACCTGCATACTGAACTAAAGCCTGCCATCCTGCATTCTTCTCAAACATTGCAATTTTCTGAACTTGCCAAATGCTGGAATACTAGTGGCTTCAAGGAAGAGACAAACTATTTAGTTCAAACAGAACTCAAAATTTGAAAGAGACTTACACAAAATAAAAAAAAATTAAAAAAAAACAGAACTTGCAGTTTGTCACCATACCGTATGCAAAACATCAACAGTTACTGCATATAACATGTTTTCAATAGATGCAAGAAGAACATTACTCTCTGGCTCTCTTCTTTGCCCATCAGGCCCAATTCCAAACTGCAATGAACCCAACAATTAAAAAAACCATCGATATAACAACTTCATGAACACAAAATATTATCATAGCATACTTCTTTTACCTGCCCACTTCCATCTATGGCAGAAGGGGCAATGGCCTGAGCACATTCAGAGGCATGAATGAACCATAATGACGGGCAGTATATGTTATTACCGGCGCGAAAGTGCTCAACGTTCAAATTTCAATTTTTTTGCGCGTGCGCGAGTGCTGGCGTTGTGGGGGTGGTGGATGGAAGAGGAGTGGCATGAAGAGAGAGGTGGCGGAGGCAGAGGCACGGGGTTCACCGGAGGAGTTGCTGCCATCGCCGTCTGCCAGGAGGTCTTGCCATCGGCGTCATGAGCAGAGTCCACCTGAAAGCCAAAAAAGCGCGGGGTTGCCAGAGGGGCAGTCCTGGAGCTGTCCCATCAACCCCCGATTCGTCGAAAAAAATACTTCCAAACAAAACCACCTAACTTTTTCTTGTTGATTTGAAAATTACATCTTTTAAAAACAATATCTTGCCGACGTGGTCTTCGGCCGTTTAGAAAATAAAATTTTCGAGCTTTTATTTCCTTACAGGGTTTGTGCACCCCAGACAAAGGAGAACTGCGGGAATCTCCCGATTTGTATTTTGTGCCAAACTGTAACAAAGTGCGAATTTCACACCCAACTTGTGTACTCTTAGTTCCTTAACTGTGGGACGATTTTGCAATACAATTTTAAAAAAAAATCCTTTTTAACTTGGCATTTATTTTATTGGCTATGTAGGCATCATAAATATTGTGATTTTTCCTTGGTTCTCATATCAATTTTTTCATATCAATTTTTTTTTTAAAGTAGAGAGAAGAAACACAAAAATTAACACACACAAATCATAGGAGTTGCGGTTATTCTCTATTGATAACCCAAAACTTGATTGATTACAATGAATTCTGTGAGAGTTATTTATATCTTTTAGACTAGCCACTCACCCAAAATAAGTCAACATCCACACAATGTAAATTCAACTTTTCCAAAAATATAACTTAACTCAAACTCACTCAACTTAACTCAATTAAGTGGCTCTCCTAAATTTAACCCACTTTAATATAGGAAAGTAATTACAATTTCTAACATTTGAGATAGAATAGCTCAAAGAACAATGCTCCAATGATGTGCAAAAAAATTAAAACAATGCTCTAATGATGTGCAAAAAAAATAAAGGAAATAAAATTAAGAGGTTGCATTATGATGACTTGGTATATCATGGTGTCACCTGCTACTGTGGTAACGGTTTCCATAGCTTTCTTGTTATTGTGTGTGACCACCGCACAGAAAGAAATGGAGATTGTGGGCCTATATGTGTGGTTTTGAGGGGAAATTGTGATGTAAAGTAAGGTAGGTGGAGTATGTGTGTACATAAGATAAATATGTCACCCAACAATATCTAATATATAAGGGTTTAGGAGAGAATCCAGAAGAAAAGTTTATGTAGATCTCACAGTTCAAAGAAAAAGTAAAAGGTTTAAAAAGCATAAAATGCTGATGACCCCTAATAATGAGAAAAAAAATACTTATGCAACGGTTGTTGGGAAAACCTGGAATGGAATTTAAGGTAATGTGTTTTTATTGTGATGTATATTTAAGCTTATGGCTCAAAGGTAGCTAATGGTCACGAATGTTTTATATGTTTAAATCTTTGTTGGATATGGCCGTGTTGATATTAAAATGGAAGTTGTAGTTGTCTTGTCTCAAGAAAAAATGTCAGAGCAATCAAATGAAGCAATTCCATCAATGCAAGTTGGGGCATATCCTTCAAGTTTGTCTGAAAAGCAAAAGAAATCAAATAAAGCACATCAACGACTATACCTTCAGCCACATCCGGGGATCGGAAAGGACCGTGAAGAATATCAAAACAAATACGAAAATATACAGGGGAAACGTCGCGTAAGTGGAACAAAGACGAAAGAAGTAAAGGATAAGAATATGGAAGAGAATACAAATTGATTATACAATTTAATAGAAGGACAATAATATTTTTTTTTTTCAATGAAAGAGGTTATTTGTACTAATGCATTCACAGTTATATTTGAAGTTTTTTTTTAAGAAGTTATTTTTTTAGGCGGCAACCATATTTATTTAAGGCATTGAAACTCATCATGTCACTAGTATTTCAGTGTGGAGAGAATAATAATTATTATGCTACCATTCAAGATAATTTCAATTGATGAAGCACTATGACATTAAAAAAGTGATTGTGATAAAAATATATCATCCACATTTAATAATATGGTTGTGATAGTTAATTATTGTATTTTATATATTTTGCAAAGTTATAAATATTAATCATATAATTATAAATTTCACGAGATTGTTTCTAAAATTTTAATTTAATTATCAATAATTATTATTAAATAAATGGTAAAGATTTAACCTCTATAAAATATTTTGGAATATTTTTACACTAAAAAGCTTCTATAACCAACTATAAAAAAAATTGAAACGTAACATAAAATAGTATGTCAACATTTTTGAATGTCAATTCCAATAAAAAAAACATAAAACTTTAAAATCATACAATACTTTTATTCCAAAAAAAATATAAATTTTTTCACAATCTTTTATGTAAACAAACTATCACCCATTTCATATAATCCAAGGCTCTTCACGGCATACCAGCACCACATTTTCACTAGCCTTCTTTATTACTTATATTCCAAGAAATATAAATTTTTTCACAATCTTTTATATAAACAAACTATCACCCACTTCATATAATCCAAGGCTCTTCACCGCATACCAGCACCACATTTTCACTAGCCTCCTTTATTATAAAATACACATTTATCTTATCCATCCTTGCATCCAATTCAACATAACCTGTGAAAATACACCAATGTAATTTTAATAGGCATATTTCACTAAACAAAATACAAAGAAACTCCAAAACTTAAAAGTCATATTATCAACTTCGCAACACCAGATAAACAATGTTAGTGTCAATTTTAATGTGTTAATAACCAACTGTAGACAAGTTTTAGATAGAACTAAATGACATTGATTATATATTTAGTGGATAAAAATGTGATACGATTCAAACCAGCTGCAACATTTGAAAGCATTTGTAAATTTTACCTCTCAATCTTAAATAAAAGGAGCGAGATTCAAGGATATAGCTCACACAAGCTTAATGTTAACGCAGACCGACTTAGTACATGCTTAATATTAACTCAGAATGACTTTGTGCATGCTTAATATTAACTCATACCGAATCGGTACATGCTTCATTACAAAGGTTTGGTTGGACTTGATTTGTAATTATGAAGTAAATGAGGATGGGAAAGAAAGGTAGCTTCTAATGAAAATGATGCAAGTGAAATGCCTACGAAGATTGAAAAAAAACCTAATATTTCTGATGCTAGATCACGTATACACACATTTGTTGCATATTATATGTTCTTATTTTTATATGCTCACTTAAGGATACATATTTAAACTTATCACTATGGATCTTGGCAAAGAGGCATCCCTAATAAGGATATGTGTTGGGAAGTATAAATGCTAGATTTACACTCGTATTTAAATTGTCAATCTAGGGTCATAAGACATGTGTTGGGAAGTATAAATGCTAGATTTACACTCGTATTTAAATTGTCAATCTAGGGTCATAAGACTTAGAGATGTAGCACAATATATGCCAGAATACAGCTTTAGAGATTTGTAAAATCAAAATTTTAAAAACAATTTGAAAATAAAATCATTTAAGAAAAGACATTCCAAAGTAAACATATTGCAACAAATAAAGAATGCAAAGTTTCTTAAAAGAATACAACTATACTATAAATATGAAAGCATGAAACAAATTGAATTTGAACTATTTTAAAATCTGTACCAAGAAAATCAAATGCTTCTAATGCGTGAGTACTATTCTTGGAAATGAATCATATGTATATGGCAATATTCAATCCGAAATTTTAAATCATCGAACAAGGATATCTTCAAAAGTGTTGTTAGACACTTTAATTATGTTAAAAATGTACTCGAACTTGTTGATCAGTTGTTGTCATTGATGTCAACCCAAGCAGCACTAGGGGCTACCTTGATATTGCATGGTAATTTTGACCTACAAAATTACTATATTCTTGGTCAAGGACATTTTTGATGGTTTCTACTCGTCGAGATGTTTCTGTTGATATATGGCACATCATGTAAGTCTTCACGGTTTGAGAGGTATTCATGTTTGAAGTTTATAATCCCAGTTAGTGGGACAAAACCCCATGGGGTTGTGGTATGGGTCATTGAAAAGTCAATAATTAATAATTTTTAAGCTCCTAAAATCCCTCCCACATTCACTTGTTGAAAGCCCTCTCAACCTAAGCATTTATATAAATTGTGATCCTCATATCCTCCTTATGTAGCGACTTCGCTACCTAAAACAGGTCATCATGGAATTTGCGCTCCCAATTTGTTTCTACGAAGTTTCAGAAGTTGAAATATTTACGAGGCGAAGCCGAAATCCTGAGGAAGCTCCTGTAAAAATTTCAGATCAAAGTGCGCAATATTTTCAGAGATATGATCTATGGAAGTCAATATTTTTGCAAGCTCCTAAACTTCATCTCAAAGAAGTGACCTTGGGAAAATCGTCATAACTCTCTCTGAGTATTGGATTGGAATTCTGTAAAAAGTGGTGGATAGTGCACGGAATTTAGTTTTCGCGGTATCAATTTTAGAGATGAATGAAGAAACAGTGACATGTGGCACGCCGTACAAGTTCGTTATACTGAACCAGTCCATTATCAAGTCATTGTGAGAGATTGGGCATAACTCTCTCTTGAAGAATCCAAATTGGGTCAGACTTGTGGCATTCGAAATAATGCTCAAAGGACTATTACAGAACCAAAAATCACATAATGGGGATATGAAATAACAGAGATGCACCAGATTCAATATCGAGATCCTAGAAAGCAAGAAAAAGCTAGATCATGTGTTGTCAAGACGTGCAAAGGACCAAACTTTCTAGGGTAGCACAAAAAAGAAAGGTGCAACAGAGGGTAGCATGACAAAAGCAGCAATCGAGGTGCAGAACAGCAGCAAGAAGTTCACCACATGAAGTCTTCAAGTGGGTAGCACTGCATATAGTCATTATAAATGTATCATTGTACTAAGTCATTGTAAATGTGTCATTGTAAAAATTGTACAAGTGTCTATCTCCCAACAGTTGAAGAGGCAGTGTCGAGAGGTCTAGGATCATAATTAGGTGGTTGTGTCATAGTTGGGGTTATGGTCTAGTGTATCTTTTTCTTTTACATTATTCTATATCATTGTAAAGTGGACCATTTTCCCTGGTACAAGAGTCCATTCTTTTTTTATTTTTCTATAGTGTGGTAGGGTGGTGCTAGGCTATTCCATGAAGTCAAGCTTGTGAAAACTTTAGGGTGTTAGGGTGAGTTGTAGCTCATTTGGGTGTTGGGGCACCCGTTCAGTTGACTACCGAAGGATCTCGGGCGTTGGAGCGTCCATCTAGTGGGAGCTGGAGAAGAATGTTTTTTTAGATTCTAGGAAGTTGGAGCTTTATTTTCAATTGGAGTTGAATATTAAATAATTATTAGAAAACCATTCAGTTGGCTTTTGTCCTGGAGAGGGTTTCCACCTTAAAAATTGTGTTCATTTGTGTTCCTTTTGTTTACTGTTATCATTGTACAAACAATGATAATAATTGAAGATTAACTAATGCTCTGAAAGATTAATAATAATACTAATTGAAAGGAATACTGATTCAGCCCCCCACTCACTATTTCCAACAATTGGTATCAGAGCTTGGCTCCTTCAATAGCAGTTTAATGGCTGGAAGGAGGTTAGGGAGCATACCAAGAATGGTGTACCTCTGTTCAATTAAAATAATTATTCACTCTGGAAAGGAAGAATGGAGGTCCATCTCTTGGTGCAAGGTTACAAAGTATGGGACACTATTCAAAATGGATTTACATCAATTGTGAATGAACAAGGTAAGAAGAATTTTGTAAATGATGCAAAAGCAAAGAATATTATTACCGGTGGACCTATTGAATCTTCTTATCATAAGATGTTGGGTTTTAAAACCACCAAAAATGTATGGGACAAGCTTAAGAATATATATGCAGGTGAGTCAAATGTCAAAGAAGCAAAGCTTCAAATCTACAGAGAAAATTTTGAGCAACTCAGAATGAAAGAAGATAACAACATTGTTGCATACTTCCAACACGTTGATGAAATAACCAACACTCTGAAAGGATTGGGAGAGCCTGTTGACGAGAATACTATTATACGAAATATTCTTAGAACGTTACCAGGGATATTGAACCCAAAGGTATCGATCTTAGAATATAGTGCAAATATGGACAAACTCAGCAAAGAGGAATTACATGTGTTAGGTCCCTGTAATTTGTCAAATTGGCAAGACCAAATAGAAAAGGGTAACATCAAACCAACTTTGGAGTCCTACAACCTAGCCTTCTTGGAGTCAGAGAGGGCTCTCTCTATATTTGTGTAAAAGATATGACTTGTTTATTGTAGGATGTTGATTTTAGGCTAGTTAAAGTGATATGGTTTGTTTGTTTTGTTGTGTTTGGTTAGGTATGTTGTCAAGAAGAACATATAGAGTTAGAGAAATTCAAACCATTGGGCTATGGGGTCTGTGAAAGGGTTTAAAAGGACAACGATGAATCAACGGTGTTTCATAGGGAAATATAACAAAGCCAAATGGATCTTAGTAGGTTATGTGGATGTAAAATGCACATTAAATTGTGAACATAGTAGGTTTAAAGGGAAATTAAAAATCCTTTAACATATACTATAACAAGAAGGGCTTTCAAGATCACTATTTTTAAGAAATAACCAAAAGACAAGTCACACCATAAACTTCTTTAGTCAAACTTCACCAAGTAAGCTTTAAAACAACAATCCAGAAAACCCTAGAGAGCAGGGAACTCCTAAACTCTCTAGCTATTTGCCTTCAAAGAAAGAAAATATGCAAGATAACACATTCATAATGATTAAAGAGCATGGAACTCCTAAATTCCTTAATCAAACTATAAAATACCTTGAAAGTGACTATTCGAGATGGACTAAAGGACAGGGTAAACCATAAACTTCTTCAGCCAAACCCTAATTAGTAAACTTCAAAGAAAAGGCCTTAAAAACAATGTTTTAAGCTACACCAAAGGGCAAGGCATACCATAAACTTCTTTGGCTTGACTCCATTGAACCATTTTTAAGAAAACAAGCTAAGTGGAACTAGAGATAAATAAAGAATTCTCAAATCAGACCTATCAGAGGAAAACATCTAAGCAATAGAAGGAAAACAGTCTTAAGGTGCCTCTAACAACATATCTTAACCTAAAGTTTCTACTCTATTGCATGAGAAAAGATGAAACAATATGAAAACAGAAGGAAACAATTACTAAATTAGAACAACATCAACATTAACCATGTTCATGAATCCTATGAATATGCTTTCTCCATTTATGCTCAATCCAAGACAACCAAAAAGCTCCAAAACCAATTTCTTCACAACTCCAAGTCTATATATATTGAGCTCAACAATCAACCAGCAACCAACATGAGGCTTACATGCAGTATTTAACTTCCAAATGATAAATTAAACCCTATCTATGGTTTTAGAAGTCATTAATTACATAATAAATGCATTTGACCATTGAGACCATGCAAGGCCCAAGGCACAAATATCCCAAACTCATTAAATACAAAAATAACTTCTAACATATCTTCTAAGATAACATTGGAGTTATTTGTCTTCAAGGCCTTAAAAATATCTTTTTCAATAACTTTTGATGTGTTTTGTTGACTTTCAGGCAAGGGCACGGCACCAAGGTACAAGGGCACAGCGCCAGGCCAACGGCGCAACGCCAAAACTCGAAAAAGTTTCCCTTTTTGCAGTTGAATTTTGGAGGCCTTCCTGGTGTCCAAATGAGCTCCATGATACCTCATTGGAAAGCCTATCTTGTCTAGTTTCTAATTATTCCTTTCATTTCCAGATTAGTAACCACTTTCCTAGTCAAAAATCCATTCTCCCAAGACTGCTCAAGGCACAACACTAGTGCTGAAAAGAGGGCAAAATGATGATTTTTAGGTGTTTTTTAGCCCTTTTGAAGGACCATTTATACTCCAAATGACCTGAAATTTTCTGTGGATGATGTACTTGCCATGAGTATCATGAATATGTAAGCCATTTATCATTTTAGTGCCCCAAAAAAGAGCGGAGCGCCAGTGGCACTGCGCGTTTGGCCCTTTTTTCTGCTAGCCAAACACTCAAAAAATCAAAATTTGCACCAAGTGCCAAAATTTAGGACTTACCTTGCTGATCATGATTTGGATGCTTGGAGGGATACATCAACAAGGATATCCATTTTTCCTTCTCCTTTGCCTCATTTTGTGCTTGAATCTTTGCAAGGGCTCTTTTGAGCTTAGCCCTTGCAATTTTGTTCCTCATGGCATAATGTCTTGCCATCTTCTTCTGCATGTCAATGTCTCTCTTTTCCTTCTCAAGTTGACCCTACATGTGCACATTGGCTCTCTCTAGCCAATATTCTCTATCATAGCTGATCTCCATGGCAAGCAACTCACTTGGAGTGAGTTGCTCTGCCAACTCTATCTCTTTCTCTCTTTCCTGGGCTAAGGCCTTCTTCAACCCAATTTTCCTTGGCCTCTTCCTAGGAAGTTGTTCTTCCTCTACCTCATTGTCATCAAAAGTGCCCAAGGTCTCATCTAGCATAGCCTTGCCTTTTCCAGCCTCTTTTCGAGCTCTGATAGCTTTGACCTCACTGATGGCTTTCTCTGTCTCTAACTACTGGTTCTCTACCTCATGGAAGTTGATCACATTCTTTGCCCTGCCAAGATTTGTTTGTAGCTCTCTAATTTGGCCATCCTTTCTCTTGATCAACATGTTTTTAATCCTCTCCTCATCCTCACTCTCAAGGTCAATAAGTTGAAACTCTTGTTCAGTTTCATGCTCATCCTCTTTTTCAACAATGACCTACTCTGCAACCTTTTCCAAACCCTTATCAAGTTGTTTTGTTGATGATGAAGGCATTTCCCCTTCCACAATCTGTGGAGAAAACACCTGCCTATTACCTCTTTGATAGGGCAAAGGAAAAGGCTCTATGTCAACCATCTTAGTGTCATCTTTCTCACTGATCTCTTCACTATTTGATGTTGTGGTATCATGAGATGAGGTTGAAGGATTGTGGAAAGGTGATGAAGGAGGATCATCATGAAGTGAAGGAATGTGAGTGGAAGGTGATGTGGAAGGGTCATCATGGGGTGAAGGAATGTGAGTGAGCGGGGATGTAGGAACAGTAGGAAGTGATGGAGAAGTAGGAATGGGAGGATGAGATGAGGAAGGTATATCTTACTGATGATGGCCTTTTGGAGCAATAAAAACCTCATTGGAAATGAAGGTCTCCCATGGAATGCCTTTCTACTGTTGTTGGTGCATAACCACCATCTTGATAAGTGAGTGATGGAATAGGTTTTGTATTTGCTGAGGGTAATTTCTCTTTTGCACTATGTAGGCCATTTTGTCAATGCTTCAGAAGAGGTAATATGGTATATGAAACATCTTTACTCTGGTGAAATGCATAAGAAGCTGAATGTGATATGAGTAAAGATGAGACAACCTTCCCTCACATGTGAAATGCTTCATTATGATACTCATCATAGGTGCATAGCTATCAAGTAGGTTCTGTATTTGCTGAGGGTAATTTCTCTTTTGCACTATGTAGGCCATTTTTTCAATGCTTCGGAAGAGGTAATATGGTATATGCAATATCCTTGCTCTGGTGAAATGCATAAGAAGCTGAATGTGATATGAGTAAAGATGGGACAACCTTCCCTCACATGTGAAATGCTTCATTATGATCCTCATCATATGTGCATAGCTATCAAGTAGATGAGAAAATGGGAAGATGTACTTATTGTGATCTTTATACCTAGGCTTTAGGTAGGGTTAAAAGTAACTCATGTCTAGGTTTGCTTGCTTGAACCACTTCTCACCCACACTTGGTATCCAAGTAGTTACAGCAATAGCATCAGTGGACATCTCAAATGTAACTCCAGCAAGTTTAAGCACCCACACTTGTTTGTCATGCAAATTGATAATAAATAGTCTTGTTAGCTCAGGGTGGTTCTGTACTTGTTTCACCTTCTCACAAAATTCAAAGCAGCCCATGCGTTTGCAGCAGGAAACAGTAAAAGGAGATGCCATGAGCTCCTTTGTATTGAGGCGTTCAAATTTGTTTATCTTCCCTCCCTTGTGATCATGCCTTCTTGGAATTTGGGCCTCACCACCACTGCCACTGTCCTCTCCCTCATACATGTTGAAAACTCTATTTTTGAAAACCCTAGGGCTGATGTGAAAGGATGTGAAGGGAGGGTATGAAATGGAAGTTTGCAAATAAATGGAGTAAGTGAGAAAGAAGGGAATGGAGATTGTGACAAACAAGATGAATGGAAACCCTCTAAACCAATGTAATTTTGCTTTTTATGACTGATATTATAAGGATTATGAAGTAATTGAAAAGCAATGATTTTAAGCTGAAAACCTAGGGTTTCTCTTAGGGTTTGATTTCATTCAATTAAAAATTCACCAAATGGCATCAAAATAGGGTTTATATCAGGTACTTACCACTTATCATTGCTTGAAGAACCTGTGGCAAAGACTTGAAGGATTTTTGGAGTGATTTGAGTGGTTAGAAGAGGGGGAAACCTTCTTTGTCTAAGCGCGCAACGCCACTACTGAGGGCGCAGCGCCAATGTTGAGCGCATAACGCCAAGGCAATCTTTTCTGGCTCATGTTGGGAAAGAGCACAACGCTCTGTAAAGGATGCAACGCCCACTTCCAGGCACATGGTGCCTTCACAAAATCAATGGAGGAAAAATTTCAGGGGCGCAGCGCCTTCTCCTAGGCGTGCAACGCTAGTCTGAGCACACAGCGCCAAGACACTTTGCCCAAATTCACTCAAAAAGCTCACAAATTTATCTCTTATGAATGCTCTCGATCTCTTGAAAGGAAGAAGTGACTCCTTTGAAGTGTAATATGTGCTTTATATGCAAATGGAATTTTATTTAATTTGGTAAAACCCACTTTCTAATGTTTTAAGCCCCTTTTTCCTTTTTCACTAACATTCTTTGATAGTTTTGTCTGTAGGTTAGTTGAAGTCTTGAAATTGACTCTTCTTGGCTCATTGAGGCTTGACATGTGTATTTTTACAATTTTGGGATTCAAACATATAGTAGCATCTTAAAAAACTTCTCTTGTTTCCACCATGGAGCTCAACTTATGCTTTTCACCTTCTCTGACTACTTTCTTCAAAACCCTAGGTGTCTACAGCTCTTTTGTAGCAATAATCAATGTTTTATTCTAAGTTCTCTATAGCCCTTTCAAGTTCATTAATTTTTGTCCAGTTCACATCACCTTTTTTCATATTCCATCAATCTTTTCTGATAGACTTTCTTCATGTTTGGCCTTGTGTGCTTCCTCCATGTCATTTTTTGTAAGGGATCACTGTTTTGGCACTCAACTGGACCATCAAGTCCAAAACCCTAATTCTCTACAAGACCAAGTTGTTCCCCTTTCCTTTGTTGTAATTTGTCTTCATTCATGAGTAGATAATCTGCCTCATCAGTATCTTCTACTGACACAACTTTCAACACTCCTGTAGAAGTGCCAAACTTTGTCCATTTTTCTCATTTGCAGACTTTGAACTGATGATGTAATCTTATTTGGAAATATTTTAGGTCCTTCTTAAATAACCATGTCTTGACATTATATTACATCTGAGCCAATTTCTATCAAAGGAAAAGCAGTGCTTGAAACATCTAATGATGACCCTAAAACATGTAAAAACCCTAATGACCTAGTGGGGGGATCCTTTAACCTGATCTTGATTGGGATTTGACTTAGGTTTTTCAAGTGAAAAAAGAGTATTTTTACATCTTATTATGCCCAAAGGGACATTGGAATGAGTCATCACTAGGAAACCCTAGATGGAGGATGGAGTCTATTGACAGGAGAAAAAAGAGGCAATGAGGCTTTAGGTAGGGAAGGAGGCTGAAAATGATATGTAAAAGCCCATAAGGAGTTTTAGAAGCAACAGGGTAACTCTGAGATGGAAAACTTGATAAATAGTGAAAAAGTTTCTATACGGATAATGAAGGCAGTCAGATTTCTAAAACTCAAGATATTCAAGGAATATTGTTTTCAGAAATCTATAAACATCCTATAGTCATCTAAAGACAGTGAAAAATACTAATTACTAACAGTGGCTCCACTTGGGGAGGGCAGCTCCTTTCAGGAGGTGTCAATAACCTTAGATCTCTGATTTTGCAGATGAGATGCCTTACATGTTTGCTGACATCCTTCATTTTGCAATGCTAATCTTGTTGCTGTTCTTGGAAGATGTGATCTTTTAACATCTGAAAAAACATGATTGCTTCAACATCAAATCTACCTACCCATCATACTTTTCCTAAAAATTTTTATTTAGGTGCACTTGGATTTGCAAACCCTTGACATCATTTCTTTTGAAAGCATAAAAACTATCTATGTCTACCCTTATAACTTCCAAGAGCTCAGATTAGGCTAATGAGCTCTTTTATTCTCTACCTAATCTACTTATCTTTCAAGGTTAAACAATTTGATAGATCTTCATTCTCTAATCTACTGACATGAAATTCAAAACATGACCAAATCAAGGCTAAGCAATTTGATTGGCCAAGAGTTGTGGCATTTTGGACAAGTTGCACACAAATTATTTTGCAAAAATTAAAACTGAAAACGGAGGGCTGTAATTTGGAATTTGTGATGCATCCCTTTCTTTATCTTTTGGTTCATATTTGAGAATTGAAACCAAATATATTTTCCTAATCTAATCTACTGATAAGCCAAGTTTGACTGGTTTGGAAAATCTTCATTTTCTAACTTATCAGCATAAATTTAAAACATGTTCAATCATGGTTAGGCGGTATGACTGAACAATACTTTTCTTCCTCAAAAGTAGTGCATTTGGACTTGCACACTTTCAAACATATTCCTTTTTGGTATGGGGCTTTACCTATTCTTTTTATCTGCCCTCTTTTTCTTCTTTTCCATGTTTTTGTGTATCATTTTTTGTTGTGAGACCAACTCCAAAAATAGAAGAAAAGAGATATCAATGCCTTAGAAATAAGCCACTTCGAGGGGGAAACATCCAATACATTACATGAATGAACAATTCCTGGATGATACAATTGACAAAACCTCCTTTCTATATATAGGAGTCCATGGGGCCACAATGTAATCTTAGTGGGGCCACAATGTAATCCTAGCTGACCTAACAATAATAATGTAAGGGCACAATAATAACAATATGGGGGTTACAGGGGTACAAGGATAACAATAAGGGGGTTACACTAACAACAATAAGGGACTATTCTAGTAATATAGGGACCTAACATGCTCCTCTCCCTCAAAAAAGTGTTGTCCTCAATGCTTGAGTAGCTTCGGGTGTTTTTGTATAAAATTATCATCCTCCCATGTAGAATATTCAATAGGTAAGTTCTTCCATTTTATGAGATACTCTGAAATTGATCGATTTCGTAGTTGTCGAGTTCTCGTTTCCGTGACTGCTTTAGATTCCAATATGGTTTTTCCTTCCTCATCAAGTTATGGCAATATTGTTTGAACTAGAAGTTTGTCCCATATAACCTTTTTTAAGCATGAAACATGGAAAACTGGATGCACTCGCAAAGAAGACGAAAGCTCCAATTTGTATGCCATAGTACCAATATTTTGCAACACCTTGTAAGGACCATAGTACTTTGGCGATAATTTACTATCCTTCTTAGCTTGCTTGAGGGACATTTGTTTGTATGGTTGTAGCCGTAAAAATACCTAGTCTCCCACATCAAAACTTCTCTCACTGCGATGTTGATCTGCCTATTGTTTCATTTGAGTTTCTGCCAAATTTAGGTTATCCTTTAAGAGTTGGATAACTTCTTGTTGATGCTCGATGTGATCCTCCACTACTTGAATCGTAGAACTTTCCCGTAAAAAGATGTGATGGACAGTGGATGATATCCATAAAGTTCCATAAATGGGGTAATTTTTGCTGCAGTATGGAAGGAAGTGTTATACCACCATTCAGCGAGAGGTAACCACTTGACCCATTGTGCTTGCATATCAGATACAAAACAACGAAGATATCCTCTCAAACATTTATTCACTATCTCTGTTTCATCATCAAATTGAGGATGATAAGATGAGCTATGAGCTAGTTGAGTACCCAAACAAGAAAATAATTTTGTCCAAAAATTTCCTGTAAAAATGGGATCTCTGTCACTTATAATAATATTTGGGTTTCCATGTAGCTTTTGAATTGTTTCCATAAATGCCACAACAACTGTACTTGCTTTAAATGGATGAGATAATGCACAAAAGTGTTCATACTTGGTAATTCTATGAACTACCACCATGATGACACTCCTTCCTTCGGAATTAGGTAAACCTGTGATAAAATCCATTGAAATCTCCTCCCAACGTTGACTTGGAATGGATAAATGTTGTAGAAGACCCAGGGTCTTAATTGTCTCAACTTTATTTTGTTGGGAAACCAAAAATTCTACCACAAACTTTTGAATATCAGGTTTAAGGCCATCCCAAAAAAATTCTTTCTTCACCCTATGGAAAATTTTTAAAATCCTGAGTGTCCTTCTAAAGGAGAAGTGTGCAATTCCAAAAGAATATTTTGTTTTAGTTGGGAATTATTGCAAATATATAAGCAATCTTTGTACCATAAGGAATAATTTTTCCAACAAAATGTATCAGATGTAATAGGATCTTGCAGCAACCTTTGAATGAGTGTCCACACTTCTTCGTCCTTCTTCCATTCATCCCTTTCTTTGTTTATCCAATCTAGTTGGATAATAGAAATGGCACAAAGCAATGCTTCCACCTCTTCATCCTTTCTTAAGAGTGGATCTGCAACAACATTTAGCTTCCATTTTTTGTAGATGATTTCAAAGTCATAACCCAACATCTTTGTGACCCATTTTTTCTGCTCTTCTGAAGATATTCTTTGTTCCAAAAAGTGTTTAAGACTATCATGATTAGTTTTTACCTTGAAGTGTCTTCCCATTAAGTAAGGTCTCCATTTCTTTAGTGCAAGTAGTATTGCCAACATTTCCTTCTCATAAATAGCCTTTTGTAAATACTTTCCTTTGATTGAACAACTTTCAAAGCAATGGGTCTTCCTTCTTGCATTAAAACAACACCAATTCCATTTCCTAAGGCATCACATTCCACAATAAAGGTTTTTTTGAAGTCTGGCATAGCTAAGACTGGTGTTAGGCACATTTCCTCTTTAAGATGTTCAAAGGCCTTATTTGATTCAAGAATCCATGAAAATGCTCTTTCTTCAATAATGTTGTTAGAGGTGCTGCTATTCTCCCATAATTCTTAACAAACTTGCGATAATACCCTGTTAATGTTGGAAAAATACTGAGAGGCGAATCGATTGACTGAAATCATATGTAATTTTAACCTTTTCTTTTGCAAGCTTGCATGTGCGCTTTCATAGGGCCGAACTGCGTGTATACACCTTTGATATGCTAAAGGAAGTCGCGTACACTAATATAAATTTCTAGTTTAAAAAGTACCTCGAAACGAGACTTTAAAACAGATTTACCGATTTATGCATCCAAATTGAACAATCGGTGAATATGTACGATGTGACGGTATAAAACATCACACAAGTGGAACACACATGAACACCAAGATTTAAGGTGGAAACCCAATTCGGGGGAAAGAGAAAACCACCATTTCTTGTCATCTCTGTCTTCAATATTTATTATATGAAAAGCGTTTACAACTTGTTATGCGTCTGAGAATCATATCGGTATGCAAGCTTCTACCTACAAGGTTGCAGTCTTCACTCGTTTACCGATTTAACTGCGGAAGGGAGCTCAACCCCCTTTCTTCTTGTTTACCAGCCACTCCTAAAAGGGAGCTTCAACCCCCTGAACATAACACCATATTCTACTGGCAGGAAGATTATACTTCCATACTGAAGGATTCAACCCTCAGATCCATTGCAGACCATGTTTCATCAATTTTCATACTAGATCAAACAGCTTCAACGCAACCCTTTATCAACAATTGTAAACTTTGCCCAACACTTCAATTATAACAGTGAAAAAACTGTGTCCAAAACATTAGAAATAACCCATACTTCAAAAGAGATATTCAGGTACAAACTCAACCCTGAACAGTCATTAATTCAAATAGCATATGCTACTTTGCATCACCGAAGCCGCGTACATACGCGCTTTTCTGCACACCAACCCGCGTATACTTCTGTGTATTCTTTAGAAAACCCTAACTGCCATATGCGCTTTTAATGAAGCGAACCCACGTATATACACGCTTTTACTGAAACCAACTAGCATATAGATCTATAAATTTATATTTTTCAGAACAAGCTATATCTTTAAAACTTACCGAGATTTCTTCATTTTCTTCAATAGACTTGCGCCAGTTCTTCATCATTTCTTCAGTAGATCAAACTAGAGTTTCATCATCTTCAGATCTAGAGATCTTGAACCATCATCATATCCATGGGTGCATCATAGATTCAGATTCATCCATCCAAATATTCCTTAGAGAATGTTTTCATTCATTAACAACCCTTACTCATGCACCCTTTGCTCTATGATCTTATTTTCCTTATATATATTTAGCTTTTACCAATACCATGAGTCAAAACCACACAAATTCCGATGGTATTCTTAGACGGAATCAAATAGACAATGCAACGCTCAATATTGTGAGCTAATACCATGGTAATGCCCCTTGGTATCATAATTTTAGAGCGGAAGAAACTGTACAACATGGAAAACATGGAGCATTTGTTCCATATGTATACACAACTTTTCTTCACAGAGAAACTACATATATACTATTACTGAACTTATACACGGGTTGCCCCTTCATTCTAAGATAAGCGTATACATTTCATCCATACATGGGTTGCCTTGACAAAAATAGCGTATACATTATGACATATTATATTTATCATTTCTCTGGCACTTACTAGAATTCTTTTCTTTGGCACATCTGAATTGATCTGTAGAGACATCATTCTTACATATTTAACACATAGGTTGCTTATCATAGGCAACTCATCAAGTAGGTTTCCATAAAGGATAACTTCATCAAGTAGGTTGCCATCAAGGACAACACATTACATCATATTTCCAACAATCTCCCCCTTTGGACTTGATGGCAACCATGATGTACCTGATATTGTCACCATCCCTACCATTCCCCATCCCTCACAATGGAGGACCCATTTTGTGACTGTGAACAATGTCATGCCTTGAAACCATTATCAATGCATTCCTCTAAACATGAGATTAAATTGCCCTAAAGACATCTCCTTGCAAAAAACCATAAAAACATCTCTTTTTTCATTGGCGCGGGTAGACAGTTCATCACTCGCGCCAATAGGGAAAATCCTACAAATAGGTCGCGCCAACTGGCGCTCTGTCCTAGAGTCGCAGTCGCGCCAGCCAATTTAAGGAGTTTTTTTTTAAATAAAGATGGCGGAAGTTGAGCTCCAACAAACTCACAAACCATTGCCTATCTTGAGTTGGGAGGTTTAGCTGCGGGAGCTCTATGGAAGGGAAGTGGTTTTGCCACCTCCCATGGAACCTTCCTTGTTGATAGGGCCAATCCCATAATAATAGGGATCCCAACTCCCTCCTTCCCCATATATAAAAGCCTGCTCAAATCCATGGCAAGCTAGTCTTGAAGTGCCTAAGCTCTGAATCTCCATATTCCCAAGAGCCTTTGTGTTGTAAAGAACCCTCTCTTTCCCTTAAGGCTGACTCAAGTAAGGAGACCATTGTCATAAGACTCTGGAGAGGTTTTCCCTTTCCTTGGCGAGCTTTGCGAGACGTGGACGACTGGAGACCCGTCCGAAGGAGACCGCGACGTCAGAACTTGGTTGTAATCTCTCTTCGTTTGTTATTTAATAGATGATTATGATTATGGTTCCACTCTGTTTTCCATCATGTTAATATGAGTAACATCCTTTCTGACTGATGTTTAGTTACGTATGCTGGATTTTATGCTTGGATCTATTTGTTTCTTCCGTGTGCAGGTGTTCATCCGCGGAGATCGTGGAGGGATTGTGATCTGCCGAGGTTGAGGAACGGGGACGCTTCTTCTTCAGATCATAGCGTTGGAATCCAGGTAGGCTTCTATCCCTAGTCTTTTCATTCGTAACTAGGAACTTGCGTCGTAACATTGTTTGATTGTTGCTAGACCCCTGCTGGGCTAGTAGGGATCACCTCTGTCCGCAGAGGGGATTTACCTCCTCAACAATTTGGCGACTCCGCTGGGGAGATCGTCCAGATTTCACTGTCTCGTTTGTGTTGTCTCGCTTTGATTATTTTATGTTTTTTTCCTTGCTTGATGAACCTTCTGGGTTGGGTTCTTTCACTGCTTTGCTTCTTGGTTTGCTTAGCTTGCATTGGTCTGCTTCTGGAGTAGCTTGTTTTTAATTTTGCTTGAGAAAATCGACTGGCGCGGTTTTTAACCCGACAGTCGCGCCAATTGGCGCATGTTGCCTTTGTTTAGCCCGCGCCAATTGCTTTCTGGCGCCAGTTTCATCCTTACAGTCGCGCCACTCCTGTAAGGTTTTTGAGTTTCCTCATTTTTGAGCTCTCTGGATTTGGTCAGTGTTTTTCTTCTTGATTTCCCGACTGCCTGAGTGTGTTGGAGTCCTGTTTGACTAGGAATTCACCTCTGTCCTTTGGTTGTTTGCTTCTATCTACCGATTTCACGTTTTAAGCCCTAAGGCATCTAGTGGCTTAGTGTATCGAGCCCTCCTTGGGAGTTTTGGTGTTTTGATTGTCCTGTCAACTATCTGATTGATTCTCCGCATCCTCTAAGTAGTTTTTCATTGTTTTGTTGCGATTTTTGGGTGATTGTTCATTCCTTCATTCGAAATTCGTTTGGTCTTGCCTTGGACCTAGATCACACGGTCCATTGGAAGCTTTTGAGTCTTTTCTTTGTTTTGAGAGACTTTGGTCGATTTGGGGATCTGATTGCTTGTGTTGGTGAGTGAAATTTGTTTGTTTCGCTCTCTCGAATATCGTTTCTCAAGTTGTTCCATTTGTTTTCAAGATTGTTTAGTGCATATTAGCTATTAAACATTGAAAAAAAAAAAAATCTCTTTTGCTTTTGTTGATTAGTGCAAATTGTGATCTTTTCCATCTTGCTAGTGATTAGTGTTTTGAATGAAAAGTTTTCAATTTCATTAGTTGCATTAGAGATCTCATTGTTTGTCTTCCGTTCATTTCGTTTGTGTAAAGCTCTCAACTCTTCTCTAATTAGTTTTCATCGAACGAAATGTTGGACTGTGGCATATAGCTTTGCATTTAGGAGTCTTTTAAGACACTACATACGATAGGGCCTGAAAATTGAAACTTAATTGAAGATAAACTGTAAAATTTATTCAATTAACCTAAGGCAGCATTGGAACTTAACGAAACATTTTTAGAAGGTCTAGGCTAGAGACGTGTTCCGGCGTCGTTAAACCTAGCAGCTGTCGCTTGCCTTTTGGCTTTAGACAGCGCTAGTATGGACTTGTGCTCCCCGTACCGTCGCGTATATAAAGGGAGACCCCTCTAGGTTTTCAATCCTTTATCCACAGGAAGCCGAGTCTGCCGCCCTATACCCGTGATACACCGAACACGGCATTCGGGGAGACTACCTACACGTACGGAAAGTCCTTGGTCGATTTCTGTTTCATTATTGAAACCAAGGTGTATATTGCAGTTCACGGATATTTGGTACACCCTTTGTGCCTAGTATTTCCTGAGAAGTCATTTGGTCTTTTCTGACTCCCTAAACTTGAAAAGACCGTCAAGCGCTTGTCCTTTCACGCTTGTGTCAACTCTGAAAGAGATAGAGTCATCTTTTTATCGTTTCTCGACTCTTAAAATATGAAACGGTAGAATTTCTTACTTTCCAATGTGGTAAAATTAATCCCCCACGATTACACGCATGCTTAGATATTGCTTGTTGACCGTTTTATCATGTGCCCTTAACTCGTTTTTCAGCCCGTGTGTGGTTTTGAGTGTTGATGGCAACTTTTTTAGAGTTTACCAACTAAGGAATCCCCTCAGAAGGGAATCCTCGTCATTTTCCTCCTTTTGGAAATGTTGGTGCTCCTTACATGGAAACGTTGTCCCTTCCTGGGCTAACTGTTGGGTTGCCTGTTTGGTTGTTCTCAACCTCTGTTGTCCCAAATAACTCCACTACTGTTCAATCAGTTCCTCCACCGGAACAACATCATGTTGATTCCAAGGTGGACCTCTCCCCTTCTTCACCTGTTTCTGAGTCCTCCTCCTCCTCTTCGCCTGGTGAAAGTCTGGATTCGAGTAACCAGGTGGCTAAGAAGAAGAAGAGGAAGACAAAGAAGAATAAGTCTGATAAACGAGAGGCTAAACGTGAAACTGCCATCTCCGAAACACCTCCTCTTGATAATCCTTTCCAACCCTCCTCGGAAAGTCAAGTTCCCTTGTATGTTGTGCACGGGAGACCATCTTCTTCGAGACTGCCCTGGCATTCCTAAGGTACTCGAAGTATGGTCCGATGGCCGTCCGTCGTTGCCTTTGACTTCCAGGAGTCAGGTTGGGGGCACGTCTTCAACTGGTACTGATAAGGCTCCTAAGAAGCAGGGTAAGATCGCCAATCCCTGTAAGTTGTGTGAAGGGCACCATGCCATTCACCTTTGTCCTTATATGGATGAAGCCAAGCAAGTTTTGGACAACCCAACCGGTTCCACACCACGCCTTCCACCTGGTTATAATCGGCTGTCTTTGAGTCCTCCGCCAGTTGATCCTATGATTGGTCAAGCGTCATCTTTGGTCCTTCCCGCTCCCTCAGAAATTCGAATTCACGAATCCGTTCCTAACCAACCATTGGTCGTAGGATCGATTGAACTGGCCCCGTCTGCGGTGCACCAGGTCTTTTCTGTCGAGAGTGGATCTCACACCCCCCATGTCCTTCTGATTTCTTCAGATTCTTCAGACTTGGAGAAAGATTATCCTGTCCCTGTGCTTCAAGAGGCTGCTCCTCCGCCTCCCATGATGGAGGCTCCGGAGGATATCCCTCCCGCCTTCGAGATGGAGGTTATGGAGGATGCTCCTTCTTCCGTAACATCAGGGGAAGACCTTCGCATTTCGATGGTAGCCCCTCCGAGTAGTCTGGTCGCCTCCTTTGATTGGAGTCGATTTGTAGGATTCCGCCTTCCGTCGTACGTGCCTTTCGAGATCACAGTACAGGCTCTTGGTCTGGTCGTACCCAGCACCATTATAGACGAAGGTGCCTCTGTTAGTATTCTGTCTTCAACTACCTGGCAAGCTTTTGGTTCGCCGCCGCTTGCGCCCGTTACGCAGAATCTGTTGACATTCAATAGAAGAACGAGTCAACCGTTGGGGATCCTTCCAAGGTTACCTGTTACTTTGGGAGGAAAAACCGTCCATATGGACGTGATGGTCATTCCAGGCCCCTTGGATTTCAATCTGGTTTTGGGGCGCGATTACACCTATGCCATGGGAGCGCTTGTCTCCTTCCTCTTTCGCGTGATGTGCTTTCCACATGAAGGACGGATCGTGACCATTGATCAGCTTTCGTTCTTTGGTCCTAATGTGGCAACTGGTCCACCATCACCCCCTCCGGGTTTTTATCCACCTGTTGTATCTGCTCCACCGCAGGTCAACTATGTGTCTACCTACCCTGTGCCTGTGCTCAGTGATGATGCCGTCGTGCATCAGGTGCTGGGGGCATTGGGTCCTGACTTCCAGGATGTTTTCCTTCCATCAGGAGTGGAACTCTTGGAAGCACCACCTTCTTGTTCATTTTGATGTAAGTCGGTTAGAGCACGGTTTCCTCCCTGTGTTAAGCTCTTTAAAAAATGAAACCAGGTTGTCAGAGCATAGTTCGTTGTCTTGTGTCAAGCTCCTTAAAAAATGAAACAAGATCGCCGGAGCATAGTTCCTCCACTTGTGTCAAGCTCCTAAAACAATGAAACAAGTTGTTTGAGGATGGTTCTTTAAGTGTGTCAACCTCGTTAAAATAATGAAACACGGGCATGTTCAATTCGACTTTTTGTTTTGAACCTTCACTCCATTTTCAATGGACTGAAGCTTGGGGGGCATGTACCTCGAATTGAGACACCATGCTGGGGGGCATGCCCGTCTTCCTTATTTCAAGCATAGTTTGCATGTGTGTGTGTTCATGTGTGCTTTTAAGCTTGCATAAAAATGAAATGTATGAGTAGATACATTGTGTGAATACATTTCGCATTGGGTCGTTTGTTATGTAACTGATACATTAGATTACATTTGTATTAGACATTTGCATGACATATAGAAAGCATCATCATATGTAAAAGATCCATCCAAATAGTCATACGTATACATATATATGTGTGTCGAAATGTTTGCACAATGTGCATCACAAACTCAAAAAATATACATAATCGTCTTAGTACATCCGGAGACGCTATGTCTCTCAAAAAATAGGTGTGGTATAAATCCTAAGGACTAATCCGCATGGTGCTCATGATAGCACGTGACTGCACGCACTAAGCGCCTCAGGATTCGGTGGATCCGACTCGGAACTCCCACCGTGTGGCACTGGTATGCCATTGGTACATCTGCTAGCCGGGCATAGTCTGGGATCCCGTGGGCAATCCCCTCGAGGTTCTGGATCAGCTCCTCTCCTCCGGTGCCTTCTCCCTGAATCTCAGGGGCAAGTTGTGTCCTCCGGGAGATTGGAAACATCCCAGCTGGTCTCTCAGGCCCCACATCTTCATGCATATGTGAAATGTGTTAAGACGAATGTGTATTAACAAAAAAAACGTATAAATATAAAATAAAAAACATGAGGTCTTACCCAACTCCTCGTCCCAGTCGTCTCCTTCTGGCAGTGGGAGATCTGGGTCCCCGGTAAAGTCAGTTCCTGCATAGGGTCAGTCTTCCATGACGATCAGCTGGCGCCGTAACCACCTAAAAAAATCTGGCCTCCAGGACATCTGTTGGCCACCTCCAACTCTGGGCATCAATGCTGCCCAGCGAGCCATTCTTGGCTCTCGTGGTTCCGGATCTGCCACCGCGGCCCCTTGGCCCTGGAAGATTGGTAAGCGTTCCAGAATGAACGATACCAAGATGGAACCATAACCGAACTGTTTCAGTTTCCCCTGTTTTCACTTTGTGAGCTGCCTTTTCATGTTGATTGTCACTGCTGTCGTCCAGTCATACAGTCGGGGACCCATGCATTCTGAGGCCAGCAAGAGTTGGGCCTTTATGGCCTCGTGCGGTGCCTGCGACCCTGCAGCCCGCGTGATGGTATGCAGAACAACTCTTAACACCAGATTAGGGATAGTGTGGATATCCACTTTCTTGCTGCCTGATCCCGTTTGTGCTCCTGGGCACACTCGTGCCATCACTTCTTCCATCTTTTCCCCAGATGGTCTGCTTCCTGTCAATACGGGGATTGGACCTCTGCGGGACAATCCAGTGATGAAATAAACATCAGATACCTCCAGTTCTAATACCTGATCTCGTAGCTTGAACACCTGTTCATTTTCATCCCAGATACTGATTAGATACTGGAGGAGCTCGGGCTGAGCTCGTAAACATGGTGTGAGGAAGAATTTTTTCAATCCACAGTTTCTAAGTGCGTTCATGAAAGCTTGACTTTGCATGGCTTGTTCATCCTCTTCTCCGTGCTCTCGTTCTTTCCATTCGATTGCCATTTTGAGTGATTACCTGCATTCATATGGTCAAAAACCCTTAGTTAGATCTTTGGTGAGCTTCAAATTCCATGCAATTTGATCTAAATGTCGAAATTTTGGGCGGATTTTTAGGTTCGGCCGCTGGCGCGGCTGTTTCTCGAACAGTCGCGCCACGTGGCGCGAGCCCTTTATAGAAAAGAGCTCATTGGCACGGGTCCGTGCCCGATACCCACGCCAATGGGCGCAGCCCTAAATTTTTAAAAATGGCCACACATAACTGATCTTCAAGGGAAAATTATCAAAAAATGAATGAAAATGTAGAGCAAAGGAGCGCCTCTTACCTGTGACAGACGAGAAGCTGAATGGTCAACTGGATTTGTCGCAATCACCGTCAGAAGTTTCTGCTCCAAATGGACCACTGTTGCTTTCCACCAAGGTAAATAGTAAAAGTAATTTTATTTTTACCAATTCGACATATTTATAACTTTTTCGACGTTAAATGAGTTTTAAAAGTTATTTTTATCAAATATTTGCATATGTTATGTCGAAAATGGATTTTACGCTTGCTTGGTATATGCAGCGGCAGGTTTTTGTGACTTAAACGATGGAAGTGAGTTGTATTTTATACTTTTTCGGACTCGGTAAATACACGAAAAAGTCACTTTGGAGTCATCTTTCAGCTCTTTTCTGACTCTCTAAACATGAAAAGATTGCCGAGGCCCTTGTCGTTTCGATCTCGTTAAAATGGAAACGAATCGACATTCACCCAGTATAAGTTTAACCCTTTTTCGGGCTGGGATGGATTGATTACGAAAAAGGAATACCCTAACCTATCGCGACTAGGAGGTTTTCCCAGATATTGTTTTCTACCTTTTCGGATCTGGGAAACTGTTTACGAAAAGGGACTGCTGGAGTTTTCTTTTCTGCTGTCTTTTCAAACTCTCTAAACATGAAAAGACGCCGAGTTCTTCCTTTGTCAGACTCGTTAAACCCTGATGACATCGGATCTATTCGAAATGACGTTCTCCGAGTTCCTCCTTCCTAGGACTCGTTAAATGCACTAGGATGGATTCGCCCGAAGGGCAGACTTATATTGCAAGCATATGCTATCCCCTTCAAGCTTGTTATTAAAAATAATTGGGGTACTCGCCAGAAATGGTGGGGGAAAATGGAACCATCGTCGTTGTCGTCGGCAGTATGTCGCTCTTGAACATGGCACTTGTCTGCATTCGTGTCGGGTTGGGGACATCTCATCTCGTTGTTTCACTTTGCCTCCGTGGGTTTGGGTAATCTCTTTTGACCTCTCATCTGTTCACTACCTCGTCACCATGACCTCTGATCCGTTTGATGTCAAATACTGCCAAGTCCACCGTCGTGCCGTTTATATGTTCAAGAGAAGTTGGCCTCTGCGAATATCAACCTTCCTCTTTTTCTCATACGATCTTGATTCACAACAAAAACATCATGTTCCTCTGTCTCGTGTCGATGATGTGGGAAACATTATAGCCCACCTTCGATCAAGGTCACTTCCTGTCGACTTCAACTCATTATCCAGGAAGTTGGTCTAGAGACTCCTTATGGTACCTTGGAGCCTGCATGCCTTAATGGCAGGTTTGTCGCATTCGACGTGAGGTTTACATCATTGACCTCCGATCGAGTGATTCTGCGGGTGTTCGACGTCAACTCATTTATTCGCACGCCGTAGATTGTACCTTAGTACCTTGAGGACCATTTTCATTATTGGTGGTTTCTCTCGCGTCTGTTAACAGCTTTCATCATTGGCTGGTAATCAGACGATGTTCTTGCACGTTCGACTTCAGCTCACATATTCACATGCTTGAACTTGTACTTTGTTGGGTCGAGATGGAGCGCAAGACCCTGGATTGTGTCTGTTGTAATCCAGGCTGCGATTGTGGATTATTATAATTATGTACATGACTCATTGATTGGATGGCTGCGACCATACCTGAGTCTATTTGTTTGATCTTAGTTGGATGGCTGCGCCCATACCCTGGATCCGGATTATAGCTTACTCTGTTTCGGATGGCTGTGTCCATACCACATATACATCATGTACTTGAGATATCAGTTGTATCTTTCTGCGCAGGTTTTCCGACGGCGGGCTTTCAGTTGAACATGATCTCGTAAAGCATTTCACCCCTCTCTCTCTCGGGCCTCATACTTTAGGGGGCATCTGTTACACAGTAATTTGTCACCGTCCCTACCATTCCCTGTCCCGCACAATGGAGGACCCATTTTGTGACTTGTGAACATTGTCATGCCTTGAAAACATCATCAATGCATTCCTCTAAGCATGAGCTTCATTTGCCCTTGAGACATCTCCTTGCAAAAATCATGAAAAACATCCCTTTTTGCATTGGCGCGGTCAAGCAGTTCAGTACTCGCGCCAATGGGGAAAATCCTGCAAAGAGGTCGCGCCAACTGGCGCTCTGTCATAGAGCAGTAGTCGCGCCACCCAATTTAGGGACTGTTTTTTAAATAAAGATGGCGGAAGTTGAGCTCCAACAAACGCAGAAACCATTGCCTATCTTGAGTTGGGAGGTTTGGCTGCGGGAGTTCTATGGAAAGGAAGTGGTTTTGCCACCTCCCATGGAACCTTCCTTGTTGATAGGGCCAATCCCATAATAATAGGGATCCCAACTCCCTCCTTCCCCATCTATAAAAGTCTGCTCAATCCCATGGCAAGCTAGTCTTGAAGTGCCTAAGCTTTGAATCTCCATATTCCCAAGAGCCTTTGTGCTGTAAAGAACCCTCTCTTTCCCTTAAGGCCGACTCAAGTAAGGAGACCATCGTCGAGAGACTCCAGAGAGGTTTTCCCTTTCCTTGGCGAGCTTTGCGAGACGTGGACGACTGGAGACCCATCCGAAGGAGACCGCGACGTCAGAACTTGGTTGTAATCTCTCTTCGTTTGTTATTTAATAGATGATTACGATTATGGTTGCACTCTGTTTTCCATCATGTTAATGTGAGTAACATCCTTTCTGACTGATGTTTAGTTACGTATGCCGGATTTTATGCTTGTATCTGTTCGTTTCTTCCATGTGCAGGTGTTCATCCGCGGAGATCGTGGAGGGATTGTGATCTGTCGAGGTTGAGGAACGGGGACGCTTCTTCTTCAGATCATAGCGTTGGAATCCAGGTAGGCTTCTATCCCTAGTCTTTTCATTCGTAACTAGGAACTTGCGTCGTAACATTGTTTGATTGTTGCTAGACCCCTGCTGGGCTAGTAGGGATCGCCTCTGTCCGTAGAGGGGATTTACCTCCTCAACAATGATGGTGTTTCATCACCATAACAGATAAATACAATAATCATAACCATTATTCAAACACCAAGATATTCTCCCCATTTGACATCAAGGGAAAAGGGCGGATCAAAACCAAAACAAGGTTTCTCTTCCCTTGTAGAAATATGAGCTCTGTAGATCTGAAGTGCACTGAGTTTACCATGCTCCCCCTGAGTTCATGCTGAATCTTTAGACATATTTTTTAATGAAGTACATGACTCTATAACTCAACCAAGTATAAACATTCCTATCACCAAGGACTCATACTTACATCAATGATCCAACCAAGTGGAATTACATATTTGACTGAACTACCCAACCAAGGGGGTTTACAAATTCGACTCAACTACCCAACCAAGTGGGTTTCCAAATTTGACCAAGTCATTACATGACTGAATATAACAATTTACATCATAGATCTCAACATGACCTTTTCATCAAATGACTTTTATAAACAAAACCAATGAATCTCAACCATGAGATGAGACCACAACAACCACTTAGAATGCCAACAATGCATCCTTTCCCATAGGACAAGTTCTCCCCCTTAGCTTGTACACCGTGAACACTTTCAATAGAAAATAATCAAGGCATCTTCATAAAAAATATTAGAGAATGAAACAGAAATGTAAGAACTGGAACATCACTAGAGATATCCAATAGCACCGCAACTGTTTTGAAAAAGCTGACCCAGAAAATTATGCTAGCAAATACCCATACATAGTTTTCTATATATAAACTCACGTATATATGCGACTGTCCTTTATGAAATCCGCGTATCCAATTTAATATTCTGAATTTAAGCAAATCTGATCTTTTGAGCAGCAGCGACAATTCCCAGCTTTTGTCTGAGATATTCAAATGCTTCCTTGGGAAGAGGTTTAGTAAATATATCAGCAACTTGTTCTTTGGAGGGAAAATACTCCATTTTCACCTTTTTTTCAAGCACCTGTTCACGTAAGCAGTGATACTCGATAGGAATGTGCTTGGTCTTGGAATGCATAACAGGATTCTTTGAGATACTGATGGAACTTGTATTATCACACATAATGGATATGGGAGGTGAAAATTTGATTTGAATGTCTTGTAAAGTTTGCATTATCCAAAGAATTTGTGTGCAACATGATGCAACAGCCACATATTCTGCTTCTGCTATAGATAAGGCAATAGAGCTCTGCTTTTTACTGAACCACGATACTAATCGAGGCCCCGTATAGAATGCACCTCCACTAGTGCTCTTCAGATCATCAACATTTCCGGCCCAATCTGCATCTATGTAAGCATGAAGAGTGAGATCAACATTCTTTGGATACCTAGTCCAAAGTCTTGAGTTCCTTGTAGATACTTGAATATTCTTTTGACAGCCTGAAGGTGAGACTCTTTTGGATTAGCTTGGAATCGTCCAACAATCCCAACTGCATGCATAATGTCTGGTCTTGTCCCGATTACATAAAGTAGACTTCTGATCATGGATCTGTATTTTGGTTGATTCACTGCGAGAGAATAATCATGAGAACTGAGGTTACACCCGGTTATCATTGGTGTACTTACAGGTTTGCAATCTTCCATCCCATACTTCTTCAAAAATTGCTTGAGGTATTTTGCTTGACATAAAAATATGCCATCGATTGCTTGTTGCACTTGTAAGCCAAGAAAAAATGTTAGTTCCCCAAGTAAAGACATTTCAAATTCTTGTTGCATAACGAAAGCAAATTTTTGACTCATGGACTCTTCATTACCTCCAAAAATGATATCATCAACATATACAACCACAATCAATAGTTTATCATTTTCAGTTTTTGTGTATAAGTTGCTATCAGCAAACCCTTTGAAAATCCTTTTTGATGAATATATTTGTCAAGACGATAATACCATGCCCTTGGAGCTTGTTTGAGACCATATAAAGCCTTTTTAAGTTTACAAACAAGTTTTTCATCATTGCCCAAAATGAATCCTTCTGGTTGTTATATATAAACTTCTTCTTCTAGATCACCATTGAGGAAAGCAGATTTAACATCCATTTGATAAACTTTGATTTGTTTAAAGCTTGAAAAAGAAAGAAACATTATGATGGCTTCAAGTCTAGCTACAGGAGAAAATGTTTCTTCAAAGTCTATACCTTCTTATTGAGCATACCCTTTAAAAAAAAGTCTAACCTTGTTTCTAATAAAATCTCCATTTTCATTTAACTTGTTTTTGAATATCCATTTTGTTCCAATAACATTTTTATCATGAGGTCTTGGAACTAGTTCCCAAGTATGATTCTTTTCAATTTGATCAAGTTCTTCATTCATGGCTTCAATCCAACATTCACCTTTTCTAGCTTGATTGAAATTCTGTGGTTCAATGGTGGATAAAAATGCTATATATCTAGTAGAACCTACAAGAGTTCTTCTTGTTTGGACACCTAATCCAATTTCTCCCAAAATTTGAGATTCTGGATGATTATTTTGAACATACCTGGATGGAGCCTTTTCAGATAAATTTTCTTCTACTGCTTCATTGGGTTCACCTTCTATATTATTTGATGCGGGAAGATATACATCATCATCATCTTCATTTGTTGTTGGCATTTCCCCTTTTGGAGTTGAAAGATATTGATCAATTACAATGTCAATGCATTCAACAATCTTCCGAAGTCTTTTATTGTAGCATTTATATGCTTTACTTCTAGAAGATTAACCAAGAAATATTCCTTCATCTGCCCTAGGTTCAAAATTTCCAAGTTTTTCATCATCGTTCTTGATAAAACATTTTCTTCCAAAAACTTTAAAATGCTTTACAGTGGGAAGATTACCATACCAGAGCTCATATGGAGTTTTATCACTGTTTACACGAACATGTGCTTTGTTAAGAATATTTATATCAGTATTTGATGCTTCTCCCCAAAATGTGTCTGGTGTTCCTGAATCATCAAGCATAGCTCGAGCCATCTGTTGAACTATTCTATTCATTCTTTTTGCTACGACATTTTGTTGTGGGGTACCAGCTACAAAAAACTGTCTTTTTATGCCATGTTGTTCACAAAAATAAAAGAATTCATTTGATATATATCCATCTCCTCGATCAGATCTAATACACTTGATTTTTAGATCTAATTCATTTTCAACCAGTGCTTTGAAGATTTGAAATTTTCCGAATGCTTCATCTTTGTGTTTTAGCAACCCAATCCAACACATTCTAGAGAAATCATCAATAAACAAAATATATTATTGTTCTCCACGGGGCGACCTTTTCCTCATAGGTCCACATATATCAATGTTAATAAGTTCAAGAGGCTTACTTGCTGATCCTTATTTGGCATTAAATTGCACTCTAGTTTGCTTACCGAATTGGCAAGATTTGCATATGGTATTCTCAGGCAGAGTAATATTGGGAAGATCACAAACAACTTTGAGTCTGCTAGATTTTTTGATTTGAGAGAAGCTAAAATGCCCCAATCTTCTGTGCCATAACCAATTTTCTGAAGATTTACCCAAGCAACATTGTTCTTTACAGCTTTTCAATACGTACAAGTTGCTTGGTGTTCTATTTCCTTTTATAATTGTTTTTCCAATATCAAGATCACGTACCACACATTCTTTTGAGCTAAAAACAACTTTAGTTCCTTGATCACACATTTGACTTACACTTAACAGGTTATGCTTTAATCCATCCACATACATAACATTGTTACCTTTCACCTTTTCCTTTAAGAAAATAGAACCTTTTCCCTTAATGACAGCAGGAGTATCATTTCCAAAAGTAACACTCTTTTCTCTTTCTAGAGCATTATATGAAATAAGTTTATTTCTGTCACTTGTCATGTGTTTTGAGCATCCACTATCAATGTACCATTGATTTTCTTCTCCTTCTAGAAATAGAGCTATGCCACAGTTCTCAACCTGTAATTCCTTCTTTCTCCATACTTTTGAAATTGAAGGTATATGCTCTTTTGGCTGAAGTTTTCTCCTGCATTCAGTTTCTTCATGACCAAATTTATTGCAATAAGCACATTCAATTTCATTTTGAAGAGGATAAAAGTTGTTATATGTATTCTTCTTTATTCCAGTATCAATTCTTTTCTTCCTTTCTTCTCTAGTCATGATGGTTTTGTTTGCAACACATTGAATGGCTTTATGACCAAAATTATGACATGAGAAACATTGTCCATTAAAGAAGAAATTTATGCGATCATAGAACGTTCTATTTGTGTTTACCTGTTGGTTGTTATTTCTCTGAAAGGTAATCCTGTTAGTGTTCTTTGTATTTAGGCGGTCATGATTTACCTTTAAAGTTTCTTTGTTTCCTTGCTGAGTCGCAAAATGTTGTAGGTTGGCTGTAGCTACTTTTAGATAGTTTGGTGCTGAAGATTGAGAAGATTCTCCGACATATCCAAGACCTGTTTTCATAAGAGGAGAACATTGTACCTTGATAATTTCATCTAAGGTTTAAGATCCTTTAGCAAATCTAAGGTTCAAAGTCTTTACTTTCTCAATTTCTTTTCTTAGACTTACTATTTCACATTCTAATTTCTCGTTGTGTTTCTCCTTTTCTTCAAGCTGATTTTTTAGAGTTTCTATGGATATTTTGTTTTCTTCCAAACATATTTTGAGCTGATTGATTTCTTCAAGAAAATCATTGTCTTCTAGAGAATCCATAAAGTTATCCTTTTCTTCCCTAGACTCTTTTTCAAATGCCATGAGAAGTCTAAGATCTTGATCAGATTCTTCCTCACTGTCGGATAACCCATCACTATCTTCATGAGTATAATAACTTTTTCTAGTGCTAAACCGATTCTTATTTCTTCTTGCTACTTCCTTTCCTTTTTCATGTGTTTCTTTATGAGGACACTTAGCAGCATAATGACCAACTCTTCCACAAGAAAAAAATTTGAAAGGAAGCTTACCTCTAAACCTTCCAGTGCTAAGTTGGAGCTTCTTTACAAAATTTACCTCATCTTCTTCTGAAACATACCCTGATCCTTCTATTTCTTGTACTTCTTTTCCTTTTGTAGAAGCTCTAAAGATGACTTCTTTGACTTCAGATGAACCTCCTTTTTTCATTTCACATGCAGTTAGAATGCCATGAAGTTGAAAAATAGTAAGACTTTGAAGATCCTGCTTCTCTTCAATAGTAGACACTTTTACTCAAATTTTGAAGTTAGAGATCTTAAAACTTTTTCAACCAGAGTAGTGTCAGTTATCATTTCACCCAAATTTCTCATACGATTTACAATATCATCTAGACGTAAAAAGAAACTGGCAATGCTCTCCTCATTATGCATCCTTAGATTTTCATATTGAATTCTGAGAGTTTTGAGTTTAGCACTTTTTACCTTTATATCGCCTTCATAGCTTAGAATGATTTTGTCCCATATTTCCTTTGTTGTATTCAACTGCATGACCTTGACAAATTTTGATTCCATTAGACTCCCCAATAGTGCATTGACCACCGATGCATTTGTTTCATAGTTCTTTCTTGTTGTTGCATCTGTTGGAACTGAGGCTAGATATTGATAGCCTCCATCAATAATAGCCCATACATCTGCTCCAAGAGACTGAAGATAGGATCTTGTCTGTGTTTTCCAGAAGATTAAATTTTTTCCGTTGAAGAGTGGAGGACTGATAGATGTTGTCCCATCTTGATTTCTCATCTTAGCTGATCTTCCTTCTAGCAGCTAAGTTTATTTAGAAGGACCTGCTTCAATACCAATTGTTGCAAAAATACTGGGGGGGGGGTGAATCAGTATTTAGAGCTCATATCCATAATTTAACCTTTTCTATTGCAAACTTGCATACGTGTCTTTTATGAACCGAACTCACATATACACGCTGATATGCTGAAAGGAAGTCACATATACTGATATAAATTTCTAGTTTATAAAGTACCTCAGGAACAGAATTTAAAACAGATCTACCAGTTATGCATCAAGCTAGGAAATCAGTGAATATGTGCAGTAACAGCAGTATAAAACATAACAGAAGTGGAACACAGATGAACACCAAGATTTAAGGTGGAAACCCAATTCAGGAGAAAACCACCGCTGTTGTTGTCTCTATCTGCAATATTTGTTATATGAAAACTATTTACAACATTGTACTGATGCAGACTCATATCAATACGCATGCTTCTATCTGCAGAAGGCTGCAACCTTCACTCGTTTACCAGTTGCTACTGGAAGGGAGATCCAACCCCCTTTCTTCTTGTTTACCAGCCACTCCTAAAAGGGAGCTTCAACCCCCTGAACATAACACCATATTCTACTGGCAGGAAGATTATACTTCCATACTGAAGGATTCAACCCTCAGATCCATTGCAGACCATGTTTCATCAATTTTCATACTAGATCAAACAGCTTCAACGCAACCCTTTATCAACAATTGTAAACTTTGCCCAACACTTCAATTATAACAGTGAAAAAACTGTGTCCAAAACATTAGAAATAACCCATACTTCAAAAGAGATATTCAGGTACAAACTCAACCCTGAACAGTCATTAATTCAAATAGCATATGCTACTTTGCATCACCGAAGCCGCGTACATACGCGCTTTTCTGCACACCAACCCGCGTATACTTCTGTGTATTCTTTAGAAAACCCTAACTGCCATATGCGCTTTTAATGAAGCGAACCCACGTATATACACGCTTTTACTGAAACCAACTAGCATATAGATCTATAAATTTATATTTTTCAGAACAAGCTATATCTTTAAAACTTACCGAGATTTCTTCATTTTCTTCAATAGACTTGCGCCAGTTCTTCATCATTTCTTCAGTAGATCAAACTAGAGTTTCATCATCTTCAGATCTAGAGATCTTGAACCATCATCATATCCATGGGTGCATCATAGATTCAGATTCATCCATCCAAATATTCCTTAGAGAATGTTTTCATTCATTAACAACCCTTACTCATGCACCCTTTGCTCTATGATCTTATTTTCCTTATATATATTTAGCTTTTACCAATACCATGAGTCAAAACCACACAAATTCCGATGGTATTCTTAGACGGAATCAAATAGACAATGCAACGCTCAATATTGTGAGCTAATACCATGGTAATGCCCCTTGGTATCATAATTTTAGAGCGCAAAGGCATACACAACTTGGAGTGTTTGTTTCCGCGTGTATACGCAACTTCTATTCACAAAAACTGCATATATTCTAACCCTGAATGTATACGCGGGTTACCTTCATAAAAGTAGTGTATACATTGCATCCATGCACGGGTTGTCTTCACAAAAGTAGCATATACATTGTGACATATTATATTTATCATTTTTCTGGCACTTACTGGAATTATTTTCTTTGTCACATCTGAACTAATCCGTAGCTACATCATTCTTACATCTTTAACACATAGGTTGCTTATCACAGGCAACTCATCAAGTATATTTCCATCAAGGACAAATTCATCAAGTAGGTTGCCATCAAGGACAACAAATTACATCATATTGCCAACAGTTAACCCGAGAAATCCATGCAACTGCTTTATGGTTGTGGGGACTTTCCATTCCTTAATGGATTTAATTTTGTTAGGGTCTAGCTTAACACCCTCGTGAGATACAATATGACCCAAATATTCCACCTATTGTACTCCAAAGAAACATTTGGATGTTTTTTCATATAATTGTTTCTCCTCCAATAGTTTGAGCACCCCGTGAACATGTTGAACATGATCCTTCCAAGACCTTCTGTAGATTAGTATATCATCAAAAAATACTAGCACAATTTTTTAAAGGAAGGGTTTAAAAATGGAATTCAGCAACCCTTGAAATGTAGAAGGTGCATTGGTAAGGCCAAAAGGCATGACCAAAAATTCATAATAACCCTCATGAGTTGGAAATGCAATTTTTAGAATATCTTCAATCTTCATTCTAATTTGATGATATCTTGAGCGAAGATCCAACTTGGTAAAATAAATTGCTCCATGTAATTCATCCAATAATTCATCAATCACAGGAATGGGAAATTTATCTTTAATAGTGAGCTTATTGAGCTCCCTATAATCCAGACACATGCACCACAATCCATATTTCTTATGCACCAATACTACTGGGGCAGAGAAAGAACTTTGACTAGTTTGAATTATACTCGCCTCTAACATTTCTGCAATCATATTTTCAATTTCGCTCTTTTGGACATAAGGATATCTATAAGGCCTGATATTTGGAGGAACACTTCCTAGAATAAAATGAATAGCATGATCATGATCACAAATAGGTGGGAGTCCTTTGGGAGTATCAAACACCTTGGAATGATTGTCCAAGACTTTTTGGAGATCTGGAGAAATAGATGATTTTGATGTTGGAACTTCTAGTGAGCATAATTGTGCAATTACACCTCGTTGTTATTTCTTCAGAATATTTGTCATGACATTAGAGGTTGTTATCTTTCATGGCTTCCCTGTGATACCCCGTAATTCGATTTCCTTTCCTTCTAAAAAAAATTTCAAGAAAAGTTTGAAAATTAAAAGCTACAGTCCCCAAAGATTGTAACCATTGTACTCCTAGTACAACATCAGCACCTCCCATTGGGATGGAAAGCATTGGACTATTCAATACATATTCCACCATGGCTAGCTTGATATTATGGCATTTTCCTGAGAAATTTATAGTTCCTCCATTTTCAACCATCACTTGACATTCTGGTGCTGGGTATAGGAAACAATTAAATTCCTTAGCTACCTTACAATGAATAAAATTATGGGTACTACCCAAATTAATCAACATTATTACCTTTTTCTTCTTGATATGTCCTTCTATCTTGAGAGTTTGAGGAGTGGTAATTCCTTCCAATGCATTACATGATATGGTCAGACTCATTTCTTCTTCTTCTTCAAGGGTTGCTTCATGGTGTGTATCCTCTTATTTTGAAGTTTCTTGTTCATTTTCTTCCTCCTCTTCACAATCTATGTAAAATAATTTCTTCTCAGCACACTTATGACCTTTAGTGTATTTGCTATCACAACTGTAGCAAAGCCCTTTTTCTCATTTTTCTTCCAATTGTTGTGGTGTCAACCTTGTAGGTTGTGGAAGTATAGGTGTAGCAACACTTCCATCTTTATAGATGTGAGTGGTAGGCTTCCTTGTCACCATAATTTTACATTCAATTTTTCTTGCCAACCTGAATGCCTTCTCCAATGAATCAGGTTCCCAAACGTGAAATTCATGTTGGATGTTATCCTTTAAAGTCCCTATGAAGTCATCAATCTTGTGTTCCTCTGGAATATCAGTTACCCTTATATTCAATTTTTGGAAGTCCTCAATGTGCTCCACCACTGAGCCCTTTTTTTTGAGATTTATCAATTGGCTAAAGAATGTGTTTCTCTTTGTTTCTTCATAATGTGCTATCATTTCCTTCATAAAAATTGACCAAGTGACAATTTTTTTATGGAAGAAAAGCGATTGATACCATACAAATGTATTTTGTTCTAAATGTAAAGTTGAAATGCGTACCTTTTGTGTGTTTTGCACATTACTGAGATCACAATATTGCTTCATATGTAGTATCCATGTTACAGGATCCTTGCCATCAAATTTCCTCATATCCATCTTTGGAATATGGTGGTTGTTCAATCCAACATTAGAGTTTATGAAATCACAATTAACATTTTTTTTGTCCTCATCATGACTTTCGTCTACTACCTTTTCGCCATTAGGAATCATTTCTTGTATCAAATTTGACAAACCTTCCATTTTTTCTTCCATACCATATTTCAAACCTTCCATCGTAGCAGCCATGCCTTTCTTCAAACCATCCATCTTAGCTTCCATGCTTTTCTTCAAAACATACATTTCATTTTTTGTTTCTCTTTGCGAGAGCGAAATTTGGTCCATTTGCTTTGTAATTTTTTTATGTCATGTTGCATTTCTTCATCTTCATGAGCCATAGTAGAACCTTCTGAAGGCTTAATGGGTGTTGAATTATTCTTAGGGGCATTTTAGAACCAAATACTGATATCTATTCTAAAATATTCCCTTGGAATCAATTGAAATTGATTCTTCAAACAAGACTTATGCAATTTGGAAAAAATACACACCTATTTCTTGCTTTTGAGGAGCTCGATATTGAAATTGAATTATCTCTGTGATTGCGGATCTTAAATATATGAAATTTGGTGTTGAGGCAGCCCTTTGAATCCTCTTTCGAATGCCATAGATCTGACCTAATTTGGATTATTCAAGAAAAAGTTATCTCCAATCTCCCATAATGACCTAATTATGGACTAGTTCAGTAGAGCGAACTTGTACGACTTGCCATCTGTCACTGTTTGCTCCTTCGGCTCTAAAATTGATAGACAAGAAACTAAAGTCTGTGTACTTCAAGCCACTTCTTATATAATTCCAATCTGATGCTCAGAGAGAGAGTTATGAAGATTTTCCCATGATTAACTCTTTGAGATGAAATTTAGGAGCCTGAAAAAGACCTAACTTCCACAGATCATATCTTCACAAATATTGCGAACCAAGCTCTGAATTTTGCGACGATGTTCCTCAGGATTTCGGATTTGCGCTCTAAACATTTTAGCTTCTGAACCTTCGTATAAAAAATTTTATAGCGAAAATTCCACGATGAATTGTTTGGTGCAGAGAAACCCTAGAATCCAAACCTCTGATACCAAATGTTGTGAAACCAACTCCAAAAATAGAATAAAAGAGATATCAACGCCTTAGAAAAAAGCCAATTTGAGAGGGAAACCTCCAATAAATTACATGAATGAACAATTCTTGGATGATACAATTGACAAAACCTCCTTTCTATATATAGGAGTCCATGGGGCCACAATGTAATCTTAGCTGACCTAACAATAATAATGTAAGGGCACAATAATAACAATATGGGGGTTACAAGGGTACAAAAATAACAATAAGGGGGTTACACTAACAACAATAAGGGACTATACTAGTAATATATGGACCTAAAAAATTTTCTTATCTTTTATTGAAGCAGTGTTATGTACAATGAACAAAGCTTTAAACTAGGAACTTCAACAAAAATAGTGCTTGAGCATCCTGCCATTGACAGGACCTCCAAATAACTTTGTTCCATCCATTTCTTGTAGGAAGAATGATTTTTTACCTCTTGCTGAATAGATGATGTATGGAACTTTCCATAGATTTTCAAATTTTCCATGCTTGCCTTTGTCCTCTCTTCTTGAATCCCATTTCAGCACTTTGTCTCCAATCTGGAAATCATTTGCCTTGGTCCTCTTATCAAAAAGCTTCTTGATGATCTCTTGCACTGCTTGTGTTCTATTGTATACTTCTTCCCTTGATTGTTGTAATTGAATGGTTTGGGTCAGCCTCCTTTGCATATCATTCTCCTCTGATTATACTTCTTGGAGGAGCTTCATCACTGGGATTCCTAATGATGTTGGAAAAATTGCATCCATGCCATGCACTAGTTGATAGGGAGACATGTCAATTGATTTCTTGCTTTTAATCTATTTGCCCATATTGCATGTACTAATTTGTTGTGCCATGAATTTTTTTTCTCTTCCAACAACTTCTTGATGATGTTTACCAAAATTTTGTTAGAGGACTCAGTCGGCCCATTGCCTTGAGGGTAATAAGTTGTAGAATTCCCTAATGTAATGTGATATTTGTGGCAAAAGTCTACCATTCTTTTGGATCTAAATGCAGCAGCATTGTCAGTAATAATCTTTCTAGTACAACCAAATCCGGACAGGATATGATTTTCAAGGAATTTGATGATTACCAAATCAGTGGCAGTCCTTGAAGCAATGGCTTCTATCCATTTGGTGAAATAGTCAGTTGCAGTGAGGATCCATTTGTGTTGGGCACAAGAGGCACAGTGGATTTATCCAATGAAATCCAAACCCCACTATTGAAAAGGAGTTCCAACACTGATAGGATTTAAAGGAAAAGGCAATAGTTTTCTCTTTCCCTCAAAGATTTTGCATTTATGGCAAGTTACTACTAGCTTGTCGATATCAGGAAAAATAGTGGGCCAATAGAAACCAGCTCTAAGGATTTTGTTGGCAGTGGTTTTCCAATAGAGATGACCTCCACATTCTCCTTCATGAAACTCATGCATCATTCTGTCTCCATCATCTTCAAGTAAACATTTAAGCAAGATACCAACATAATTTTTCCAATATAAAGCTTTATCTAGAATGCAAAAATTTGTAGCCTTTTATTTCAAGAATCTAGATTTTGTTTTGGACAAATTAGGAGGAGAATTTATATTAAAAAGCACATATAATATGTCATCATACCAGAGTGATTTAAGAAATTCTCCTTCAATAGTTGGAGTCGCCAACTCCTCTTGTTCATCCAAGGAATGTATCATGTTTATGTCCAATGCTTGAAAGTTTGGTTCAGCCATCAGTTTGGCTAGTACTTTCCCTTTGATTAGCTTGGTGGGCTTGATTTCCAAATCATACTCTAAGATGACAACAATCCACTTACCTCTTTTACCATCAGGATCCTAAGTTAGTATGTCCTTAACAACTACATGAGGAACAAAAGCAATGACGTGTGAATGCAAAATGTAAACGCTGAAATATTTTAAGGCTTTGATTAAGGCAAAATCTTGTTTCTCCATGCTGTTATATTTCAGAGGTGCATCCCTTAGAGACTTACTGAAGAAATCTCTGGGTTTTTCTTGTCCCATTATATTCTTTTGCAACAATACTACAAAAATTGTGTGTTCTTAAATGAGAAGATGAAAAAGTCCTTGGTAAAGTCAGGGTTGATTAGAACCAGTGTTTGGGTTAGTGCTTGTTTTACCATTTCAAAGGATTTATTTGCTTCTATGGTCCATTTAACTCCTATTTCTCTTTTCAGTATGTTTGTAATGTTTCTTAGGAGTTCTGCAAGGTTTGGTATGAACATTCTTAAGAATTTGATCTTTCCATTGAAGGATTGCAGCTCCTTGATGTTTCTAGGGTGGCTGATCTGCAATATACCTTCAATCCTTTTTGGGTCTATCTTAATCCCTTCTTCAGATATGGAGTGGCCTAAAAGTTTTCCTTCTTGAAGACCAAACCGAGTTTTCTTGGGATTCAAAGATAAACCATACTTTCTACAATTTTCAAAGACTTTTCTCAAGTGAGCTAGGTGTTCTTCATTGGTTTTTTAGTAAACAGTGATGTCATCAAGGTATATCACAATGAAGTAGCCTATTTCATTAGAAAAAGAAATGTCCATGGCTCTTTGAAAAGTGGCCCCACCATTCATTAACCCAAAAGGAATTTTAACATACATGAAGGTGCCCCAAGGTGTAGTGAATGTGGTTTTGTGTTGATCACTTCAAAGTACTAGTACCTGATTATACCCTGAAAAAGAATCAAGAAATGATATTATTTTGGATCCTACTATCCTTTGATCCATCTTAGGTAAAGGGTAGTTGTCTTTCAGGGAGCATTTGTTTAGATTTCTAAAGTCTATGCAGAGCTTGATTTCTCCTGTCTTCTTCCTCACCGACACAAGGTTTGAGACCTGTTCTGAGTACGTGGGACTATTATTCCATCATCATACATATTTTTTATTTCTTTCTCAACTAGAGGCATTAGGATCAGGTTTATCATACGCAATTTATACTTGAATGGTTTCTAGTTTTCCTTGAAAGGGATCTTGTGCTGAATGATGTTTATGTCATAGGACTTCAAGTCCTCATAGCCCCATGCAAACACATCTTTGAACTCTTTGAACAGCTCAATGTACTTCTATTTTATAAGGGCTGGAAATGTTTTGAACAACTTTATCATTTTAGGTTATTTCTCATTGCCTATGTTGCATTGTTCTACATCTATTTCGGTGGATTCCATTTTAGGCTTCCTAGCAACAACATTGAAATCAAACAGCTCTTCTAAGGGGGCAAGTCCTCTCGGAAATAAGTTATTTTTGCATTGCAATATCTCAATGTCTCTTTTGTCCGAGTCTTCAAATAATTCTGCTTCGAGAGGGTGTTCTAGCATAATTACATCAGCATCATAAGGAAACTTGTTTTGTGTGTTTGTTCCTCATCAGAGCAGTCTTCTTCATGATCCAAGTTTGGTTTCAGAATTTCAAATTCATTTTTGGATTGTAGGAGGTCTTCAATATGTTTTTCCCCTTCAAATAATTGTCAATAATCTATGTTATCAGGGACTGTAGGTCTATTTTTGACCTTTATCATGTATTTTTCATTGGCATGAGGTAGTTGGCAAGTGTTGGCAACAAAAGCTAGTTCATTTGCAAGGCTGTGTTGAGTTCTTGGGATAGAGGTAAGTTCATATTTTTTGAATGTTTTGAGGAGGTCTAAGGAAACATTTCTATATTCTCTTAGCCTAGGATTCTTGGCTGAATATTTTCCTCTAATTTTCCTAATGATTAACTCGGAATCTCCTTGAATAAAAATCCTCTCGGCTCCTATACTTTTCAGCATTTGTAACCCTAATAGAAGAGCTTCATACTCTGCAATATTGTTTGTATATGGAAAATCTAGCTTGTAAGAGTGACCTTCATTAGTGTTGTGTATCGAAACACCTGCTCCTGAACTAGCTTTGCCACAAGATCCATCAAAGCTCATGTTCAAAATTGTTTCAAGTTCAAATTCACCATTATGTTGTTGTTCATGGCTGCTAGGGTTTTGGCTGCCATGTTCTTAATTTTGTGTTTGGTTTGACTGTTCTGATAGGTCTAGCTCTTCCTATTTTTCATTTACTTGTTCATTAATGTCATCTTCATTGTAGAAGATAAATGAGTCAAGGTCTAAATGGATAGAATAGAGAGAAGTGTTGTTTGGCCTATCTCGGCTGCTTACCATGTATTTCATGAGAGATTCTCTATACAGTCTTCTTGTTTGGTTAAAGACTGGGATGGTAGCATATGTCATGTCCATTTTCAGGTTTCCCTGGATTTTGGCTCCCCATGATCTAGATAAAAGCATGCCATATATTGGGGGTATTTCAGCCACTACAATGTCCATGACTAGGCTCTTAGCTGGTATTTGTGCCAGATTGACACATAGATCCTTGATCAGGCCCAGACATTTAACTCTACTTGAATCAAAAGAGTAAAATTCTTTGTATGGTTTTGTTATTTCGAGTCCTAATCTCTCGATCACTACTTTTGGCATGAGGTTGTGTGAGGCACCAGAGTCTAGCATGACATTGTATAAGATTTTGTCATGCATGTTTAAACTGACATAGAATGGAGGCACAACTCCCTCTTGGAACTTTCCTTCTACCTCTGGTCCAAACAACAATTCTGGCTTGTCATCAGTCAGATTTAGAGTATCAATGTCATTTCCTATGTTTAAAGCCTTCAAAACTTGAGATCTATATACATCTTGAGTCACTAGTTCAGGAAGGGGTATGGATATTTTGATTTTGGAAATTTCATTCTCGATATTGAATGGTGTTTGTGTTCTTGGTATATTTACATCAGTTTTATCATACATGGTCTTTTCAGCAACTCTAGATTTCTGATTTTTGTTTGGGATCTCAGTTAAAGCAGTCTTTTTAGGGCCACTAGTTGATGTACTAGGGCAGCTTTGGTCACCATCATGTTAGCTAATTTTGTTTTTTCTTTGATCAAGATTCTTAGCCATTATGTTGGTATTTTTTGCTGTATTTTTAGGAATGTTTTCAAGGGTATTCCTAGAAGAAATTTTTGGTTTGTTCCTCTTGGGGATGTCTTGTTTTTTCCTACTTCTAAGGTCATACTGCCTATGAACCTCCATGATAGAATTTTCAAACCCTAGGTTGTATTCTTCAGAATCCTCATAAGTTCTTTCATTTTGGTTTGATGAAAATAGACCTTATTCTTCTTCTATGAGAAAAACATCATCCTCATTATTGGAGTCTACTAGATTGACATAGTTTTCTTCTGGATATTCAGTCTCTCTTTCCTCCTCATCTACATAGTTTTCTTGGAAAGGAGGTCTAATTTTCTGGTCATTTTATTGTTGTCTTATTTAAAGAGGGTCTCTTTTGAAGTTTTGGTTTATGTTTCTATTTTGAGGGTTTTTTTGGTTTTCCCTAGGATGTGTTCTTTCACTCAAGTTGATTCTCTCCATCATCCTTTCCATTGTCCTAACTAGAATGTCAATTTTAGCATCAGATGCGGATGCCATAGTTTCCTCTTTGTATGTAACCTTCTTCTCTACTCTCAATCTAGCCCTTTTAGAAATTAGGTTGTGCTCTACACTTACTGTTCCCCTTTGCATGTCTTCTAAGGTAAGGGGATCTATTTGTCTTAATTGATAAGACATTTCTAGATCAAATCCATCTAGAAATTTTACTAAGGCTAGGCCTTGTGGGGGTTTCATGTGGGGAGGGAGTGCATTGTAAACACTATTGAACCTAGTGCAGTAGTCTTGGACACCTTTCCCAACATTTATCTTACTGTTATAATACTCTGATAGGATTTGAAGAGGATTTTTCATAGTCTCCCACTTGTTTATGAATGTTTGATAAAGGGAAGGGAGGTCATGAATGCTGTTAGGAGTTAATCTTTTGAACCATTTCTTTTCTTCTCCTCCTAAAATTTGGGCAAACATTCTCATTTTTATGGTCTCCTCTTCTAATTCTTGGTATTCAAATGCATCATTCATATTTTCTACATGTTGTTGGGCAATGGTAGAATCAGCTCCAGTAAAGTGAGGGATTTTATATTCGTAATCTTGTGGCATAGGCAGTAAAGGTTGTGGTAGTACCGGGGGGCATACCATGCTTCCATGATAGGAGGTAATGGATCCCAAGGAGGATTTACAAGAGGAGGGTTTATGAGTGGAGGTGGAGGATGAAATGGAGTGGTTTGCACAATGGATGTATGAGTGAGGGTAGTAGATGTACCTGGACCAGCTAGCTGATATTGAGCAAATTTGGATCGAAAGGAGTCAAAGTGTTGGAGAGGCTGAAAATCAGGAGGAGTGGAAGGAGAGGCTTCTCTACTAGGACTCTTTTATAATTTTGTAGGCTCAAGGTCTGTCTGGCCTATCCAATTTTGAGACTTAGTTCTGAATAGGTTTCTTCTATGGTGTAAGTCAAATTGGGTATCTTGCAAGGATGTGAGGTTTTAAGGAAAAGAGATTTCTTTATGAATTGGTCTAACAATAGTTGAGTCTTCAGTCTTAGAAGTTTTTCTTAATATTATTTCTGGGTCATCAAATATAGTAGGAGGGTTTGGGTTAGGGTGAGATCTGGCGCTGATTCTTTGTGAAGCCAGATTTTAGACCCACAACACAGAGAGGCTAAAAGTTTGTAAGGATTTTGGAAATAGACCTATCTGAAAGATTACTGAATTCACACAGTATGTGGCTGGGCTTTATGCTATTAGGATTTATTAGTGCATTCCCAGAGGAGTCTGTGAGAAATAGTGGAGTCACCAGGTGGATGATGCTAATTGTTTTGAAGATTTATTTGTTGTCCACCATCAACAATTGAATACCAATCTAGAGGTATTTTTGGGTTTTATCAGTTATTTATGTAACACTAAGATTTTAAATGAGTGTTCCCCAGTATGTTCACCATTGTGATAGTGTGGAAAATCAACCAGATATCATTCTTGGCGAACACTTGATTCATCTAAGTTTGACAGGGATTTTTGAGTTTTTAAGGAATATTTAAGTTGTTACTTACTTAGGGTCCCACCGTGATAGCCATTATGTTAGGTCCTTGTAATTTGTCAGATTTGGCAAGACCAACTATAAAATGGTAAGATCAAGCCAACTTTGGAGTCCTAGGACCTAGCCTTCCTGGACCCAGAGAGGGCTCTCTCTATATTTGTGTAAAAGATATGACTTGTTTGTTTTAGGATGTTGATTTTAGGCTAGTTAAAGTGATAGGGTTTGTTTGTTTTTTTTTGTTTGGTTGGGTAGGTTGTCAAGAAGAATAGATAGAGTAAGAGAAATTGAAACCATTGGGCTATGGGGTCTGTGAAAGGCTTAAAAAGGAAAACGACGAATCAAGGGTGTCTCATAGGGCAAGTTAACAAAGCCAAATGGATCTTAGTAGCTTATGTGGATGTAAAATGAAAATTAAATTGTGAACATAGTAGGTTTAAAGGGAAATTAAGAATCCTTTAACATATACTATAACAAGAAGGTCTTTCAAGGTCACTATTTTTAAGAAATAATCAAAGGACAGGGCACACCATAAAATTCTCTGGTTAAAATTCACCAAGTAAACTTTAAAACAAGAATCCAAAAAACACAAGAGATCAGGGAACTCCTAAATTCTTTAGCTATTTTCCTTCAGAGAAGAAAACATGCAAGATAACACACTAGTAATGATCAAAGAGCAGGGAACTCCTAAATTCCTTAATCAAACTAAAAAAGACCTTCAAAGTGACTATTTAAGATGGACTAAAGGACATGCAAACCATAAACTTCTTCAGTGAAACCCTAATTAGTAAACTTCAAAGAAAAGGCCTTAAAAACAATGTTTTAAGGTACACCAAAGGACATGGAATACCATAAAATTCTTTGGCTTGACTCCATTGAACCATTCTTAAGACAACAAGATAAGTGGAACTAGAGAGAAATCAAGAATTCTCCAATCAGACCTAGCAGAGGAAAACATCTAAGAAATAGAAGGCAAACAGTCTTAAGGTGCCTCTAACAACATATCTTAACCTAAATTTTCTGCTCTATTGCATGAGAAAAGATGAAAAAATATGAAACATAACGAAAAAATTACGAAATTAGAACAACATCATCATTAACCATGTTCATGAATCCTATGAATATGATTTCTCCATTGATTCTCAATCCAAGACAACCACAAGGCTCCAAAACCAATTTCTTGACAACTCCAAGTCTATGTATATTGATCTCAACAATAAACCAACAACTAACATGAGGCTTACATGCACTATTTAACTTCCAAATGATGAAGTAAACCCTATCTATGGTTTTAGAAGTCATTAATTACATAATAAATGCATTTGACCTTTGAGACCATGCAAAGCCCAGGGCACAAATATCCCAAACTCATTAAATGCAAAAATAACTTCTAACATAACTTCTAAGCTAACTTTGGAGTTATTTGTCTTCAAGGCCTTCAAAATATATTTTTCAATAACTTATAATGTGTTTTTTGACTTTCAGGAAAGGGTGCAGTGCCAAGGTACAAGGGTGCAGCACCAAAACTGGAAAAAATTTCGTTTTTGTAGCTGAATTTTGGAGGCCTTCCCAGTGTCCAAATGAGCTCCATGATAACTCATTGGTAAGCCTGTCTTGTCTAGTTTCCAAATCTGCCTTTAGTTTCCATATTATGCCCCATTTTCCTAGTAAAAAACCATTCTCACAAGACTACTCAGGGTGCAGCGCCAGTGCTAAAAAGAGGGCAGAAAGGTGATGTTTAGGTGGTTTTTGGCTCTTTTGAAGGACCAGTTCTGCTCCAAATGACCTAAAATTTTTTGTGGATGATGTAATTTCCATGAGGATTGTGAATATATAAGCCATTTTTCATTTGAGTGCCCCAAAAAAGAGCACAGCGCTAGTGGCGTTGCACATTTGGCCCTTTTTTCTCCTAGCCAAACAATCAAAAACCCAAAATTTGCACCAAGTGCCAAAATTTGGGACTTACCTTGCTGACCATGATTTGGATGCTTGGAGGGATACATCAGAAAGGATATCCAGTTTCTCCATCTCCTTTGCCTCATTTTGTGCTTGAATCTTTTCAAGGGCTCTTTTGAGCTTAGCCCTTGCAATTTTGATCGTCATGGCATAATGTCTTGCCATCTTCTTCTGCAAGTCAATGTCTCTCTTTGCCTTCTCAATTTGACCCTATAGGTGCACACTGGCTCTCTCTAGCCAAGATTCTCTATCATAGATGATCTCCATGGCAAGTAGCTCACTTAGAGTGAGCTGCTCTGCCAACTCTGTCTCTTTCTCTCTTTCCTAGGCTAAGGCCTTCTTCAACCCAATTTTCCTTGGCCTCTTCCTAGGAAGTTTTTCTTCCTCTCCCTAATTGTCATCAAAAGTTCCCAAGGTATCATTTAGAATAGCCTTGGATTTTCCAGCCTCTTTCCGAGCTTTGATACCTCTGACCTCACTTATGGCTTTCTTTGTCTCTAACTGCTGGTTTTCTGCCTCAAGGAAGTTGATCACATTATTTGCCCAGAAAATATTTGTTTGTAGCTCCCTAATCTGGGAATCATTGCTCTTGATCAACATGTTTGTAATCCTCTCTTCATCCTCACTCTCAAGGTCAATAAGTTGAAACTCTTTTTTAGTTTCATTCTCATCCTCTTTTTCAACAATGACCTGCTCTACAACCTTTTCCTTACCCTTATCAAGCCTTTTTGTTGATGATGAAGGCAGGGCCCCTTCCAAAATTTGTGGAGCAAACACCTGCCTATGACCTCTTTGATAGGTCAAAGGAAAAGGATCTATGTCAATCATCTTAGTGTCATCTGTCTCACTGCTCTCTTCACTGTTTGATGCTATGGTATCATGAGATGAGGGTGAAGGATTGTGGAAGGGTGATGAAGGAGGATCATCATGAGGTGAAGGAATGTGAGTGGATGGTGATATGGAAGGGTCATCACGGGGTGAAGGAATGTGAGTGAGTGGGGATGTAGGAACAACAGGAAGTGATGGAGAAGTAGGAATGGGAGGATGAGATGAGGAAGGTATATCTTGCTAATGATGGCCTTGTGGAGCAATAAAAACCTCATTGGAAATGAAGGTCTCCAATGGAATACCATTCTACTATCGTTGGTGCATAACCACCATCTTGATAAGTGAGTGATGGAATAGGGTCTGCATTTGCCGAGGGTAATTTATATTTTGCACGATGTAGGCCATTTTTTCAATGCTTCAGAAGAGGTAATATGGTATATGCAACATCCTTACTCTGGTGAAATGCATAAGAAGTCGGATGTCATATGAGTAAAGACGGGAAAGCCTTCCCTCACATGTGAAATAATTCATTATGATCCTCATCATAGGTGCATATCTATCAAGCAGATGAGAAAATGGGAAGGTGGACTTGTGGTGATCTTTATACTTAGGCTTTAAGTAGGGTTCAAAAGTAACTCATGTCTAGGTTTGCTTGCTTGAACCACTTCTCACACACACTTGGTATCCCAGTAGCTGCAAAAATAGCATCAGTGGACATCTCAAATGTAACTCCAACAATTTAACTTGTTTTTCATTCAAATTGATAATAAATAGTATCGTTAGCTCAGGGTGGTTTTGTACTTGTTTCACCTTCTCACAAAATTCAAAGCAACCCATGTGTTTGAAGCAGGAAACAGTAAGTGTAGATGCCATAAGCTCCTTTGTATTGAGGGGTTAAAATCTGTTTATCTTCCCTCCCTTGTGATCATGCCTTCTTGGCATTTGGGCCTCACCATCACTGCCACTGTCCTCTCCCTCAGACATGTTGAAAACTTTGTTTTTGAAAACCCTAGGGCTGATGTGAAAGGAGATGAAGGGAAGGTATGAAATGGCAGTTTGAAAATAAATGGAGTAAGTGAGAAGGAAGGGAATGGAGGGTTTGACAAGTAAGATGAATGGTATCCCTCTAAACCAATGTAATTTCCCTTGTTATGACTGATATTCTAAGGAGGATGAAGTAATGGAAAAATAATTATTTTAAGCTGAAAACCTAGGGTTTCTCTTAGGGTTTGATTTCATTGAATTAAAAATTCACCAAATGGCATCAAAATAGGGTTTATATCAAGTACTTATCACTTATGAGTGCTTGGAGAAAATGTGGCAAAGACTTGAAGGAGTTTTGGAGTGATTTGAGTGGTTAGAAGAGGGAGAAACCCTCTCTATCCAAGCGCGTAGCACCAGTGCTAAGGGCGCAACGCCAATGCTGAGCGCGCAGTGCCAGTTCTGAGCACGCAGTGTCAAGGCAATATTTGCTAGGTCCTGTTGGGAAAGAGCACAACGCTCCTTCAAGTGCACATCACTGAATTTTAGGTGCGCAACACCTTCACAAAATCAACTGAGGAAAAATGCTAGGGGCGCAACGCCTTCTTCAAAGCATGCAACGTCAGTCTGAGCGCGCAACGCCAAGACACTTTGCCCAACTTGACTAAAAAAACTCACAAATTTTTCTCTTCTGAATTCTCTCGATATCTTAAAAGGAAAAACTGACTCCTTTGAAGTGTAAGATGTTCTTTATAGGCAAATGAAATTTGATTGAATTTGGTAAACCCACTTTCTAATGTTTTAAACCCCTTTTTCCTTTTTCACTAACATTCTTTGACACTTTTTCCTGTAGGTTAGCTGAAGTCATGAAATTAACTCTTCTTGGCTCATTGAGGCTTGACATGTGTATTTTGACAACTTTGGGATTCAAACATATAGTAGCATCTTTAAAACCTTCTCTTGTTTCCACCATGGAGCGCAAGTTATGCTTTTCACCTTCTCTGACCACTTTCTTCAAAAACCTAGGTGTCTGTAGATATTTTGTAGCAATCATCAGTGTTGTCTTCTAAGCTCTTTATAGCCCTTTAAATTTCATTCATTTCTGTCCAGTTTACCTCACCTTTTTCCATATTCCATCAATCGTTTCTGATAGAATTTATTCATGTTTGGCCTTGTGTGCTTCCTCCATGTCATTTTCTGCAAGGGATCACTATTTTGGCACTCAATTGGACCATCAAGTTCAAAACCCTAATTCTCTACAATACCAAGTTGTTCCCCTTTTCTTTGCTGTAATTTGTTTTCATTTAGGAGTAGATAGTCTACCTCATCAGTACCTTCTGCTGACACAACGTTCAACACTCCTGCAGAAGTGCCAAAATTTGTACATTTTTCTCATTTGTAGACTTTGAACTGATGAGGTAATATTATTTGGAAATATTTTAGGTCCTTCTTCAATAACCACGTATTAAATTTCTATTACATCTGAGCTAGTTTCTATCAAAGGAAAAACAGTGCCTGAAACATCCAATGATGACGCTAAAACATGTAAAAACCCTAATGACCTAGTGGGAGGGTCCTTTGACTTGATCTTGACTGGGATTTGACATGGAGGTTTTTCAAGTGAAAATAGAGTATTTTTATAGCCTATTATGCCCAAAGGAACATTGGAATGAGTCATCACTAGGAAACCCTAGATGGAGGATGGATTTTATTGACAGGGGAAAAAGGAGGCAATGAGACTATAGGCAGGAAAGGAGGCTGAAAATGATAGGTAAAAGCCCATAAGGATTTTTTAGGAGCAACAGGGTGACTCTGATATGGAAAAATTGATAAATAGTGAAAAAGTTTTTATAAGGATAATGAACGCAATGAGATTTATGAAACTCAAGATATTCAAGAAATATTGTTTTCAGAAATCTATAAACATCCTATAGTCATCTATAGATAGTTAAAAATATTGATGACTAACAACATGGAGTTCTCATAGCATATGAAATGAGGCTTGATGAAGAAGAGGGTACTTCACATCTAGAAATTACGTTCGCTGCATCTAAGAAAACCAATAAGATGAAACGACCTTCAAAGGCACAGACCTGCACCTGCAAGCGTGAAGAAAAGGAATATGATAAAGAAGGTCTTTAAGATGGAGAATATGCTTAATTTATGAGAAACTAAAAATTGGTAAGGGAAAATTCAAGGGTAAACTTCCATTGATATGTTTCGGCTGTGGTGATGTTGGGCATTTTGCAGCAAAATGTATGAATAGAGATAATGGCAACTCAAAAGAAAATAAAGGCTTTATGAAATTCAACAAGCAAAGAAAAAATAAAGGAATCAAAAGGAAATTTCTCTCTAAATAAGATAGTTCACCATCCGATGAAGACAATGACAACAAAGAAGAAGCCAATGAGAGAGTATTGTTTATGTCCAAGCACATTAAACAAGAGGTATCAAAAAACAAATAAGAAGGGTTGACCATAGAAGAATTTTCTAAGGATGCAATCATGCTTATAAAAGATCTCAAGGTTGAGAAAATTCGTTCCAATACTCCTGAAGAACAAGTTGCACTAGTACATTTGGCGGAAATTCCGACACTTTTGACCAAATGTCGAAAATTTCCCCAAATTTTATCAATTTTTCAAATTCCGCCCACAACTGTCACTTTAACGACGTTTCGAGACAAGTGTCGGTATTGTGACACTTAGAGGTAAGTGTTGGTCTTGCGACGTTTGTAGAAAAGCGTCAGAATTGCGAAGAATTGGAGAAATGTGTCGGTCTTGCGACACTTCGAGCTAAGTGTTGCTATTGCGACGCTTGGGGAAAAGCGTCGGTATTGCGATGTTATAGAAGCTAAGTTTCACTATTGTGACATTACAGAGAGCTAAGTGTTGCTATTGCAATTTTACAGAGAGATAAGTGTCACTATTGTGACGGTTTAGGGCAAAGCGTCGGTATTGTGACGTTACAGAGATTACTGTCGGTATTGCGACTGTTAGAAGAAGGGTTGGTATTGCAACAGTTGTTTCAAGTGTTGGTATTGCCACGTTTAGGAGGCAAGTTTTGTTAGTGTTTAGGAAAAATGTTAGGGTTTAGGGTTTGGGAGTTATTTTTGGTGATCGTGTCGCGCCGTGTGAGGTCGCCTGACTGGGTGCGTTCGGGTCGGGCTGTTTTGTTCGAGGGCGCCCATATTAGTTTTTCTAAGTTGTGACTGCCTGGGTGCCTTGTTCATGTTTGGGAAGCCCGTTTGTTGCTTTCTCCCTTGTTCCATCGTTCGGTCGGGCACGCCGTGTCGCACCGTGTGAGGTCGCCCGACTGGGCGCATTCAGGTCGGGTCGGGTTGTTTCGGTCGAGGGCGCCCATATCAGTTTTGCTAAGTTTTGAGCACCTGGATGCCTTGTGCACGTTCAAGTGGCCTGTTTTCCATTTTATCCCTTGTGGCATCGTTTGGTCGGGCACGCCGTGTCGCACCATGTGAGGTTGCCCGACCGGGCGTGTCCGGGCTGGGCCGTTTCGTTCGAGGGTGCCCGTATCAATTTTGCTAAGTTGTGACTGCCCAGGTGTCTTATGCACGTTCAGGTGGCCATTTTTCCATTTGCTTCCTTGTGGCATCATTCTTTCGGGCGCACCATGTCACGCCATGTGAGGTCGCCCGACCGAGTGCGTTCGGGTTGGCCAGTTTCGTTCGAGGGTGCCTGTATTAGTTTTGCTAAGTTGTGACCGCTAGGGTGCCTTGTGCATGTTCGGGCGGCCCCTTTTCTATTTTCTCCCTTGTGGCATTGTTCGGTCAGGCGCGCCATGTCGTGCCGTCTAAGGTCGCCCGACCGGACGCGTTCGGGTCGGGCTGTTTCGTTCGAGGGCGCCCGTATCAGTTTTGCTAAGTTGTGACCACCGGGGTGCGTTGTGCACATTCGGGTGGCCCGTTTTCCATTTTCTCCCTTGTGGCATCTTTAATTGTCACTAGAAAATTTGGCCCAATTTCCGACGGCCACTTTGTCACTATTCCGACACATAGTCGTCGCAAGAGCGATAGTTCGAGGCCGAACAAAATGTGGTTAGCCATTACGTCGCAATTCTGATGCTTTGCCAAAGTGCCTCAATACCGAAACTTTTTCTGACGTTTCCAAACAACAGTCGCTCTTCCGACGTTTTCCAGACCGTCGCTCTTCTGAGGTTTGTAAACTATCACAATTCCGATGATATGCGGTCCAACATTTTGAACGTCACTCTTCCGATGTTTGTAAACTGTCACTCTTTCGACGTTTGTAAACTGTCGCAATTTCGACGATATGTGGTCCGACATTTTGAACGTCGCTCTTTCGATGCTTATTAAATTGTCTCAATATCGATGCTTTGCAAAAGTGTCGCAAGACTGACACTTTGCTGAAGTGTCGCAATATCGACGCTTTGCAAAAGTGTCGCAAGACCGACGCCGAGAAGAAGTGTCACAATAGCGACGAATATTTAAATTGTTTTTTAAAAAATTGAACGTTGCAAGACGGATGAAAAGGGAAAAATGTTCAAGCCGTTGGAAGACCGACGATTATAAAGTGTCGGTATACTGACGATGGGTTAAATTTAAAAAAAAGAATGAAACAGTAATCTAGATTTGATCATGGTGGAGACATGGTGGTTGTTTAACTTATTGGAGTTGACGCGATTATATACCGAGCGTTAAAGCATGTTTTTGGTTTAACTGAATTAATGGTCGAGGGTGGCCACCTCTTTAATTTACGTTCCCATACAAAGTTTCAATACCTCTGTTGTGGGCTAATCTAATGTTATTCTTGCATATGAAATGACTTATTTACAGAACCCTGAATTTGAAATTAGATGAATTTTGTGAATGAACTAAACTGAATAATTCACCAGATGACTCAAGCTTCTAAATGTTTGTCTTAGTTGGTCAGGTTTTGCTAAATTCGGTAACTATAATTTTAATTTGCAAAAACTATAGTGTTTTTTGTAGACACTGGCTAACTTATATAAACATGAAATCAAATAAAAAACCTGAAGGTGAAAACATCACTTCCTGTCTGAAATTGATCCACAGAGCCTTGTTGCATTTCTTGCCTCATGATTTAACACTTTTATTTCTCGCCTTATGATTCACCATCTCAACAGCATATGTAATTCCAGCATATGGGAGAGAGCAACTATTCTGTTCTCAAGCATTAATGTTGCACTGGAGCTCCAACTACTCAATTTTGCACCAACCTTTAAAGGTTGTTGTAGTTCTCTAAGGATATTGTGAGTATTGTTGAGGAAGCAGCTGTGATTTATGCATCTTATTATTCTCTTGTGACTCTTTGAGAATAAGTAACAAATAGAACAGTCAAAACATGTGGTTGGAAAACTGGGATATTTGCATCTACAAATTCAGCTATGGTGACCTTCACCCTTGCTCAAAAACATCACGAGGATCAAGAATAAAACCTAGATTTTTCCAAGTCACACCTTAACAAGATTTGTAAATACTCTCCAAATGACAACATCTGATTGGTTTATGTATATTTTTCATAGCTTACATTTGCTACTATTTCACATGTAGATGTGCAACTGGAATTGGAGGCTGTATTACTCCTTAAAACCACAAATACATTCTTAACATATATTTCATCAATGCAGGGTACCTTAAGTAGCTACAAGTTGGTAGAGACAAGTTTTGGAGGCAGGTTAAGCAGCCATAATCTACAGATTCAACAATTAGGTCCTGATACAGTGACAAAGGTATCTACTTTTCACTTGGCAAGTGAAAACCAAACACAAGATTTACATAGCAAGATTATTTTAAACCATCCAAGAGGCTGTAGTAGGCAGCTCCATAAGTGCATTGTGACACATCCCTCTGTGCATGCTGTCTTTGATGGTAATGTCAAGGTGAACAGGTAGGCATCTTCAATCTAGTTTTTTCTTCATAAATATTGCAGTATAAGTTAGAAATTGAAAAAATTAACTAGTTTTCTGTTTCCTCTACTGGGCTATTAATTCTTTCTTCTATAAATGCAAACATGTATGGGTATCTAGATGTGTGAAGTTGTTTGCTTCGACATACAAGTCTTTGTATAAAAAGCATACAATGCAGAGTTTTTGTAAGCATTTACTAATACGTTAAGTCCTAAAAATGCACAATGCCCATATGGTATAATCAATTTTCCCTATTGTTTTTTCACATTGATTAGTCACTGTAATTAACTTAATTATGTTTAAATTTTGTTACCGAAGGACAGGTGGTTTATTATTTGTTTTGAAACTGAAAAATGATAAATCTATCTTGATATTTCTCATCATAAGATATTTTGCTATCCCTTGCTTGCTTAGGGAAATTTTTGTAACAGAGTGAGATACCTGGCATTGGTTGGCTCATTGAGAACAGATACTTTCAATTGCATTGTAATCTGGTTCCTTGTGTGTAGGTTACGCAAAGAAGGAATCAGCCAATCATCCAGAGCAGAGGTTACACAGTGAACATAAACCTTGTAGCCATTCCAAGAACAGAGATCACATAATATATTGAGAAAAGTATTAGCATATAAATATAATGAATGAAAAGTATAGTTATATATACATATAACAAAAAACAACCAAACAAACATACATACATCATCATTTCACAAGTAAATAGACTCTTTCATGCACTTCCAAGGGCTAGCATATATCCTCATTAGTTACATCATGTCTAGGGAAGGATACACTTACAAAGCGTTACCATGATCTTCTTCTGAAACCCGATATACGACTTAAGATTTGGAAGCAATGAAGCACAAGGTAGGGGAACAGGCCTACCTCTACCTTCTCAATATATTATGTGATATTTATACGCTAATACTTGTAGCATGAGGTAGAGGAACAGAGGCCTAGTGGCCATTCTGCAGATAGAGTGCTCTGTACAAGTATGAGGTTCATCATAAACAAACTTCCGCAGAGGATCCGTGTTGGTCAAGCGAGTGGGCAGGCTATAAGTCCCTCATTTACAGATCATAAGGTATCAGAGCAGTTTCATCCTTGACCATGAAAGCTTCCAGAACCTTTAACTGAACATTCAAACAAAGATGCAAAGTGGCAATGGGCTTAATGGAGCTGCTTGTGGCATTTATGGCCATCAAATAATGGAAATGGATATTTATTCACTTTGCTTGGTACTACACACAATATACAAAGTACATATTTTGAGGCATTCTGCTTCCATTAGATGACAAGAGTCTCTATTCTTCTTGAAAAATGAGATTATAAAGGATAGATTGAGCCAAGCAGGGATCAGAGAAGAGATTAACAAGTACAAAACCTTGGAGAGGTATGGTTTTCATCCACAATGGCAACACAAGTATGATGCATCACATTTCCTTTGTAGACAAGCATATTGTTTGTTCCAAACCACTCCATGGAAATATAAATTCTTACCTATGTAAGTAATCCAAACTTTACAAGAGATCCAAGATGAACATAAAAGATATTAGTCCCATGGTTGAAGCGGAAAGAATCTGGTGCCACTGAAAAGAAAAACCCAGTACAGAAGTGACATTCAGCCCCTGGAAAAATGATTTTAGGAATAGTATGTTCAGTATGCAAACTTATTCTTAAAAGTTATAAAACAACTAAGAAAGTAGAACGATGTGTGTTACCTGTGATTTATAAAGTGTGCAACATTCCCATACTTGGTAGCATCAATAACATATGGTTGTACACCATCAATCAAATCACTTGTATCAATATGGGTGTCAATATCATATAGGTAGCTATAGCCTTCATTGTCATACCTGAATAGTAGTAATTTAGAACAAACAAGAAAAGTAGTGGCAGTAAGCAATAGGTGCATTCAATTAGAGAACCATTTATGATGAAGAAATAGGAAAACATAATTTAATACAAGATAAAAATTTACCTTTCTCCTTTTTTATTTGCTTGTTGATCATTTAAGACCTCTCCAAGGTATTCACAAATGAATGTCCCACGTGAAATTTCTTGTGCATCTCTAACTGTCCAGCCCTAAAATCAAACAAAAAGATAGACCAAAACATTGAAACAAAATTGGGGTCTTGTTGCACCTTGGTTTATTGATAATTTTGAAACCAAGCTTTTTATTTTTGAAAAAATGCATCTGACATTAACAAGTGAAGTTATTTACATTATAGACCATGATTGCATTTCAATAATGCTCCTAATGCTCCGCAGAGAAGGAGAATTTATGAAAAGGTAGCCGATCAGAGCAATTTCTTCCTCATCAAACCCTAAAACCCTTATACGCACTTTCTTGAGATTTGTCAATAGTGGGAGGGTCAAGCTTCCTATAGCTGGACTTGCTGCCTCAAAATAATTGCTTTCCATGGAGAGTTCTTCAAGATTGAAAAAATGGCCAAGTATTGTGAGCGAAGGCACGTGAATACTCAACCCACAAAGGGTAATTTTTCTCAAAGAGTTCCTGTTAGAAATACCTTCTAGTATATTAATCCCTGTTGTGGAAAAATGCAGATCCCCGCAAGAATTTAGCGCCAAAATCAACATTGAGTTGTGTATTGTCACATTCACCAAATTCGGGCAATTCATTGTTAATGTCAGCGGGATTTTATGGCAATTTCCTGAAAAATTAAAATACTTGAGACTCTGAGAAGAAATTTTCAAAGTGTTCAGGCCCATAGTACACGTTCCAACTCTCAAATTTTCAAGAAGAGGGAATTTTGCTGCAAGCTGGTCAAGCATATCATCAATAATATAGACATCTGATAGAAAACAGGTTCTAAGGTATCTGAAACAGGAAAATTCTGAAGGTAGTTTGAAATCAAAATCTGTGAGCTCCAAAAAAGTGAGGCAGTCGCAGGAAAACAGAGAATTTGAAACGTCCATACGAAATGGAAGACTCAAAGTAATTTTTTGCACTCTCTTTACAGATGCAACCAAAAATTATTTCCATATTAACTGTTTATGCAGTGGCAAGTCAATATTTCCATATTTCCAATACGGATTGTTTACTGAAATTTCCAAAATTTCAAGATCTTCATGATGCAAGTAAAGGATGTTATAGCTAGGGATCAAAATAGTGCAGGTAATATAAGTTCCAACTAGGGATCAAAACCCAGATCGAGATCGCAGTTGGGTATTGTTTCCATGGAAAGGTAGATCCAAGGAAAAGATGCCTGTGGATCAGGCTTATAAGCTCCCACAGAGGCCATTGTGCATTTGTTTCATCAGATCGGGTTGGTAATGGGCTCTAGTCCCAATAGAAAAAATCACAAGAAGAACAAATTACAAGCAGACCCATGAGACAAGATCCTGAAAAAAAAACTAAAACGCCAACCAAAATTCTTGTTGTATTGAAGAATAAGAGTACCTATTTTTGGATTTGTGGAGTTGAGAGCAATGTAGAGATCCTCACACTGTCCATGGTGCCAGATCCATGAGCACGGCTCGGGGCACAAATCTCCCACATCCTTCCTCCAAACCTGCAATAGTATGGCTTCATCCTTCCTCAAAACCGGCGAATACAGTATAGCCGCATTCTCCCTGCTTCCCTGAAAAAACCATGCAACCGAAGGGAAATGAACGAGGGAAATTAAAATTTTTGATATTTCAAAATTTTTGACATTTTGAAATGAAACACGTGTTTTTTTAAGGCCATCCAAATTAATTTAAAAATATATATTTTTTAATAATTATAATAATTTCTAAATAATTAAAATAATTTCTAAATAATTAAATGTTTGTTTATTTCGATTGCTTAAAAATATTTACAATAAAAAAAATAAAACATATCTTTTTGAGAAGCAATTAAAATTATATGAGTAAATAATGGACTGATTTTTGCATATAGTAATCCTTCTACCCTACTAAATCATCATGCTTTATTAAAAGGAGTTTTAAACTTTACACTACTAAATTATGTTGTATTTTAAATATTTGGAGTTTTAATCTCTTTTTTTTTAATTATTTTTCTTTATAATTTATGTATTATTTTTTCCTTATTTTTAAGTGTTACTTTAAAAGTGAAATTTACATTTTTTTTCTTTAATGATAGTAATCTATGTAGTCATTCATTCAAATTAGATACATTTTCTATAATAAATAAGGATGATCTACACTCGTTGTTGGAGCCACTGAGCAAAGAGCAGTTGATCTCTTTGATGGTCAATGCAGGTTCTTCATACCCTACAATTGCAGAAGAAATTAAAGATGTTGCAAGCAAGGACCCGGCTCATCGAAAGCTTTTTGTGCATGGATTGGCTTAGGAGACTTCTTCACAGACCCTATGTGATGCATTTGAATAGTATGGGGAGATTGAAGAAGGCGCTATTATTATGGATAAGACATCAGGAAATTCATGAGGATTTGGATTTGTCACATTTAAGCATATGGATTCTGCTCAAAGGGCATTGAAAGAGCTTAGAAAGACTATTGATGGGAGCATTACTGTAAGAAATCTGGCAGATGTGGCAAGCACAGGTCCTAGTAAAAGTACAGATCAGGGTCAAAGGAAACTTTACATTGGTGGTCTTTCGTATGACACAACCAATGATAAGCTTTTAGAAGTTATTTCCAAAAATGGAGAGATAGAAGAAGGTTTGGTTGCATATGATAAGAATACCAACAAATCCAAGGGATTTGCATTTGTGACATTCAAGACTGTGGAGGCTACAAAGCGGGCTATAAAATAGGTTAGGGGTTTAGAGGTTTACGATTTATGGGGTTAAATGGGTTAGGGGTTGGGAATTATGGTTTAATGGGTTAGGGGTTAAGGGGTTATATGCTTAGGGTTTAGGGGGTTAAATGGGTTAGGGGTTAATGGTTAAGGGTTTAGAGGTTTAGTGGTTTATAGGTTTAGGAAACCCTTTAAGCAACAAATACTCGTATAGATAATGAGCTTCAAGATAAAATCCCATATACATGAAGAGTGTCATACGCCTTGTTAAAAAATGAGTAAATGAAATTGTGGATCTAAAAAAGAACTCTAGAGAAGATAACTCTATTTAAATAACTTACAAACCATATTGCAGCAAACAATTACTTCTTCAAAGCTAATTCGTCGAATTTGGAGGGCTTAGGGGATTGGGGGTTAGGGGTTAGGGGATTTAGGTGCATTTAGGGGTTAGGGGTTGAATAATGAGTTAGTAGTTAAGGGATTATGTATTAGGGAATGGGTTTGGGCAGGCGCCCTCAAACGAAATGATAGGGCACACCCAACTGAACGAAGGCACAAGGGAGAAAACAAAAAACGGGCCGCACGGACGTGCGCAAGGCACCTGTGCGGTCACAACTTACCAAATTTGATACGGCCGCCCTCAAACAAAATGACAAAACTCGAATGCATTTGGGTGGTCACCCTCACACGGCGCGACACGACGTGCACAACCGAACGAAGGCACAAGGGAGAAAATAGAAAATGGGCCGCATGAACATGCGAAAGGCACCCTTGTGATCACAACTCAGCAAATTTGATATGGCCACCCTCAAACGAAATGACTCGACCTGACCTGAACGCGTTTGGGCGGGTGCCCTCACAATATGGCGCGCTCGATCGAACAAAGGCACAAAGGAGAAAAAATCAAACTAGCCAGGCGAACGTGCACAAGGCACCCATGCAGTCACAAGAGGTGCTTAAGGAGTGTGACAGATTTGGTCGGTCACCCTCATACGGCGTGCACGACTGAGCGAAGGCACAAGGGAGAAACCGGCAAATGGGGGTCAAATGGGTTAGGGTTGGGAAATAGGGTTTAAGGGGTTAGGGGTTAAGGGTTTAGAGGTTTAGGGTTTAGGGGGTTAAATGGGTTAGGGGTTTAGGGGTTTAGGGGGTTAAATGGGTTAGGGTCAAGGGTTTAAGGGTTAGTGGTTAAGGTTTAGAGGTTTAGGGTTTAGGGGTTAAATTGGTTAGGGATTTAGAGGTTTATGGTTTAGGGGGTTAAATGGGTTAGGGGTTTAGGGGTTAAGGGATTTAGCAGTTAAGGATTTTAGGTGTTAGAAGCTAGGGGCTAATGGAGTTAGGTTTTAGGGGTTCAGATGGGTTAGGGGTCGGGAATTAGGGTTTAAGGGGTTAGGGTTAATGGTTTAATGGTTTAGGGTTTAAGGGGTTAGGGGTTCAGGGTTTATAGGTTTAGGCCGGTTTAGGGGGTTAAATGGGTTAGGGGTTTACTAGGGGTTTAGGGGGTTAAATGGGTTAGGGGTTAAGGGTTTAGGGGTTAGGGGTTAAGGGTTTAGAGGTTAATGGTTTAGGGGTTAAATTGGTTAGGGGTTTAGAGGTTTAGGGGGTTAAATGGGTTAGGGGTTGGGAATTAGTGTTTAAGGGGATAGGGGTTAAGATGATAGTTTCATTGGTCTTTGTTTGTGTACAATAGTTGCTTATTCTTTGCATCTCAATGTAACAAGGATATAGTGAGAGGATTGGAGGGTACAAAGAGAGAGAGAGAGAGAGAGAGAGAGAGATTGGGGAAGAGAGAGGGAGGTATAAGGAGAGAAAGGGAGAGAGAAGAAGGACAAGAGATAGGACTTAAGAGAGAGATGGAACCAGTATCATAGAAGAAAGAATATGTGACGAAATTACTCTATATGGAGATGGGAGATAGGGGCACCCTACCTACCTACCTACCTACGTATTTCCTTGGGCGGCCTCACACGGCATGACCTGACCCGACCCGACCTGACCTGACCCGACCTGCCCAAACATGTTTCCTTGGGCACCCTTAATTACAATATGGCACGAACCGACTTGACCTAACGCGAACTTGTTTCCAACTAATTGGGCGCCATCACACGACTCGACCCGACCCGTACGAATGTGTTTCCATGGGCGGCCTCACACAACAAGACCCGATCACGGCACGACACAGCGACCTCACATGGCACGACACGGTGAACGATGCCACAGGGGAGCAAACGGTAAATGGGTTGCCCAAACTTGCACAAGGCACTCGGGTGGTCACAAGTTAGCAAAACTGATACAGGCACCCTCGAACGAAACGACCTGACCTGAATGCGCCCGGTCGGGCAACCTCACATGGCGCAACACGGCACGCCCGACCGAATGATTCCACAAGAGAGAAAATGGAAAACGGGCCATTGGAACGTGCAAAAGCTGGCATCTGGGCGGTCACAACTTAGAAAAACTGATACGGGCGGCCTCGAACGAAACGGCCCGACCCGACCCAAATGCGCCCGGTCGGGCGACCTCACACGGCGCGCCCGAATGAACGATGCCACAAGGGAGAAATTGGAAAATGGGCCGCCCAAACATGCACAAGGCACCCAAGCAGTCACAACTTAGCAAAACTGATATGGGTGCCCTCGAACAAAACGACCCGACCCGAACGCGCCCGGTTGAACGACCTCACACGGTGCGACACGAAACGAACCGAAGAATGATGCCACAAGGGAGAAAATAGCAAACGGGCCACCTGAACATGCATAAGGCACCCGAGCAGTCACAACTTAGCAAAACTGATACAGGTGCCCTCGAACGAAACGACCCGACCTGAATGCGGCCGGTCGGGCGACCTCACACAGCGTGACACAGCGCGCTCGAACAAACGATGCCACAGGGGAGAAAACAGAAAATGGGCCACCCAAACATGAACAAGGCACTCGGGCAGTGATCACAACTTAGCAAAACTGATACGGGCGCCTTCGAACGAAACGACCCGATCCGAACGCGCTCGGTCGGGCGACCTCACACGGCGAGACACAGTGCGCCCAAACGAACAATACCACAAGGGATCAAATGGAAAACGGGCCACCCAAATGTGCACAAGGAAAATGGAAAACGAAAAACGGACCGCTCGAACATGCACAAGGCACCCGAGTAGTCACAAATTAGCAAAACTGATACGGGCACCCTGGAATGAAACGACCCGACCCAACCCGAACACGCCTGGTCGGGCGAACTCACACGGTGTGACACGGTGCGCCCGACCAAACGATGCCACAAGGGAGAAAATGAAAAATGGGCCGCTCAAAGGTGCACAAGGCACCCTAGTGGTCACAACTTAGCAAAACTGATATGGGCACCCTCGAACAAAATGACCCGACCCGAACGTGCCCAGTCGAGCAACCTCACACGGCGCGACACGAAACGGACCGATGAACGATGCCACAAGGGAGAAAATAGCAAACGGGGCACCCGAATGTGCATAAGGCACCCGGGCAGTCACAACTTAGCAAAACTGATACGGGCACCCTCGAACAAAACGACCCGACCTGAACGTGCCCGGTTGGGCGACCTCACACAGTTCGTCATGGCGCGCCCGAACAAATGATGCCACAAGGGATAAAATGGAAAATGGGCCACCCGAACGTGCACAAGGCACTCGGGGCAGTGATCACAGCTTAGCAAAACTGATATGGGCGCCCTCGAACGAAACGACCCGACTCGAACACGCCCGGTCGGGCGACCTCACAAAGCGCGACATGGCGCACCCAAACGAACGATGCCACAAGGGATCAAATAGAAAACGGGACACCCGAATGTGCACAAGCTAGCACTCGAGCGGTCAAAACTTAGAAAAACTGATATGGGCGCCCTCGAACGAAACGGCCTGACCCGAACGCGCCCGGTCGGGCGACCTCACACGGTGCGACACGGCGCGCCCAAATGAATGATGCCACAAGGGATAAAATGGAAAATGGGCCACCCGAACGTGCACAAGGAAAACGACAAACAGAAAAAGGGTCGCCCAAACATGCAAAAGGCACTCGGGCGGTCACAACTTAGCAAAACTGATACGAGCACCCTCGAACAAAATGGCCCGACCCAAATGCCCTTGGTCAAGCGACCTCGCACAAATCGACACAGTGCACCCAACCGAATGACGCCACAAGGGAGCAAATGGAAAATGGGCAGCTCGAACATGCACAAGGCACCCAGGCAGTCACAACTTAGTAAAACTGATATGGGTGCCCTCGAATTAAACGGTCTGACCGAACGAAGGCACAAGGGGGAAAACGGAAAATGGGCTGCACGAATGCGTACAAGGCAACCATGCAGTCACAACTTAGCAATTTTGATACAACCGCCCTTAAAAAAAATGACTCGACCCGAACACGTTTGGTCGGGCGCCCTCACATGGCTCGACACGACATGCATGACCGAACGAAGGCACAAGGGAGAAACAATCAAATGGGCCGCACAAACGAGCAGAGGGCACTCCTGCGGTCATAACTTAGCATATTTGATATGAGTACTGCCCTCAAACGAAACAACTAGACCCAAACGTGTTTGGGCCGACAGGCGCCCTCAACCGAGACGACCCGACCCGAACGCGTTTGGGCAGGCGCCCTCAACTGAAACGACCCGACCCAAACGGGTTTGGGCGGGCACCCTCAAATGAAATGGAAAATGGGCCGCACGAACGTGCACAAGGCACCCATGCAGTCACAACTTAGCAAACGGGTTAGGGTAGGGGGTTAAATGGGTTAGGGTTTTCGGGTTTAAATGGGATAGGGTTGGGAAATAGGGTTTAAGGGGTTAGGGGTTAAGGGTTTAGAGGTTTAGGGTTTAGGGGGTTAAATGGGTTAGGGGTTTAGGGGTATAGGGGGTTAAATGGGTTAGGGGTTAAGGGTTTAAGCGTTAGTGGTTTAGGGTTTAGAGGTTTATGGTTTAGGGGTTAAATGGGTGAGGGTTTTAGAGGTTTATGGTTTAGGGGGTTAAATGGATTAGGGGTTGGGAATTAGGGTTTAATGGGTTAGGGGTTAAGGGGTTATAAGTTTAGGATTTAGGGGGTTAAATGGGTTAAGGGTTTAGGGGGTTAGGGGATTTAACAGTTAAGGATTTTAGGGGTTATAAGTTAGGGGCTAAAGAGGTTAGGTTTTAGGGGGTTAGATGGGTTAGGGGTCGGGAATTAGGGTTTAATGGGTTAGGGTTAAGGTTTTAATGGTTTAGGGTTTAAGGGGTTAGGGGTTAAGGGTTAATAGGTTTAGGGTTTAAGGGGTTAAATGAGCTAGGGGTTTAGGGGGTTAGGGGATTTAGCAGTTAAGGATTTTAGGGGTTAGAAGTTAGGGGCTAATGGGGTTAGATGGGTTAGGGGTCAGGAATTAGGGTTTAAGGGGTTAGGGTTAAGGCTGGTTTAATGGTTTAGGGTTTAAGGTGTTAGGGGTTAAGGGTTTATAGGTTTAGGGTTTAGGGGGTTAAATGGGTTAGGGGTTAAGGGTTTAGGGGTTAGGGGTTAAGGGTTTATAGGTTTATGGTTTAGGGGTTAAATGGGTTAGGGGTTAAGATGATAGTTTCATTGGTCTTTGTTTGTGCACATTAGTTGCTTATTCTTTGCATCTGAATGTAACAATTTTGTAAGTATTGTTGCTTGTTACCATGTCTTCTTTATTTATTAATTTATAGTATTTTTTAGCCATTGCTTTACATTTATTGATGAAAATGTCTATTGCAATCAAACCAAATGTATGTTCAATCTCTAGTTTCAAACTCAACCACAGTGTTGTCACAGAATTTATGTCCGGAGAATGGCCATCTGATGAAGTCTTAATAACCAGACTGCACCTCATGACTACTCCTAAAAATCTTAAGTTCGAGTGTCCCACATTTATGAGAAATTTGGCTCTAATTATACTCTTGCTCCACCTGACTGTGTCCTGGAAAGACCCTTTTTTATTGCAAAAACATCCTAATTTTGTTGACCTTGTCCCTTAACAGACCAAGGAAACATATGTGACTGAGAGGAATGGAAATCACTACAAAGTTGAAGAGAGTACAAAAGACTAAGATGGTTTAAAGGATAAGCTTGAAGAATCTAGCAGTGTTGAAACAACTAAAAGTTGTCCCAAACAAATAGTTGATAATGTGAAACCTTCTTCTGTACCAGTCAAGCAAGACTACATTCATGTGAGAGCACGAAGAGGCCAAACAACTAATAGGCATAGCCTAGAAGATAGGGTATGGCTCCCTCTTTCTGATGAAATATTTGATCTACATTTTTTCTATCAAAGATTAACCATTTTAACCTTGCTAACAAGGCAGACAAGGGGAGTCACAAGGGAGAGATGGAGATAAACTGAAGGAGAGGGGAGAGAAGGAATGGAGAGAGAGAGGGGGGGATGAGTGAGAGAGGTAGAAAAAAAGGGTAAGAGAGAGAAATAGTGACAAAAATATGGAATGGGGCAGAAAGAAGGATAGAGGGAGGGATATAGTGAGAGGATTGGAGGGTAGAGAGAGAGAGAGAGGGAGATTGGGGAAGAGAGAGGGAGGCCCGAATGTGTTTCCTTGGGCAGCCTCATGACATGATACAGTTGACCAGATGTGCACAAGGCACCCAAACGTGCACAAGGAACTCGGGTGATCACAACTTAGCAAAACTGATACGGGCGCCCTCGAATGAAACGGCCTGACCCGAATGCGCCCGGTCGGGCGACCTCACACGACGCGACTCGACGCGCCCGATCCAACAATGCCACAAGGGAGAAAATGACAAACGGGCCACCTGACTGTGCATAAGGCACCCAGGTGGTCACAACTTATCAAAATTGATACAGGCGCCCTCGAACGAAACGGCCCGACCAGACCCAAACGCGCCCGGTCGGGCGACCTCACATGGCGCGACACGGTGCGCCCGAACAGACGATTTCATAAGGGAGAAAACATCAAATGGGCTGCCTGAATGTGCAAAAGGGACTTGAGCAGTCACAACTTAGCAAAACTGATACGGGCACCCTCGAACGAAACAGCCCGACCCGAACGCACCTGGTCCGGCGACCTCACATGGCGTGACACGGCGCACCCAAATGAACGATGCCACAAGGGAGAAAATGGAAAATAGCTGAACCAAACGTGCACAAGACACCAGGGCGGTCACAAATTAGCAAAACTGATACGGGCGCCCTCGAACGAAACAACCTGACCCGACCTGAACGCGCTTGGTCAGGTGACCTCACACGACTTGACACGACGCGCTCGAACGAATGATGCCACAAGGGAGAAAATGGAAAACGGGCCACTCAAACGTGCACAAGGCACCCGGGCGGTCACAACTTAGGAAAACTAATATGGGCGGCCTCGAACAAAACGACCTTACCTGACCCGAACACGCCCGGTCAGGCGACCTCACACGGCACGACACGCCGCGCCTGACTGAATGATGCCACAAGGGAGGAAATGGAAAGTAGGATCCCTCAACGTGCACAAGGCACCCGGGTGGTCACAAATTAGCAAAACTGATACAGGCGCCCTCGAACAAAACGGCTAGACCCAACCCGAACGCACCTGTTCGGGCGACCTCACACGACGCGACACAACGCACCTGAAAAAATGATGCCACAAGGGAGAAAACGGAAAACGAGCCACCCGAATGTGCACAAGGCACCTGGGCGGTCACAACTTAGCAAAACTGATACGGGCGCCCTCGAACAAAACGGCGCAACCCAAACGTGCCCGGTCGGGTGACCTCACATGGCGCGCCTGAACGAACGATGCCACAAGGGATGAAACCGAAAATGGGCCACCCAAACGTGGAAAAAGCACCCAGGTGGTCACAACTTAGAAAAACTAATACGAGCGCCCTCGAACGAAACGACCCGACTCGACCCGAATGCGCCCGGTCGGGCGACCTCACACGGTGCGACATGGCCCGCCCGACCGAATGATGCCATAAGGGAGCAAATGGAAAACAGGCCACCCGAACGTGCACAAGGCACCCGGGTGGTCACAACTTAGAAAAAATGATACAGGCGCCCTCGAACGAAACGGCCCGACCCGACCCGAACGCGCCCGGTTGGGCAACCTCACACGGCGCGACACAACGCGCTCGAACGAACGATGCCAGAAGGGAGAAAATGGAAAATGGGCCACCCGAATGTGCATGAGGCACCCGCGTGGTCACAACTTAGCAAAAATGATACGGGCGCCCTCGAACGAAACAACCCGGCCCGAATGCGCCCGGTCGGGCGACCTCACATGGCGTGACACGGCACGCCCGACTAAACGATGCCACAAGGGAGCAATCGGAAAATGGGCTGCCCGAACGTGCACAAGGCACCCAGGCAGTCACAACTTAGCAAAATTGATACGGGCGCCCTCGAACGAAATGACCCGACCCGAACGCGCCCGGTCGAGCGACCTCACACGGTGCAACACGAAACAAACCGACGAATGATGCCACAAGGGAGAAAACAACAAACGGGCCACCCGAACGTGCATAAGGCACCCAAGCAGTCACAACTTAGCAAAATTGATATGGGTGCCCTCGAACGAAACGACCCGACCTGAATGTGCCCGGTCTGGCGACCTCACACGGCGCGACACGCCGCGCCCGAACGAACGATGCCACAGGGGAGAAAACGGAAAACGGGCCACCAAAACATGCACAAGGCACCCGGGCGGTGATCAAAACTTAGAAAGACTAATACGGGCGCCTTCGAACGAAACGACCCGACCCGAACGCGCTCGGTCGGGCGACCTCACACGGCGGGACATAGCGCGCCCAAACGAATGATGCCACAAGGGATCAAATGGAAAACGGGCCACCCAAACGTGCACAAGGAAAATGAAAAATGGAAAACGGGCCGCTCGAACATGCACAAGGCACTCGGGCAGTCACAAATTATCAAAACTGATACGGGCGCCCTCGAATGAAATGACCCGACCCGACCCGAACACGCCTGGTCGGGCGACCTCACATGACGTGACATGGCACGCCCGACCGAACGATGCCACAAGGGAGAAAATGGCAAACGGGCCACTCAAACGTGCATAAGGCACCCCGACAGTCACAACTTAGCAAAACTGATACAGGCACCCTCGAACAAAACGACCCGACCCGAACGCGCCCAGTCGAGCAACCTCACATGGCGTGACACGAACCAGACCGACGAATGATGCCACAAGGGAGAAAATAGCAAATGGGGCACCCGAACGTGCACAAGGATCCCAGATAGTCACAACTTAGAAAAATTGATACGGGCACCCTCGAACGAAACGACCCGACCTGAACGCGCCCAGTTGGGTGACCTCACACAGCGCGTCACGACGCGCCCGAACGAATGATGCCACAAGGGAGAAAACAGAAAATGGGCCACCCAAAAGTGCACAAGGCACCCGGGCGGTGATCACAACTTAGCAAACTGATATGGCTGCCCTCGAACAAAACGACCCAACTCGAATGTGCCCGGTTGTGCGACCTCACACGGCGCGACATGGCGTGCCCAAATGAACGATGCCACAAGGGATCAAATGACAAACGGGACACCCGAATGTGTACAAGCTGGCACCTGAGCAGTCACAACTTAGCAAAACTGATACAGGCGCCCTCGAATGAAACGGCCTGACCCGAACGTGCCCGGTCGGGCGACCTCACACGGTGCAACACGGCACGCCCAAACGAATGATGCCACAAGGGATCAAATGGAAAACGGGCCACCCAAATGTGCACAAGGAAAATGGAAAATAGAAAAAGGGCCGCCCGAACATGCACAAGGCACTCGGGCAGTCACAACTTAACAAAACTGATACAGGCGCCCTCGAACGAAACGGCTCAACCCAAACGCCCCCGGTCAGGCAACCTCGCACGACTCGACACGACATGCCCGACCGAATGATGCTACAAGGGAGAAAACAGAAAATGGGCCGCTCGAACATGCACAAGGCACCCGGGCTGTCACAACTTAGTAAAATTGATACGGGTGTCCTCGAATGAAACGGCCCGACCGAACGAAGACACAAGGGGGAAAACGGCAAACGGGCTGCACGAATGTGCACAAGGCAACCATGCGGTCACAGCTTAGCAATTTTGATACAACCGCCATTAAACGAAATGACCCGACCCCAACGCGTTTGGGCGGGTGCCCTCACATGGCTCGACACGACATGCACGACCGAACGAAGGCACAAGGGAGCAATAGGAAAATGGGCTGCACGAACGAGTGGAGGGCACCCGTGCGGTCACAACTTAGCATATTTGATACGAGTACTGCCCTCAATTGAAACGACCAGACCCAAACGCGTTTGGGCCGGCAGGCGCCCTCAACTGAGACGACCCAACCCTAATGCGTTTGGGCAGGCGCCCTCAACTAAAACGACCCGACTCGAACGGGTTTGGGCGGGCGCCCTCAAATGAAATGGAAAACGAGCTGCACGAACGTGCACAAGGCACCCATGTGGTCACAACTTAGCAAATCGGTTAGGGTAGGGGGTTAAATGGGTTAGGGTTTTAGGGTTTAAATGGGTTAGGCCAGTTGGGAAATAGGGTTTAAGGGGTTAGGGGTTAAGGGTTTAGAGGTTTAGGGTTTAGGGGGTTAAATGGGTTAGGGGTTTAGCGGTTTAGGAGGTTAAATGGGTTAGGGGTTAAGGTTTTAAGGGTTAGTGGTTAAAGGTTTAGAGGTTTAGGGTTTAGGGGTTAAATGGGTTAGGGGTTTAGAGGTTTATGGTTTAGAGGTTTAAATGGGTTAGGGGTTGGGAATTAGGTTTTAATGGGTTAATAGGGGTTAAGGGTTTATAGGTTTAGGGTTTAGGGGGTTAAATGGGTTAGGGGTTTAGGGGGTTAGGGGATTTAGCAGTTAAGGATTTTAGGGGTTAGAATTTAGGGGCTAATGGGGTTAGGTTTTAGGGGGTTAGATGGGTTAGGGGTTGGGAATTAGGGTTTAAGGGGTTAGGGTTAAGGTTTTAATGGTTTAGGGTTTAAGGGGTTAGGGGTTAAGGGTTAACAGGTTTAGGGTTTAGGGGGTTAAATGGGTTAGGGGTTTAGGGGGTTAGGGGATTTATCAGTTAAGGATTTTAGGGGTTAGAAGTTAGGGGCTAATGGGGTTAGGTTTTAGGGGGTTAGATGGGTTAGGGGTCGGGAATTAGGGTTTAAGGGGTTAGGGTTAAGGCCGGTTTAAGGGTTTAGGGTTTATGGTGTTAGGGGTTAAGGGTTTATAGGTTTAGGGTTTAGGGGGTTAAATGGGTTAGGGATTTAGTAAGTGTTTAGGGGGTTAAATGGGTTAGGGGTTTAGAGGTTTAGGGGTTAAATGGATTACAGGTTGGGAATTAGTGTTTAAGGGGTTATGGGTTAAGACGATAGTTTCATTGGTCTTTGTTTGTGCACATTAGTTGCTTATTCTTTGCATCTCAATGTAAAAATTTTGTAAGTATTGTTGCTTGTTACCATGTCTTCTTTATTTATTAATTTATAGTATTTTTTAGCCATTGCTTTACATTTATTGATGAAAATGTCTATTGCAATCAAACCAAATGTATGTTCAATCTCCAGTTTCAAACTCAGCCACAGTGTTGTCACACAATTTATGTCCGGATAATGGCCATCTGATGAAGTCTTAATAACCAGACTGCACCTCATGACTACTCCTAGAAATCTTAAGTTCGAGTGTCCCACATTTAAGAGAAATTTCGCTCTAATTATACTCTTGCTCCACCTGACTGTGTCCTGGAAATACCCTTGTTTATTGCAAAAACATCCTAATGTTGTCGACCTTGTCCCTTAACAGACCAAGGAAACATATGTGACTGAGAGGAATGGAAAGCACTACAAATTTGAAGAGAGTACAAAAGACTAGGATGGTTTAAAGGATAAGCTTGAAGAATCTAGCAGTGTTGAAACAACTAAAAGTTGTCCCAAACAAATAGTTGATAATGCGAAACCTTCTTCTGTACCAGTTAAGAAAGACTACATTCATGTGAGAGCAAGAAGAGGCCAAATGACTGATAGGCATAGCCTGGAAGTTATGATATGGTTCCCTCTTTTTGATGAAATATTTGATCTACATTTTGTCTATCGAAGATTAACCATTTTAACCTTGCTAACAAGGCAGACAAGGGGAGTCACAAGGGAGAGATGGAGATAAACTGAAGGAGAGGGGAGAGAAGGAATGGAGAGAGAGAGAGAGAGGGGGATGATTGAGAGAGGTAGATCAAAAGGTTAAGAGAGGGAGATAGTGACAAAAAGATGGAAGGGGGGCAGAAAGAAGGATAGAGGGAGGGATATAGTGAGAGGATTGGAGGGTAGAGAGAGAGAGAGAGAGAGAGAGGGAGATTGGGGAAGAGAGAGGGAGGCCTGAATGTGTTTCCTTTGGTGGCCTCATGACATGACACACTTGACCAGACATGCACAAGGCACCCAAACGTGCACAAAGAACTCGGGCGGTCACAACTTAGCAAAACTGATACGGGCGCCCTCGAACGAAACGGCCTGACCCGAACGCGCCCGGTCAGGCGACTTCACACGACGCGACTCGACGCGCCAGACTGAACAATGCCACAAGGAAGAAAATGACAAACCGGCCGCCCGAATGTGCACAAGGCACCCAGGTGGTCACAACTTACCAAAATTGATACGGGCGCCCTCGAACGAAACGGCCAGACCCGACCCAAACGCGCCCGGTCGGGCGACCTCACACGGCGTGCCCGACCGAACGATGCCATAAGGGAGAAAATTACAAACGGGCAGCCCGAATGTGCAAAAGAGACCCGGGCAGTCACAACTTAGAAAAACTGATACGGGAGCCCTCGAACGAAACAACCCAACCCGAATGCACTTGGTCGGGCGACCTCACATGGTGCGACACGGCGCACCCGAACGAATGATGCCACAAGGGAGAAAATGGAAAATAGGCCACCCGAACGTGTACAAGACACCTGGGTGGTCATAACTTAGCAAAACTGATACGGGCGCTTTCGAACGAAACGGCCCGACCGGACTCGAACGCGCCCGGTCAGGTGACCTCACACGGCCCGACACGACGCACTCGATTGAACGATGCCACAAGGGAGAAAATAACAAATGGGCCACTCGAACGTGCACAAGGCACCCGGGCGGTCATAACTTAGCAAAACTTATATGAGCAACCTCGAACGAAACGACCCGACCCGACCCGAACATGCCCGGTCAGGCGAGCTCACACGGTGCGACATGGCGCGCTCGACCGAACGATGCCACAAGGGAGAAAACGTCAAACAGGCTACCTGAACACGCACAAGGCACTTGGGCTGTCACAACTTAGAAAAATTGATACAGGCGCCCTCGAACGAAACGGCCAGATCTGACTCGAACGCACCTGGTCGGGCGACCTCACACGGCGTGACACAACACGCCTGAACAAACGATGCCACAAGGGAGAAAATGGAAAACGGGCCACCCGAACGTGCACAAGGCACCCGGGCGGTCACAACTTAGCAAAAATGATACGAGCGCCCTCGAACAAAATGGCCCGACGCGAACACGCCCGATTGGGCGACCTCACATGGCACGCCCGAACGAACAATGCCACAAGGGAGCAAACCGAAAACGGGCCACCCAAACGTGCACAAGGTAGCAAAGTGGTCACAAGTTAGCAAAACTGATACGGGCACCCTCGAATGAAACGACCCGACCTGACCCGAACGTGCCCGGTCCGATGACCTCACACAGCGTGACACGACGCACCTGACTGAATGATGCCACAAGGGAGAAAACGCCAAACGGGTAGCCCGAACGTGCATAAGGCACCCGGGCAGTCATAACTTAGCAAAACTGATACGGGCGCCCTCAAATGAAACGGCCCGACCCGACCCGAACGCGCCCGGTCGGGCAACCTCACACGGCGTGACATGACGCGCCCGAACAAACGATGCCACAAGGAAGCAAATGGAAAATGGGCCACTCGAACGTGCACAAGGCACCCGGGCGGTCACAACTTAGCAAAAATGATTCGACCGCCCTCGAACGAAACAGCCCGACCCGAACGCACCTAGTTGGGTGACCTCACAAGGCGCGCCCGAATGAATGATGCCACAAGGGAGCAAAAAGAAAATGGGCCACCCGAATGTGCACAAGGCACCCGGGCAGTCACAACTTAGCAAAACTAATACGTGCGCCCTCGAACAAAATGGCTTGACCCGAACACGCCCGGTCGAGTGACCTCACACGGCGCGACACGACGCGCCTGAACAAACAATGCCACAAGGGAGAAAACGGAAAACAGACCACCCGAACATGCACAAGACACCCGGGCGGTCCCAACTTAGCAAAACTGATACGTGCGCCCTCGAACAAAATGGCTCGACCCAACCTGAAAGCGCCCAGTCGGGCGACCTCACACGACGCAACATGACATTGCGCCCAAACGAACGATGCCACAAGGGAGAAAATGGCAAATGGGCCACCTGAACATGCATAAGGCATCCGGGCGGTCACAACTTACCAAAACTAATACGGGCGCCCTCGAACGAAACGACCCAACCCGAACGCGCCTAGTCGGGCGACCTCACACGGCGCAACACAGCGCACCAAAACGAATGATGCCACAAGGGAGAAAATGGAAAATAGGCCACCCGAACCTACACAAGACACTCAGGTGGTCACAACTTAGCAAAATTGATATGGGTGCCCTTGAACGAAATGGCCCGACCCGACCCGAACACGCTCGGTTGGGCGACCTCAAACGGTCCAACACGACGCACCTGAATGAAAGATGCCACAAGGGAGAAAATGTCAAACAAGCCACAATAACATGCACAAGGCACCCGGGCGGTCAGAACTTAACAAAATTGATACAGGCGCCCTTGAACAAAACGGCCCGACCCGACCCGAATGCGCCCGGTCGGGCGACCTCACATGGCATGACACGGCGCGCCCGACTGAACGACGCCACAAGAGAGAAAACGACAAGCAGGCCACCCGAACGTGCACAAGGCACCCACGCGATGACAACTTAGCAAAACTGATACGGGCACCCTCGAATGAAACGGCCCGATCTGACCTGAACGAGCTGAGTCAGGCGACCTCACACGGCGTGACACGACGCGCCCGAACGAATGATGCCACAAGGGAGAAAATGGAAAACGGGCCACCCGAACATGCACAAGGCACTTGGTCGGTCACAACTTAGCAAAACTTATACGGGCGCCCTTGAAGAAAATGGCACGACCCGACCCGAACGTGCCCGGTCGAGCAACCTCACACGGCGCGACATGGCACACCCGACCGAGCACGCCTGACCGAACGATGCCATAAGAGATCAAATGGAAAAAGGGCCGCCCGAATGTGCACAAGGCACCCGGGCGGTCACAACTTAGCAAAACTGATACGGGCACCCTCGAACAAAATGGCCTGACCCGACCCAAACGTGCCCGGTCGGCCGACCTCACACGGTGCGACAAGATGCGCCCGAACGAACGATGCCACAAGGGAGAAAACGGCAAACGGGCCACCCGAATGTGCACAAGGCACTTGGGCGGTCACAACCTAGCAAAACTGATACGGGCGCCGTCGAACGAAACGACCCGACCCAAACGCGCCCGGTCGAGCAACCTCACATGGCGCAACAAGACGCACCCGACCGAATGATGCCACAAGGGAGCAAACGAAAAACGGGCTGCCCAAACTTGCACAAGACACCTGGGCGGTCACAACTTAGCAAAACTGATACGGGCGCCCTTGAACGAAATGGCCCGACCTGACCCGAACATGCCTGGTCAGGTGAGCTCACACGGCTCGAGACGATGCGCTCGACCGAACGATGCCACAAGGGAGCAAACGAAAAACGGGCTGACCAAATGTGCACAAGGCACCTGGGTGGTCACAAATTAACAAAACTAATACAGGCGGCCTTGAATGAAATGGCCCAACTCGAACGCGCTCGGTCGGACGATCTCACACGGCATGACACGACGCGCCTGACCGAATGAATATGCCACAAGGGAGCAAACAGTAAATAGGCCACCCAAATGTGCACAAGGCACTTAGGCGGTCACAACTTAGGAAAACTGATACAGGTGCCCTCGAACAAAACGGCCCAACCCGAACGTGCCTAGTCGGGCGACCTCACATGGCACGACACGGCGCGCTTGACTGAACGATGCCACAAGGGATCAAATGGAAAACGGGCTGCCCAAACCTGCACACGGCACTTGGGTGGTCACAAATTAGTAAAACTGATACGGGCGCCGTGGAATGAAACAACTTGACCCGAACGCGCCCGGTTGAGTGACCTCGCACGGTGTGACATGATGCGCCCGACCGAACGATGCCACAAGGGAGAAAACAACAAACAGGCTGCTTGAACGTGCACAAGGCACCCTAGTGTTCACAACCTAGCAAAACTGATACGGGCACCCTTGAAAGAAATGGCCCGAACTGTGCGCGTCCAGTCCAGCTACCTCACACGGCGCGACACCGCACACCCGACTGAACGATGCCACAAGGGAGAAAACGGAAAACGGGCCGCCTGAGCATGCACAAGGCACCCCGATGGTCACAACTTAGCAAAACTGATACGGGCGCCCTTGAACGAAATGGCCCGACCCGAACACACCCGGTTGGGCGAACTCACATGGCGCGACATGACGCGCCTGACCGAACGAATATGCCACAAGGGAGAAAATGGCAAACGGGCCTATGGTGTGTGACTGCGGGTGAAGCCACCCGATGGTGTATGAATGCGGGTGTTTTGTGGTCGGTAGGCCTAGATGATTCACAACCTCTACTGAAATGAGGTTCTTTTGGCTCTTGTTTTCGACAATGAATTGCAGCGGAGAACCCTTCACCCACATCTATGAGTGGAAGAGGCGATCCCCCTCCTCTGGATCTTTGGGTTCATCCTTATGGATCTTGGTGGTGGTAACAGTGGCACTGGGCTCTGCATCAATCATATGCTTCCCTTTGTCATTCCCCTTATCGGGTTCTGACTTAGAATCAGAGCATGCATCTTGTTAGCACTCATTTTTTCACCCTCGAAAGTTGTCTTTCATGATCATTTTTTTGCTATGATTCCTTATGCCTTCACTATATTCACCATTTTCCGTCGTTATCATATACCTCGATTTTTCTAAAAAGCCCTATATTACCCCAATCTGGCCATTTGCATGCTAAAATATATGAAATCCTATTTTTCCTAAACTACCTTAATGATTTTCCTATCTATTTCCCTCTTTTGCCATTTTTGTAAAAAATCTCAAAATTCCCTAATCCTATCATATTCTAGCTTATTTTATTGGGCAAATAAAAAAGTGTATATCAATTTTATATTTAATATAAAATTGTTCGTATTCTAGCTTATTTTATTGGGCAAATAAAAAAGTGTATATCAATTTTATATTTAATATAAAAATGTTTATATTTTTAATAAAATTGTGGGCTTTTTACAAATTGTTTATATTTTTAATAAAATTGTGGGCTTTTTACTCTGTCAAGCCTCTGGCTCAACCCAAGCACCTACACTAATCACCACAGGACCGAGGCCAAGAACCAAAAGCTAAAGCACAACCAAATCCAAGCCATGAGGGGAGGGGCCGAGCGCATGCGCTGAGTCCCAATTGATTGTATGAGTGTGCATAGCCTTCGGCTCATAGTCAAAACATGTAAAACCTCAACACGTATATAAACAACAATATCGCTTATACGCCCAGTGAATGTGGGATTATCCCACCGAACACCTTTTCCACCTACCGTCGCAAGAGCGAAACTCTGCCACCAACCATCGCAAGAGTGACACATTGCCACCAACAGTCGCGAGAGTGACACTTTGCCACCAACCGTCGCAAGAGCGACACTTTGCCACCAACCGTCACAATAGCGATGCCTTCCTCTAAACGTCGCAATAGCAACACCTTCCTCTAAACATCGCAATAGCGACACCTTGTCTATGTAATGTCGCAATAACGACATATTTCAGAAATCCGTCGCAATTACGACGCTTTTTTGCAAACGTCGCAAGACCGACAGTTACCTCTAAGTGTCGCAATACCGAGGAATTGTGGCGAGATTTGAAAAATTGATAAAATTTGGGGAAATTTCTGACATTTCGTCAAAAGTGTCCAAACTAAAGTGTTAGAATTTCCGCAAAATGTACTAGTGCGTTCGGGCGCGCCGTGTCGCGCCATGTGACGTGGCCTGACCAGGCACGTTCTAGTTGGGCCATTTCATTCGAGGGCGCCTGTATGAGTTTTGCTAAGTTGTGACTGCCCAGGTTCCTTATGCACATTCATGCGGCCCGTTTGCCATTTTCTCCCTTGTGGCATCGTTCGGTCGGGCGCGCCGTGTCATGCTGTGTGAGGTCGCTCGACCGAGCACGTTTGGGTTAGGTTGTTTTGTTCGAGGGTGCCCGTATCAGTTTTGCTAAGTTGTAACCGTCCGGGTGACTTCTGCACGTTTGGGCGGTCCGTTTTCCATTTTCTCGCCTGTGGCATCATTCGTCATGTCGTGATGTGTGAGGTCACCCGACTGGGTGTGTTTGGGCCGGGCCATTTCACTCGAGGGTGCCCGTATCATTTTTGCTAAGTTGTGATGGCCCAGGTGCCTTGTGCATGTTTGAGTGGCCTGTTTTCCTTTTGCTCCCTTGTGGCATCATTGGGTTGGGCGCGTTCAAATCGGGCCATTTCATTCGAGGGCGCCCGTATCAGTTTTTCTAAGTTGTGACCACCCAGGTGCCTTGTGCACATTCGGGTGGCATGTTTTCCATTTGCTCCCTTGTGGCATCATTTAGTTGGGCGCGCCCTGTCGCACCGTGTGAGGTTCCCCGACCGGGCGCATTTGGGTCGGGTCATTTCGTTTGAGGGCACCCATATCAGTTTTTCTAAGTTGTGACCACCCGGGTGCCTTGTGCATGTTCGAGTGGCCCGTTTGCCATTTTCTCTCTTGTGGCATCGTTTGGTTGGGCACGCCGTGTCGCGCCGTGTGAGGTCGCTCGACCGGGCGCGTTCGGGTCGGGTCAGGCTGTTTCGTTCAAGGGCGCCCGTATTAGTTTAGCTAAGTTGTGACTGCTCGGGTGCCTTATGCATGTTCGGGCAACCCATTTGTCGTTTTCTCCCTTTTGGCATCGTTCGGTCGGGCACGCCGTGTGAGGTTGCCTGACTGGGCGTGTTCGAGTCAGGTCGGGCCATTTCGTTCGAGGGCGCCCATATCAGTTTTGCTAAGTTTTGACCGCCTAAGTGCCTTGTGCACATTCGGGCGGCTCCATTTGCCATTTTCTCCGTTGTGGCATCATTCGGTCGGGTGTGCCATGTTGTGCCATGTGAGGTCACCCAACCGGGCATGTTCGGGTTGGGCCGTTTCATTCGAGGGCACCCGTATCATTTTTGCTAAGTTGTGACCACACGGGTGTGGCCTTGTGCACGTTCGGGAAACCCATTTTCCATTTTCTCCCTTGTGACATCGTTCGGTCATTCAACTATCCCTTTCGGGTCGGGTCAGGTTGTGTCGTGTGAGGCCGCCCAAGGAAATGCATTCGAGTGTGTCGAGTTGGGTCTGGTTGGGTCGTGTCGTATGAGGCCGCCCAAGGAAACACGTTTGTATGGGTCGGGTCGAGTTGGGTCTGGTCGAGTCGTGTCATGTGAGGCCGCCCAAGGAAACGCATTCAGGCGGTTTGGGTTGGGTCTGGCGATCGAGTCTTGTCGTGTGAGGTCGCCCAAGGAAACACACTCGTACGGGTCATGTAGATTCATGTGATGGTGCCCAATTAGCTGGAAACGAGTTTAGGTTAGGTCAGATCGATTCGTGTCGTATTGTAATTAAGGGTGCCGAAGGAAACACGTTTGGGCGGGTCAGGTCAAGTCGGGTCAAGTCAGGTCGTGCCATGTGAGGTTGCCCAAGAAAACGCGTTCGGGTAGGTCGAGTTGGGTCTGGTCGGGTCGTGTCGTGTGAGACCACCCAAGGAAACGCATTTGGGCAGGTTGAGTCAGGTCGAGTTAGGTCGTATTAGGGTGGTCGTATCAAAAATTCTAAGTTGTGACCACCCATGTTGCTTGTGCACATTTGTGCGATCCCTTTTCCGTTTCCTCCCTCGTGCGCCCTTTGTTCAGGCGATTCAGGTCATGCTGTGTGAGGGGTGCGCCACAAGAAACTTGTTCAGGTCAAATCGTGTGAGGGAGGTTGTATAAAAAATGCTAAGTAGTGACCGCCCATGTACCTTGTGCACGTTCATGCGACCCATTTTTCATTTTCTCCCTCATGCCTTCGACATTCAGGCGTGTCGGGTCGGGTTGGGTCATGTGATGTCACCCAAGGAAATGCGTTCGGGTCGGGTCGGGTCAGATCATGTTGTACCATGAGGGCACCCAAGGAAACGTGTTCGAGAGGGTCAGGTCAGGTTGGTTCATGTGAGGGAGCCCAAGGAACATGTCCGACTGGGTCGGGTCGTGTCGGGCCATGTGAGGTCTCCCAACCGGGCACGTTCAGTTCAGGTCATTTCGTTTGAGGGCGCCCGTATCAGTTCTGCTAAGTTGTGACTACCCAGGTGCCTTGTGCACGTTCAGGCGGCCCGTTTGCTGTTTGCTCCCTTGTGGCATTGTTCAGTCGAGCGCGTCGTCTCGCACCATGCGAGGTCGCCCGACCAGGCGCGTTTGGGTCGGGCCGTTTCGTTTGAGGGCGCCCATATCAATTTTTCAAAGTTGTGACTACCCAGGTGCCTTGCATGTTTGGGTGGCCCGTTTTCCGTTTGCTCCCAGCTTGTGGCATTGTTCGGTTGGGCATGTTGTGTCGTGCCATGTGAGGTCACCCGACCGAGCGCGTTTCGTTCAGGCCGTTCTGTTCGAGGGCGCCCATATCAGTTTTGCTAAGTTGTGACCGCCTGAGTGCCTTGTCCACATTCAGGCGGCTCGTTTATCGTTTTCTCCCTTGTGGCATCATTCGGTCGGGTGCGTCGTGTCGCGCCGTGCGAGGTCGCCCGATCGGGCACGTTCGGGTCGGGCCATTTTGTTCGAGGGCGCCCATATTAGTTTTGCTAAGTTGTGACTGCCTGGGTGCCTTGTGCACGTTCGGGCGGCCCGTTTGTCATTTTCTCCCTTATGGCATCGTTTGGTTGGGCGCATCATGTCGCGCCATTTGAGGTCGCCCGACCGAGCGCGTTCGGCTCGGGCTGTTTCGTTCGAGGGCGCCCGTATCAGTTTTGTTAAGTTGTGACCGCCTCGGTGCCTTGTGCACCTTAAATTATTTCTATGTAAAAATATATATAACAAATTATGTATCTAAAAATACTCCATATTGTTTAAACTATAATTCAAACACATACATATAATTAGCTCAAATTTTAATTTAGAATGCAAATTATTTTAATATAATTTCACATTTAAATATATTTTTTCTCATTAATATATAAATATAAATTTATTTTTACATATAATGTTATAATATAGTTTCAAAATAAACATCAAATTAATAATTTCACATTCAAATATATTTTTTAAATAGAATTTTAACTTACTTTTATATATAAATATAGAATAGAATAAAAATTTTGAAAAATTAATATCTAAAATTATTATAGAATTCACACTGCATTTCAAATATATTAACAATTATATTTTAAATATATATTTTTTTATATAGTTTTGAAATAAGTTATTAGATTGGTGAATAAAATTAATTACATTAGAATTTTGTCTAATTTCTTTTTTGGTAAATTAATTTCATGAGGTTCACATGAAATCTCAAGTCAAATTTAAACCAGCTAAACAAAAACTCTAATAATTTCATGAAAATCATCTAAAAAATTATTGAAATATCAAACTTGGTAGTAAACCAATATGGGTTAAGTTAGTTTTATGAGGATCATGTTGGAAGTTATGTTGTCAATTTTCAAAATCAAACTAGCCGTTATCCTAATGACTTGTTTAGCAAATTCTAAAAATAAAAAATAAAAATAATAATAATATATATATATATATATATATATATAAGAAAGAAAAAATCAAATAAAATAATTAATTAAATAAGAATATATATATATATATATATATATATATATATATATATATATATATATATATATATATATATATATATTATCACAATTAATTAAATAATTAATTAATTACTTAATTAAATAAAAATAGCCGTTATTATTCGATTTTATTTTCAAAGTCAAACTAGTCGTTATCCTAACAGTTAGTTTAGCCATAAAATATTCCAAGCTATTAGATCTAGATCTTGGTTAATAATATTTTACAATGCGCCATTATCAAGGATAACTCAATATTTTTTTATAAATAAGATCATGGTTTTCCATTCATTATTTACCTTTGATCCTTTTATCATGGTCGAACTTTGATCACTTTTATTTTCTTTTTTCTTATTGAGCTCCCATTGAGTTCAACACGTCTTGGGTTTTCTACACCATTGAGAGAGATAATTGCTAAATATAATTATTATTTTCTTTATAGGATAATTTGCATCAATGGAAGAAAACATTAGAGGTGGAAAAAAAATTCAAATGGGTGAAGGGGTGATGGTAGAGTTTATTGCCCTTGCAAAAAATGTTGTATGAGAAATAATGTTAGAATTTTAATAGCAACAACAACAATGCATTGTAGGAAATATGGGCACATTGATGGTGGATCGAATGACTAACATCCTGTGGTAATTAATTATCTATCTTCATTATCTATCTTCATTTTGATTATATCATAAAATTTTATATTATTTTAATATTTTTTATATGCGCACTAATGTTTAATGATTAATGTTTGTAATTTTCATAAAGGCACAGTTTCCCCCCAACTTTTTGCAGATGATCAACCAACTTCCACAGCTAAATAGTAGTAGATTAGATGATGTTGCACCAGTACAAGAGAATATTGCAGCAAATATTAGTATTGGAAATGATGTTGTACAAGGTGAAGAACATGAAGCGAATGATGAAGGTAATTTTAATGATCCCATAGAGGTAGATCATGATGAAAATAATGAGACAGTTAACATTAATGATGGGAAAAATCAAAGGCTCCAAGACTTGTATGGTGAGTCAGATGATGATGGTGGAGATAGTGACGGTATTTATGATGTACCTCTGATTGAAAGGTCAAGTGAACGACTTTTTGAACACTCAAATGCAACTCTTCTCTCTGCTACATTGTTGCTGGTGAACTTAAAGGTTATGAATAATTTATCGAACAGATGTATGACACAACTCCTAAGGTATGAAATATGTATATATAATCACATATATGTAAATGTTGATTATTTTCCCTTTTTTTAGTTGTAATAAATGTGTAAAATAATAATTCAATATATATATATATATATATAATCTTTACATTAACTAGTTTTTGTTTATGTTGTAGATTGTTGGGTGAATATTTGTTACCATCGCCAAATACTTTACCTCGAACATATCGATATCTACGTGCTATTATGAAACACTTTGGAATGGAATATAATACCATAGATGCATGTCCTAAAGATGATATTATATATTACGAAGAACATGCGTCGAAAATAGAATGTCCAAAATGTGGTACCAGTAGATATAGAAGAAATCAACCAACCAAAAAGGTGCCTCAAAAGGTTCTTCGTCATATTCCTATAATTCCACATTTCCAGCAAATGTTCAGGTGTAAGAGCATAACACAGTTTATGTATTGCCATTCAAAGAATAGAAGTGGATATGGTGTTCTTCGAATTCCTGCAGATGGTTCTGTATTTAGAGAAATCGAGGAAAAATATGTAGATTTTAAAAATGAACCTCATAATGTCAGGCTTTCATTGGCAGCTGATGGTGTTAATCCATTCATAGGGCTCAGATCTACTTACTCAATGTGGCCTAATTTCATTATCAACAATAACATTCCTCCTTGAATGTTAATAAAGAGGGAGCACATAATGTTGACTATCATTATGCCAGGTATTTGATACATTATTTTTTCGAATGTAACATTTTCATTTCTCTCGTTATTTGCATAAATATATATTTTATTTATTTACTTACTTATATATACATATATCATGGTAGTAATTATTATGTACCGTAATTTTGAACAATTAGGTAAGTACCAGGTCAAAGATATGAATGTATATATTGAGCCTCTTATCGATGAGCTAATAAAGTTATGGCATCGCATCACTATGTATGACATCACTAAACCAATCAAGAAGAAGAGATTTCAATGTCGTGGAATGCTTGTATGACTAACACATGTTTGTGGTATGTAATATTTCATTGCACTTTAATATAATACAGAATTATCTAAATTAGATATACCATATTGCATGTCTTAAAAATGATCTCATAGTATAATTGTTATTGATCCATCTATTGCAGGTCTTCAAACAAAGGGTAGATTTGCATGTCCAGTTTGTGGCCCTAAGATGAAGTATCGTCATTCGCCAGACTTAGGAAAGATGGTGTTTGATGAGTTTAGGCACTTCCTCTCTAGGAACCATAAGCATCGTACTACTGAAAAACATCTTTTCAATGATAAAGAAGAAACTGGATTAAAACCATGAAGAATGACACCGCGGTTGTGGAAGTTGGAATATAATAGAATTAATAATCATTAAGAAGCTGGTACGTAATTTGTCTATATATGTATATATATATATATATTAATTGTTTATGTAATGTTTCGAATTTTTTCTTTAACTAATGAATTTATTTTATTGTATTTTATAATTATTGTTCTGACTTATTTTATTCTTTGATATCAAGGTCGTTGTCGTGGTGAAGGTACTAATATTGTACTTCCACCTGGAATGAAATGTTATCCTTCTCAATTCACGAGGTTTCCATACTATGAGGACTTAAAAATAGCTCATTTGTTTGATACAATGCATGTCGGAAAGAATGTGACAGAAACATTATGGCGAATCATAGATGGTGCACATGATAGAGATAAAATTGACAAAATTTTTGCTGACATTGAGAAATCGAATCATGCAATGAAAAGTGTGATCGAAAGATCAAATAACAAAGGAGATCGAAATTATAATAATATTACATGGTTATTAACAGAACAACAAAGCAATGATGTAAAAGAGGTCGTTAGAAGACTTAAATTTCCAATAGGTTTTGCTTCAAACATAAATAATATCTTAACGAAGAAAGGTGACTTCAATGGGGTGAAAACACATGATTGGCATACCTTTTGTTAAGGTAATTTTTTTGGTATACATTTTTGTATGTTATTGCTTGAATACATATTTTAAATTTTCCTTTTTTCTGTTTAATTTGGAAACCAATAACGATTCATTTTTTATTGTTATAGTATGTTCTACCTGTATCTCTCCCAAACGACTTCGAAAACAATGTCAAACAAGTTATATATGGTCTTAGTAAATACATGAGGTAAGTAGTTTTGATTTATAGCCAAAATCTAATTGCTACAATTTCTTTTTGTACTTAATGACATGATATGTTAATTTACTTGTAATGAAATATATATTATGTTTCATTGAAATAACCTTGCGTAATGATTTGCAGATGGTTTTCATTGAAAGAAATCCATCAAGATGAAATAAAGTATTGGAAGAGAGAAATTTCTCGGCTAATGTGTGAAATGAAAAAGTATCTACCTCCAACATTTTTCAATGCACAGGAACACTACTTGATACACCAAGTTGAGGAGATTGAAATGTGTGGACTAGTACACACAAGGTCAATGTGGATGGTCAAGAGGCACCTGAAATCCTTGAAGGCTTTGGTTAGACAAAGAGCACGACCTGAGGGTTCCATGGTGGAGGGATATGTGGTATATGAATCCATGGTGTATATTAGTCATTATCTACCTATATTAGCTACGCCAGCTATGAAGGCGGTGGATTTCATTTGGGATGTGAACTCCATCAAAAAATTTGAAGTGGAGCACCTGTTGGGAAAAGGTAGAATGAAGAAAGCGAGAGGTAAAAGATTTATTATGTATAATACATATAATGTTTCATTTTTTTACATCATGTATATGATCATTATATTCATTTAAATCTTATTCTTTCATAGTTTATTAATTAATATAATTTACCATGGTTATAAGTTATATTTAATATTGGTGAATTATTGTTTTTTTATTCAGGTGCTCAAGATTATGAAGCACTACTTTTATACATTGCAAACAATGTTGAGTGGATGAGTGAATGGATTGAAACATGTAAAGCATGTAACGACGGTAGGTTATCATCGAAAATACTATCTGAATTGGTTAGAGAAGCATATCATAGTGGAGATGGAAATGTTACGGATAGGGAAATTGATTTAGCATATGGTTTGAAAGATAGAAAGGTAAGCAATTAATTCACCTATTTTATTCATTACTTATTTTATATTATATTTATAATGTGACAACAAGTTTGATTTTTTCTGATAATTTTCAAGCTGTGTAAATTATATGATTAATTATTAATTGAGAATGCATATTTTTCATGTTTGGCATATTGCAGTTGAAACACCACAAGGCTATGTGGTGCAATGGTCGTAAATTTCGCGTTAAATAGTTGGATGATAACAGGAAAACTTTTGATAATGGGATAACTGCAGTATTCCAGGTCACTAATGTTTCCTCCAGGAGTGACAAACATCCTCGAGAATCTAAAAATAGATACTATGGGTTTTTAGATGATATAGTTGAGTGTGACTTTAATTCCTTCAAAATAGTTTTGTGTTAATGTCAAATGGTATAGGCTACGAATGAATGTACGTGATGATGATGGAACACTTATTCAACATGACAATGGATTTCCAATGGTTAAAACATTGCAGTTTAAAGTAGGAAAAGATCACTATGTTATTCCAAGCCAATGCGAACAAGTCTTTTACTCAGAGGTTCCAGGTGAGAAAGAATGGTAATTTTCTATTAGATATGATCCAAGAGGAAGTCCAGTAGAGTATACTGTAGAGGAAGAAGATGATATTGATCAGGAAGAATATGATGCAATTGCAGATGAGTAGGAAGATGCATTGACAGATGAAGAAGATATATTAGAAGATGAACCAGGAATAGGAGATGAGGCAACAATTATTGATGATGATGTTGATGAGGATATTGTTGAAAATGACATAATTGATGATGATGATGATATGATTGATCATTTAAACACCGTTTCTGAATCAGATGTTGGTATAGATTTCGATCAGTTGGATGAAGATCAAGAAGATACAGAAGAAGAATATTGAGGCAGATGTTATGTTCGAGTATGTTATAACTTTATATTTTAAAATGTAGGAATTATTGTCTTTAAGTAATTTACTAATTATGTGGGTTTGTTGCATGTTGTTTATTATTTCAAACCAATAAATAATGGCCTTAATTTTGTACAAGCTAAACTAGAATTATGTATTTATACAAACACATTAAAAATTTTGTTTACGACCTTAATTAATTTTTGGTTTGTTCGTATTCTATTTCATAGATTGGGTATTAGGAAAATGAGAGTGATGTGAGGGGGATGGAAGGGGCCATATGAGCTTCCACCTTCACGTGGTTGGCCCTGTTCAGTATAGAATAAATTATTCTTGAAACCAAGAGAAGCTCATTCATCTTTATTTAATTTGCATTATCGTAAATGTCATCATTGTTGTCTCATTATTGCAGTGCCAAAATTGCGGAAATTGTTAGAAAAAATTAAAAGTGCATTTCTTTCAGGAATTGTCCAACGAGGCCATAATAATTTTGTCCAAATGACCATTTTCTTACAGACGTTTCATTTTGTTTTAGGGCACCCACCCAAATGTGTTCGAGTCGGGTCGTTTTGTTTGAGGGCGCCTGCCCAAACCCGTTCGTGTCGGGTCATTTCGTTTGAGGGCGGCCGTATCAAATTTGCTAAGTTGTGACTGCATGAGTGCCTTGTGCACGTTCGTGCAACCCATTTGTAATTTTCTCGCTTGTGCCTTCGTTCGGTCGAGCACGTCGTGTCGTTTCGTTTGAGGCACCCGGCCAAACCTGTTCGGGTCATGTCGTTTCATTTGAGGGCGGCCGTATCAAATTTGCTAAGTTGTGACCGCATGGGTGCCTTGTACACGTTCGTGCAGACCATTTGCCGTTTCATTTGAGGGCACCCACCCAAACCTATTCAGGTTGGGTCGTTTCGGTTGAGGGCACCTCCCCAAACTCGTTCGGGTCTGGTCGTTTCAGTTGAGGCCGCCCGCCCAAACGCGTTTGGGTCGAGTCGTTTCGGTTGAGGGTGGGCGTATCAAATTTGTTAAGTTGTGACCGCATTGGTGCCTTCATGTGCATGTTATTGCAACCTTTTTTTCGTTTTCTCTCTTGTGCCTTCGTTCGGTCGGGCGCGCCGTGTGATCAGGGTACCCACCCAAACACGTTGGGGTCAGGTTGGGTCATTTCGTTTGAGGGTGGCCATATCAAATTTGCTAAGTTGTGACCACACGAGTGCCTTGTACACATTCGTGCAGCCCGTTTTTCGTTTTCTCACTTGTGCCTTCGAGGTTCGGTCGGATGCGCCGTGTCGTTTCGTTTGAGGGCACCTGCCCAAACCTATTCGGGTCAGGTTATTTCATTTAAGGGCAGCCATATCAAATTTGCTAAGTTGTGACCGTATGGGTGCCTTGTGCACATTCGTGCAGCCCATTCGTCGTTTCGTTTGAGGGTGCCTACCCAAACCCATTCGAGTCAGGTCATTTTAGTTGAGGATGCCTGCCCAAATGCATTCGGGTCGAGCTGTTTGGTTTGAGGGCGCCTGCCCAAACACATTTGGGTCAGGTCATTTTGGTTGAGGGTGGCCATATCAAATTTTCTAAGTTGTGACCGCATTAGTGCCTTGTGCATGTTCGTGCAGCCCATTTTCCATTTCCTCTCTTGTGCCTTCGTTCAGTCAGGCGTGCCATGTGATCAAGGCACCCACCCAAACACGTTCGGGTCGGGTTGGGTCATTTCGTTTGAGGGTGGCCCTTTCAAATTTGATAAGTTGTGACCGCACAAGTGCCTTGTGCACGTTCGTGTGGCCCGTTTGTCATTTTCTCACTTGTGCCTTCATTCGGTCGGGCGCGCCCGCGTGTCGTTTCGTTTGAGGGCGCCCGCCCAAACCCGTTCGGGTCGAGTCATTTCGTTTGAGGGCGGTCGTATCAAATTTTCTAAGTTGTGACAACATGGGTGCCTTATGCACGTTCATGTAGCCCGTTTTCCGTTTCTTTTGAGGGCGCCCGCCCAAACCCATTCGGGTCAAGTCATTTTGGTTGAGGGCGCCCGCCCAAACGCGTTCGGGTCGGGTCGTTTCGGTTGAGGGCGCCCGCCAAAATGCATTTAGGTCGGGTCATTTCGGTTGAGGGCGGCTGTATCAAAGTTTCTAAGTTGTGCCCACATGGGTGCCTTGTGCACGTTTATGCAGCCCGTTTGCTGTTTGCTCCTTTGTGCCTTCGTTCGGTCGGGCACACTATGTGAGGGCACCCGCCCAAACACATTCGGGTCGGGTCGGGTATTTCGTCTGAGGGAAGTCATATCAAATTTGCTAAGTTGTGACCGCAAGAGTGCCTTGTGCATGTTTGTGCGACCTGTTTGTCGTTTTCTCGCTTGTGCCTTTGTTCAGTCAGGTGCGCCGTGTCTTTTCGTTTGAGGACGCCTGCCCAAACTCGTTATATGACGAAATTTGCATGTTTATTTTTTTCTTGCAAGAAGGATGCACTTGGTTTTTATGACCAAGTTGGGCAGACTTCACCCTTCCATGAAATTATTCACTTCTATCACATTCGCAATGTTGAATTCCTCTGATACTACTCCTAGAACTCTGACTCTGATCTACAACTAGAATGATTTAATGGAATAAAAAATTATCACTATGACATGTTGTACTTCATAAGAGACTACTAAGAATCTTAAGTATGGTAAATCCACCTTCACCTGCTATTTGAACATAGAGCAGAGTTATCTTAATCGTCAATTTTATGGATAATAGACATTTGAGCCCTTTTTAACCCTTAGGGATGATTAATTAAACATTTATGAATCTTAATATTTATAAATTAATATTTATCAATCTTAATATTTATAAATTATTTAATTTTCTATATCTCACTTCAAAATTTTATTATGAAAACCATTTTAAATTCATTTTTTTTCTTTTATTGTTTGTTCATTTAATCTTTTAAAAAGTTTGTTTGTTTATTTAATATTTTGAAAAGTTTGTTTGTTCCACAGAGTCTGTTCGTGCTTCGAACCTCCGACCACAGCCAGTTGGTTTCTTTGACACCGTTGATCTTGTAACATCTGATCCTATGGTGCAAAGAGGCTGACGGATAATAAGGGTTTCTTCCTGGCCATCTCTTTCGGCATTTCGCGCTATTCCACTCAGTTCGATGTCGAGGGTTCTGGAGCTGGTACTGGAGGGTTGCTTCTGCGGTTAGTTTCACCAGCTCAGTCGTGGCCTTCCCTATTTCTAAAACTCATTACCGCGAAGCCCATGTCACATTTTTCCTAAATTTTTCTATCTTTCGATGAGGGTTTAAAAGAAAGGGTCCCCTTCAGTTTTCTGGTATCTCAATTCCTCCTTCTACTGGAGTAATTCTACGACGACTTCAACAACCTACAGTAACTTAGTATGGTAGGAACAGGTAATCCACTCTGATGTATCTTGTTACCGATCATTCTTTTCTATCCACTATTTTTTCCTTTTATTCTGATTAGATGGGTAACTCCAGGTGGTTACATACTCTTTGCAGGGTTTGGGGAATTTGGAGACTTTGGGCAGCCACAAGCAAGTTGAAAGGATGCGGATGAAGTTAGCTTTCCCAGGATGCACAAAGGCATTCCCTGGCAACTGGTACTCATAAAATTACTACAGAGCTTTTGATTCTTTGCGTAATGCCTTACGGCGATAGTTTATAATACTTCATGGTTTAAGGGTTTTTAGTGCGGCAGATGAACTGGGCTCGTTTAAATGATATTTCCAGTTTTCATTTTAGTCTGCTATCAAGGACAATATTTCTTGCTACATGATATTGCCAGCTCTTTCGGGCATCAAATTTGATTAACTATTGTTCATACGATGTTCTTTGATTTTTATTTCGCAGTACTGTTGATTAGGATTTCGGGTATATATATAAATAAGAATGGAGCTCCACCAGCATGCGAGTAATATGAGTTCTCTCACATAGTATTAAGGGTTAGGATGAAATATGGAATCTTCTTGTGAATTTATGGAAATGCCTTATTCCTTGCTCCTAGACATTTTAACTGCAGTCTAGAGAAAACCTTGTGCCCTAATATTATGTATCTTCAAAACTGATTCGGATCAGAGACTGATATCTCCAGGTTTTTCAAAGCATGATCAAACTCTTCGAGGGAGGTAGTGAGGAAGAAGAAATACTCAACCTGAAAATGCCCTGCAGCCCTACCCTCTATTTCCTTCCATTTCGTGCTTGAAATTACAGGTTATAAAAATCATCTTCTTATCTAATTCAGAGTTTCAGTCAAACATTCATGGACAAGGCTGTAAAGCATGTGATTATCCTCAACTTCATTAGATAACACACAGAAACCGGGTCTATTTTCTTCCATCTTTGCCTTGACTGTACAATAAAACTGATAAAATCTCATCCTATTTTCTAATTGAGCATTTTAATATGGCATTTGTACATAAGGTAGTAAAGCATTGAATTCTCCTCATCTCCATTTGATAGTGCACAGACCCCTGATTCACGGTTTATTTTCTTCCATATTCCTCCCTGACAGTAAACCAGGGAAAATCACATCCTCTTATCTAATTGAGCATTTCAATCTGACATTTGTACATAAGACTGTAAATCATGTGATTCTCTTCAAATTCATCACATAACACACACAGGCCTCTTTCATGGTTTATTTAGTTATTTTCTTTTATCCTCTTGTTTGACAGCAACCTTTATGCACCCCTGAGAAATCTTGTTGGAACATTGAAGTGACAGGTTCCTGCCTGGTTTCATGCAGGAAACCTATCACCTCAGGTCTGCTTCCTATGATAATACTTTTTAAAGACTCACCCCTATTTGACTGCAAAACAAGCTCGCTGATTTGATGAATCTTTGAAGGATTTTTTTGTTACTCTGTCTAGGTGATCATTAGAATTGTTACTCTGTTTAGGTGATAATTGATTTATAATACTTTAATTTTATTTTCTGGTTCATTCTTTATATTCTTTGGAGGAGATCATTAAAATCACTGTTCTGCGTTGGTGATTTTTGAAGTAATGCTTTCAGAGAATTTTACTTCATTTCCAAGTTTTAATTTCTTGGTTTTCTACTACTTTTATCATTTCCACTTTGTTTCCAAAAACATATATGGGGGTAAATAAATTTATTCAATGCCCCTTTATTAATTCCCTCGATATGTTTCCAATGGAAAACCATGCTTTTATTATTGAAATAACTGTGAGGTGATTTTTGAAGTAATAATTTTGTAGAATTTCATTTTACTTCTAAGTTCTTTAAATTTTCTATAATTATTTTCACTATGTTAAAGCCCTAGGGAGGCCTTCTCATCCTTGAAAGGATGAGGAAAAGAAGCGAAGTAGAGGTGAAAAGAAAGATGATTCGTTGAGTTAGGGGTGACTGCCAAGGATTTTGGACCCGTGTCTAGCTATTGGGAGAAATGGAGTCAAAAATACCTTGATTTGATAACTTAGCTCTTGAAGGAGTCCTAGAGGCAGCTTCGGTAGCCCTAATGAGACAACTACAGGAAAAATACATGGCTACTCTAGAATTTTATACTTCGTTTGGCAATAATTAATGGAATTTTAAGGATGCAATATGCAAAATAACCTCTCGAAACATTCATTCATTATCCTATCCTTGAATAACACATGTAAAATTTCATATAACTTCAATGCTCTACCAAAATTTCATTAATTAAGACACATTACAAACCAAAAGACAAGATTCCATGCATTAGACATTCAGTATATTAGAAATATAGCATTAAAAATCACTTACAAGATAATGAAGAATATATCCATCCACATAAATGCATCAAGAAGCTCAAGAGACAGCGGAATTTTCCAAATGTCAAAATGCATTTAATCCACCCCATAAGCAGACAAACAATGTTCGAATGGAAAAAAATGTTTGGAATTTTTCGAATGGAAAATAGTGTTTGGAATTGATATGCTCATACAAAATCAAAATTCAAGCTCCTCAATCTAGGGAGGTGATACATTAATCCTGGTTTTAGATGGGTTTGTTCGATTTGTCAATCCTTGCATCAACCAATTGCACTATTACACGAAATTGTTTAACTTTTTACATCTTTTTTATTTGTTACATGCTATTACTATAAACCTGCAACGTTAGGTGAGATTTTTTTCAGCTCTGGGAAGGCATACTAGTGTTGCTATTTATTCCTTTCCTAGCACACACATGCATGTTACCAGTGAAGGTTCATCAACCAATTGTGCCTCTTCTTGTTCTTGATAAATTGTGCATGGTTATGCCTCTTAGCTATAAGTTATAACACATTTCCATGGGGTTTTTGAGAAATTTCACTCAACCAACCTACACTGAAATTGTTAATTGTTTTCTGTTGGAATTTGGATGTTCTCTGCATTCCTCCTTTATTCTTCAAGTACTGGGTAATGCGGTGGTTTCAGTACCATTTTTTACTAGCTAAACACATCAGTTCAGACACAGCTTTAGATTTGGACCAATTATCTTCATAATTGCAGCAAATTTTTCTGCCTGAGAGAGCACAAGACAAGCCAATGTATAAAAAATTGATGATAACTATCTATCACTTTTTGTTCAATTTTTTCGTTGTGTTCTCATCTGTTAATCTATCATTGTACAATTATAACTGTCATCCAACCATATTTGGTTATTTTTTTCTCTGTAATCAACTGAATTCATTATAGATAGTTACCATAATATATCATAACAAGTCCTCACTCTTAATCTAGGACACACCTAGGTGGGGATGACTCCAGTGGAGTTTACCCCTTGGTAGAGTACTCTATATCAGCTTTGGAAAGGTATGCAACAATATTGGTAGAGTATCTCAAGGTCTTGTTGAGGTTGCTCATATCGGTCATTTTCCCAAAGAATTAATGCTCATGACAACTCTGGTTGTGATGCATTAAATTTTTTGTCATGTAAATTGACAAAATGTTTTAGATGTTGTTAACTTTTGGACTGTGTCTGCATGTCTCTTAATGCAGTATTTATCAGAAAACAATGTCCTGAAATCTTTTCCAGCAAGTTTTTTAGTAAATGACAGAATTCTTACTGAGTTGGCAATAATTCTTATAGTTATTCAGAAACCTTTTTGTAAACCTTCATATTGTCTGGGAAAGGTTTCCAATAAGTCAGTAAGTATACTACCATTTAGCTAACCCAGGTTTGAACTACAAATGGATTTGAATTAGAATTATATATAACCTTAATAGATGAAGCGAGCCTATTACTTCTTGATGTGCACCACTTTAAATATCTGGCTCTCTATAGATGTGGTCAAATATGACTGGATCAATACATCCCTTCATGACGGTAGCTTTCTTCACTTTTTCAAAAGTTCATCCAGGCCGTGAATTCCTTCAGTGTGAAAGTTTCAGTGATATAAGAACAGATTGTTATCTATCTCTACTAGGAAGGTAATGGAAACATACACTATTAGTTGAACACTATGCATCTTGAGTTGGAAATTTGGCCCAAATAATAATTAGATTTGTATACAACATTCTAGCTGACCTAGTTTTCAATTACTAAACTAATATCCAGATATTTATATAAAGAAAGCCATCACATTTTTTTAATTTGTATGCCTCTATATTTGATTCTCTCGCTCTAGTAAATAATAACTACACCAATACCATTTCTGCTTTATATGACTATTACTTCCCACCTTTCTATGCTTGCTTATTTAGTGACTTGTTTGAGCATGAAAAATTCAGTCACATACACACAATTATTATCTCACATTTTTTTTTTCTTTATGTTTGATAGGCACAACGGCACTGTAATATCCCATGTGCGGGTAGGGCCCGCAGCCACGTGTCCGGGTCTGTGTAATGAGGGGTGTTGCACAAGGGCCCCCGCCCTCAGATGCTCCGGTGGGGTTAGGCCCACCCTTAACACCCTGGGATGCTGCCCTCACTAACAGTTCGAGCTTTTGGTGTAGTGGTTGGATCTACATGGTATCACAGCCAAGGTCTCGAGGGAGACTCATGGAGCGTGGTGGGTTGTAATATCCCGTGTGCGGGTAGGGCCCGTAGCCACGTGTCTGGGTCTGTGTAATGAGGGGTGCTGCGCAAGGGCCCCCGCCCTCAGATGCTCTGGTGGGGTTAGGCCCACCCTTAACACCCTGGGATGCCGCCCTCACTAATAGTTCGAGCTTTTGGTGTAGTGGTTGGATCTACGTGGAATCGTACGCAAATCCAGTGGCTACGAGTCGAACTCGCGAAGTGATAGACTGTGCATAGCCCATTATCTATCTGTCAACAAGCAAGAAGTATTTCTTAGGCATGCTGTCTTCCCTTGAGAATTTCAGTTCGCATTATCCCCTGTTAAGAAAGCGTCTTGAGTGCAGAATAGAGGCCAACTCCCTTGTCGGCTGTAGTGAGTCACTCACTCACAATGACTGCCATATTCACGCAAGCAGAGAACATATAGATTGAGTGCAAAAGGCTCAGTTTGAACGCATGAAGGAGCTCTTGTGTGAACATAGGAATTCACTCTGCGTCGATTGAGTAGGGAAGCAGGTACAGTACAGCACAACCATACAACACCCAAGTGATTTCTGTCTGCGCTGAGTGCTGGAGTATGCTGCGTCGATGATCTGCCCAAGCAACGCTTCAGGCAACACTACAGAACTCTGTCACCCTGTCCCAAGTGATCTCTGTCTGCGCTGAGTGCTGGAGTATGCTGCGTCGATGATCTGCCCAAGCAACGCTTCAGGAAGCACTACAGAACCCTGTCACCCTGTCCCAAGTGATCTCTGTCTGCGCAGACAGATCTGGAAACTACAGTTTGATCCTGTTGTAATCTCAGTGCGTTGTTGCGGGTCCCCATCTATTTCCTAACTGGGCATTGATAATTATTATGGGCCTCTCATATGGCATTTTGTATGGAGCGATATGTAACAATGTGGGAAAATTTTAATAAAACTCACAGTTGGTTAACATTGGAAGAGTTATTATTTATTCATGTTTATTCACAGTGGATATTTATGCATCCCTATTTTTCAGCAGATTTAGTAATTATTCGTTAAAGAATATTACAGTGGTATCAGAGCCTTATCTTGGCCAGCTGTGGGATGCCAAGGAAGGATAAACAAAAGGGTATTACTATTAATTGGGAAGGAAAAAGGGCTAGGAGTCAAGGAAAAAACAAAGGGGAAGAAAGACCCATGGGTGATCACGAAAATACCAAACTTGAAGATGCTTTACAAAAGATCACTGACACTCAAGAAACTATCATAGAACTCCTTAAAGCACAGATCGGGCAACCTAATGTGCAAATAAATAATGGGGAAGGAGGTTCCCATTTAGGTGGGGATGGTCCACCGCCGGAGTATATCAATGTTCGTAGCAACGGCCCATTACACGAACACATCAACACTCGAAGCAGCCCTTTTAGTCATCCAACCATGCCTCCATTTTTCGATGACTCCTCCCGGGAGAAAGACTGCCCTTCACCTATTGCAGAGACAGTTACCGCCTGGATGAAAGAATATGATACGTTGCCCCCCAACGTGAAAGCAACCCTGAGCCTTAATGACTTTTACTATATGAGGAGCAAACAACAAAGGAAGGCAACCACATATGGGGGCCACCGGTCAAACAAAGATTTGCAGAAAGTTGTGGGAAAGGTAACTCTTCCTTATTTTGATGGATCGTTGAAGTGCTTAGCACGGTCATGGGTACAAAAACTGGATACATATTTCCAGCTCAATCCCACGCGGGAAAAGGATGCCATCAAATACGCCACACTTCATCTTGATGGAGAATCACACGAATGGTGGCAACATGGTATGACCACTCTGGGACATGCCAGCATCGTCTCTTATACATAATTCACACAGAGTTTAATAGAAATATTTGATAGGAAGGATCCTGAGATATACTTCCGTGAGCTAACCTAGCTCCGACAGACAGGGAACCTTGAATCTTATGTTGCTGAATTCCATAGGCTTGCAGTAATGGTCAACGACCTCTCCATGACTAGGTTGGTCATGTTATTTATAGAAGGGTTGTCAGAACCCCTACGAGGTTGGGTTAGGGCCTACCAACCCGCCACCTTGCAAGATTCAATCAACCGTGCAAGGGATATGCAGGATGCAGTACCCAAGAATATATTTTTACCAAAATTTTCTATTCCTCAAAAAGGGAAGGAAATCAAGAAACAATAATAGGAACCATTTGGTAAGGGGAAGCTGGATGATGAGACCAGAAAAGATCTCAGAAGGAGAAGGATATGCTTCTCTTGTCAAGAACCTTGGGCACCGGGACATCGGTGTACTAAAGGGAAGGCACACTATATTGAAGTATTCTCTGAGAGCGAAGATGAGGAAGAGAGTCCAGAGCTCGATCAAGGGGAATCACAAGGAATGGGATCAACACATGAAGAAATCCAAGAAGGAGTCATTGCCTCTCTCACAGGGGTCCCAAGATATCACACCCTCCGGGTTAGGGGCACCATACAAGGACAAAAGGTTACTGTGCTAATTGATGGTGGGGCTTCCCACAACTTCATTGATGTAGAATTCGTAGCCAGAAGGGGACTAGCCACTGAAGAATTTGAAGGCTTTACAGTTTTGATTCCAGGAAAGAAAGAGCACAACCGTATGTCCTGCACTAAGATAGTTCCTAACATGAGCCTAGCAATGGGAAACTACAAAGTTACAGATAACTTCTTTGTCGTAGACTGCCCAGAATCTCATGTAGTATTTGGGGTACAATGGCTATATTCTATCGGAACTCATACAATAAACTACCAAGACTTGGAACTCGCATTCACAGGACCAGAAGGTAAAAATGTGAAGTTGAGAGGAATGCATGCATATCCTGCCAAGGTGGTGACATCCAATCGGATGGAGGCAGATCTCCGACATGGGGATATTTTATGGGCAGTAGAGTGCTGAATCATGGAGAAGAAACCAGTAGAACAACACAAGGAGTACTCACCTGATATTATGTCACTATTGCAAAAATACCAGAAGGTCTTTGGAGATATTCCCTCAGGACGTCCACCTGATAGGGGATTTGAGCACATCATTGAACTAGAAGAAGGGGTCCAAGCTATCATCACTACCCCTTATCGGCACCCCAGAGTGTACAAGGATGAGATAGAAAAGGCAATAAAAGAATTGTTGGCATTAGGACACATTCGGCCGAGTTCGAGCCCCTCTGCCTCATCAGTAGTCTTGGTTAAGAAAAAGGATGGGTCCTTCAGGATGTGTATAGATTATTGAGCACTGAATAAAAAGACCATCAAAAATCGATATCTTATCCCCAGGATCGACGAATTGAAGGATGAGTTAAAAGGAGCCAAATACTTCTAAAAAATTGACCTTCGCTCAGGGTACCACCAGATTAGGGTTCGTGATCAAGACATTCCAAAAACAGTTTTTAGATGCCACTATGGAAATTATGAGTTCCTAGTGATGCCTTTCGGGTTGACCAATGCCCCTGAAACATTCAAGTAATGCATGAACCATATATTCAACAAGCAACTGCGTAAATTTGTTCTGGTCTTGTTCGACGACATCCTGATCTTCAGTGAAACATGGGAAGAGCATCTGCAGCACCTGGACGAGGTCCTGGGAATATTGGAGGCACAACAATTTTATGCCAAAATCTCTAAATGTGAGTTTGGAATGACAGAAATGCTATATCTGGGTCACATCATCGGGGGCCAAGGTGTTAAGGTCCACCAAGAGAAGATTGAGGCCATTCTCAATTGGCCAACTCCCAAAAATGTAACAAAGTTAAGGAGCTTCTTGGGTATTTGCACTTATTACAGAATATTTGTAAAGGGATATTCACAAATAGCTGCCCCTCTTACTGACTTGACAAAAACAGGAGCCTTTTTATGGACAGAAATGACCCAGGAGACTTTTGAACGGATGAAGGAAGTCATGAGTTCATGTCCAGTTTTAGCCTTGCCAGACTTCTCTCAACCCTTTGTATTGGAGTGTGATGCTTCTGGGGAAGGAATTGGGGCTATTCTAACACAGAACCATCATCCCATTGCTTTTGAGAGTAGAAAGTTGCATAATTATGAATGCTCTTACTCCATTTATGATAAATAAATGTTGGCTATTATGCATGCATTGGCCAAGTTTCGTCCATATCTAGTGGGGAATCGGTTCAAAGTCAAAACTGATCACAATAGTCTCAGATACTTCCTCGATCAAAAGGGATTAAATAAAAGGTAGCAAAAATGGGTCAGCAAGATCCAAGCCTATGATTTTGAGATTGAATATGTCAAAGGTAAAAACAACGCAATTGCAGATGCCTTGTCAAGGAAACCAGCTACCTTCTCTCTCATAGATATTGTAGATGACTGGAAGTCCCATATTTTGGTAGAATACTCAAAAAATCAATCAGCTTGTGAAATACTTGACGGACAGTCATCAGACATCCGTTATAGAGTTGTCAATGATATTATCTATTATAAGGATCGAATCTATCTAGTACCTGAATCTCAAATTAAGATGAAGATCTTACAAGCAGCCCATGACTCCCCTTTGGTTGGGCATCCAGGCTTTCTGAAGACTTATAGGACCATCAGGGAAAGGTTCACATGGAAGGGACTCAAGAAGGACATTATCAAATATGTTCAAGAATGTGGTACCTGTCAAAGTAATAAAGTTGAACATACACACCCATTAGGTTTATTACAACCACTTCCTATTCCAGAACAAAAATGGGGGAGTATATCCATGGATTTCATTACAGGGCTACCTTTTTCACAAGGTAAATATTGTATTTTTGTGGTGGTGGATCGTCTCACCAAGTACGCTCACTTCTTTGCAATCCCCTCCAAAAGTTCGACATCTCAAATAGCAGAAATATTTTTCCAAGGGGTATTTCGTCTACATGGTTTGCCCAAAACCATTGTGAGTGATCGTGACAGTAGATTTATGGGAGCATTTTGGCAAGAATTATTCAGGTTGGCTGGAACAGAACTCACTCCGAGTACCAGTTATCACTGGCAGACAGATGGACAGACAGAAGTAGTGAATAAATGGGTGGAAGGTTACTTACGAGATTATGTCACAGGACAACAGCGAGCATGGACCAAGTGGTTGTACTTAGGAGAATACTGCTATAACACCACTTATCACATGTCCATAGGGATGTCACCTTTCCAAGCCTTATATGGATACGAGGCACTATCTTTTGTAGATACAATGTTTGGAGATAGTAGAGCACCTTTGGCAAAGGATTGGATCCAGGGGTGTCAGGATATTTTGAGAGCCCTCAAAGACAATTTGCAGACGACACAGAATCGACAAAAGTTATATGCAAATCGTCAAAGGGTAGAGAGAAATTTCGAAGTGGGAGATATGGTTTATCTCCGGCTTCAACCATACAGGCAGTCTACTTTGAAGCAGAAAGGGGAAGAAAAATTAAAGCCACGATTTTATGGGCCCTATCGAGTTGTCCGGAAAATAGGAGAAGTGGCATATGAGCTAGAGCTTCCTGCAGAGAGAAAAATTCATAATATCTTTCATGTCTCATGTTTGAAGAAAGCATTAGGATCAAACATAAAATCATCACCAGAATTACCGCCCTTAGATGAGGAAGGCCATCTTCAACTGGTTCCTGAGGAGGTGTTGGAGGTTCAGGAAAGGAAGCTTCGAAGTAGAATCATCTGCGAATATTTGTTACGATGGAAAGATATGCCCATTGAACATGCCACTTGGGAAGGAGAACACATATTGCAACATCCAACATTGAAATTGCTTGAGGGCAAGCAATTTTGGGTAGGGGGAAATGTAATATTCCCAACCGTTTAACCGGTTGGACCAAGTCTTAATAGTAGAAGACTAATAAATAAAATATTAAATAAGTGGCACTGGCCCATGGTTTTACCTTTTTGATTGTTTTGACCCCAGGTATTTGCCCCTGGTTTTTCCTTTTTGGTTGTTTTGACCCCAGGTATTTGCCCATGGTTTTTCCAAGTAGCCCGTCTATAAAAAGAGGAGGAGGAATGAGAGCAACACATGGAATTTAGTCTTCTCTCCTTCGATATTTTGAGAGCTCAAGCGAGTTTTCAAGTTGTGGGGTTTTCAGGTGAGACCCTCAGCCACTCTTTGGTGGGACTCGATTTCACCCTAGTGGGCAAACACATCTTCGGTAATCTCTCTGATTACCCTAGTTGGAAAATTTCCTTTCATTTCTGTTTCTTGAAAAGGGTTACGCATATTATAGCAGCTAGTTCAAGTTTATGAGTTTGAGGTATCCTTCGCAGGAATTTCTACTACTTATTGGAGTGTACGCAGATCCAGTGGCTACGAGTCGAACTCGTGAAGTGATAGACTGTGCATAGCCCATTATCTGTCTATCAACAAGCAAGAAGTATTTCTTGGGCACGCTGTCTTCCCTTGAGAATTTCAGTTCTCATTATCCCCTGTTAAGAAAGCGTCTTGAGCGCAGAATAGAGGCCAACTCCCTTGTCGGCTGTAGTGAGTCACTCACTCACAATGACTGCCATATTCACGCAAGCAGAGAACATATAGATTGAGCGTAGAAGGCTCGGTTTGAACGCATGAAGGATCTCTTGTGTGAACATAGGAATTTACTCTGCGTCGATTGAGTAGGGAAGCAGGTACAGTACAACACAACCATACAGCACCCAAGTGATCTCTGTCTGCGCTGAGTGCTGGAGTTTGCTGCGTCGATGATCTGCCCAAGCAACGCTTCAGGCAGCACTACAAAACTCTGTCACCCTGTCCCAAGTGATCTCTGTCTGCGCTGAGTGCTGGAGTATGATGCGTCAATGATCTGCCCAAGCAACGCTTCAGGCAGCACTACAAAACCCTGTCACCCTATCCCAAGTGATCTCTGTCTGCGCAGACAAATCTGGAAACTACAGTTTGATCCTGTTGTAATCTCAGTGCGTCGTTGTGGGTCCCCATCTATTTCCTAACTGGGCGTTGATAATTATTATGGGCCTCTCATATGGCATTTTGTATGGAGCGATATGTAACGGTGTGGGAAAATTTTAATAAAACTCACAGTTGGTTAACGTTGGAAGAGTTATTATTTATTCATGTTTATTCACAGTTGATATTTATGCATCCCTATTTTTCAACAGATTTAGTAATTATTCGTTAAAGAATATTACAGGGACAAAGAATATCGGGACAAAATCCTTAAGAACTATCAGGTTGGTCAGGAACCTTTTTTGCTATTTCTCACATGTTACTTTGGTTTAGCTAGTAATAAGTCTCTTGTATTTCAAAATATTGTCTTTTATAGAACTTAAAGCTTTGGTTCTGAGACTTTTCTTCTGAATTACACACCTGATACATGTATGAAAAACCTAAATATTGTGAGATTAATAACACGAAAAGGTAACAAGAGTCACTAGGAAACTCAACTTAGTACTAGCCAATTAAGTTATAAGGTGCATTATAACTTACATTTATCATTAGAGTTATGTGGTTATAGAAGTTCAGTAGATAAATTACCAAAATTTATGACTAAAAGGGAGATTCTCATAATGTATGAAATCACTCCAACAACAGTAAAGTTATTAGTCAGAATATTTCCTGTGCATATATTTTAGATATTTCCAACAGTGATATCAGAGTGAGAATACTCAAAGCACATTGTTAGTTCAGAAAACCAATTTTAGAATAGAGAGAAGCTAAAGAGAAGTTCAAATGTTTCCCTGAGTTGGATCTTGGCATTATTATTAGGCAAAAGTTATTTGCTGGAAAAGAAATTCAAGGAAATGAACTTTTGTGAATAGAAAATACTTGCAAACTTTCAAAGAATTGAACAATCCATCATGCATTGGAGTCACAGGGGAGAAACTAGAATTCTGACATCAATATGACCTTGTAGCATCATCCATGGTCTTAAACACAGAGCTAACAATTGCAATACGGACCAGCAAACCAATTATTACTTGCAAGGGAGGAGGAAACCCACCAAAATGTTATCACAGGTTTTCATTTACATGTGACATACAAATATGATACATCATAGAAGGTGATGCAACCGAGACACAATTAATTCAGAGCCACGTGGGCCCTAGCATATAGCCATCTATACTTTTAAAAAATAGACACAGAAACCAAGAGCATAAATTTGCAGATAATATAGGCATAGGCTACTATATAGCCTGCTTAGACAATGTTGTTCCTTGAGAGACAATTCTTGGCTGTGTACAAGAATCCGTGCTCAAGACATTAAAGATTATGTCACAAACTGTATATATGTGTCTCTGTTTCTTAACCCTTCAAATGTTAGTAATATATTTCCCAAATATCAAATCTTTATTAGCTCTGCAATGCCATACTCCTTCTATGTTAAAGTGAGTGAATGGAAGACGAAGAAAGGAAAAGGATTTTAACTTGTCATGCTGCTTTAAACAAAAACTGCCATCATAAAATCCTGAAGAAGTGAAAAAACAAATAAGCTAAAGAAGAGGAGCGCCCATTAAGGATGTTTAATTCTTAGATATAAAAATATCAAGAAACCTGCAGCTCTAATCACTCTACTTTATTCACAGATATGGAGATGAAATGAAAAACAAGAAAACTCTTCAACACAGATGAAATATTGGAAACTTGAAAAACTTTTTCATTCATTCAATATTGCTCAGTACAAAATTAGCCTTCAAAGGTTCAAAAAACGGAACCATCTTTCTTCCATAAGATGTCTTTAAATACAATCTGAACCAAAATGGTTTTCAGTTATAAAACTGATTCTAACTAACTTATAACTGCTTAACTACTCTTTGTAACGGAGGTACATGCCTCGGAAACATTTCATTACATTTGCATAACTTTACTTAAAACAAAATAAAAGATGATAACTCCTAATCTAAAGGAACTGATGTTCCTGGAATAGCAGCTGACTCAATGATTACTTGCGGCTGAACGGCTACTTGTGGCTACTTAGCTGGAAATCCTTTTTCTGTGTCAATAGAAAATTTCTTACATTCCTTCCAGAGCTTATCTTGAGTTATTGGAGCATTCTTATAACGATGATATTCTACTGTGAAGGCAACAATATGACTGTGAGTGAGGTTACTTGTGAACAATGTTTTCACCATCCACAGCAGAAGGAAATGCCTTTGTAAGAAATTGAATATTGTTTCTCCCTTCAGTATCTGTGTCTTCTCATGTCGGCCATCTGCTCTGCTTTTTGCAAATACCAATTGATCTTCATAAAATTTCCAGGACATAAACTCACCTCCCTCCCTCCAGCATGAGGGCAAACCTGTTCTTATCAACTTATCAAACGAAATATCAAATTTCTTAACCATCTCTTTAATTACCTGTAGCCGCTTCTCTGATGCCTTCAGAAGGTCATTTTTAATGATCATTTTGTTTACTTCTTCGGCATAGAAATATCGATCCTGTATCCCCATATCTTGCAACTCTTCATCTGTCTTGGCATTAATAAAATTCATGAATTTCTTGGCCCAATTTGATCTTTTGATCGCGGCTTGCTTATCCGATAACAGCTCTTTTTCGTGATCTGCAACAATATTCTTCTCTCTGGCAATTACTTTTATGGAGTCCCATTTTTCCTGCATTTCAGAAATGATCTCATTCCAGATGAGATCCTTAGCTTTGATAAGGGAAATATTTCCCTTCAATTTCTCCTTGAGTTCTTTGATTTCTTCCTCAGCTTTTTGTAGCTTCTGCTCGTTTTCATTCGCCTTTCCTTCCCATCCCTGCATCAATCTAAGAGCTGTGGCCAATTCAGACTGGGCCTGTTTTCAATCTCTCTCTGCCATTTTTAATTCTGTGTTCAACTGAACAACCTGGGCTTGTGGGTCGGCTCCACCTGCAGAAAAATCAAACGTACAAGTATGATTCTGGATTTGATTTTGTAAGGTGATAACAGTCTGCTTTACCTTATCAAGTTCCTCGTCCTTCTTTATCAACTGTTGTCATAGTTCCTCCTTTTCCTTTTCTACCTCTGCTACTTCGGCTGCCAACGAATGCTCTGCAGCTGGCAATTTCAACTTTTTCCTTAATGAAGATATTTCTGATTCTGCACTCTTCATCAGTTTTTGAATTGTGCTTTTATCGTTTGGATCAACCCCAATTTTCATTATAATTTTCTTCAGTTCTTCATTCTGAGTAGTTAATGCTCTTGCATTGGCTTTTTCCATCTTGCATTGTTTGACCACTTTAGCAAGCATATTTTCTGTCTTGACTGCTGTAGCAGTGGTTTTGCTCAAATCATTGACAATCAACTGACCTGTTTGCATGTGGAGATTCATCTTGTCCCACAAGGGGATCTTTTTCACATCCATAACTATATTCAACTCCTTAAAGCTGCCTGTAGGTCCCATAGACATTCCTGTTGGATGCGACAACGCCATTTTAAATTGATCTTTCTCCAGATCCATTACAGTCAATAGTCTTGTTTGGTCAGCAGGTATATGGTGCTCTGCTTGTGTCTCTATATTGGCCTTTATTCTTTGGTTCTTTTCTTCAATCTGTGAGAATACATGCTTCATGGAAGGAGCCTTTTCCAAATGAAATTCTGGTCTGCTCGGAGATGACGGGCCACCCTGTTCTTCACTGACCTGGAGAGTAAAACCAGGTGAATTGGAGGAGTGGTCTTCTGCTAATTTCGTCCTTTTCTCCTCTCGAGGTTCCTCCTCATCAATCTCAATAACATCATCTCTTCCTCTCTTGCCCATATTCTCCACTATTGCAGGTGTTTGAATACTGATCCGTGATGAACTTGGCCCTCCTGGATTAGCCAACTTCTCTAAATCCGGTTTACTCACATGAGTAAAAGCAGCATACCCATTCTCGACCCTTCTTTGTGAAATAATCCCATGTGGGTCATAGGCCCATTTCTCTTCCAATAGCAACTGTGTTCCTTCCAACATCTTTGATACCTCCTCAAAATCTTGCCTAGTGTTAACAACAAAAGGGCCTACACTCATAGGCAACTTGTACATTAATCCTTTCTTCATAGGAAGGAAATGAACTTGATCCACATTAAGACTTTGCCTGATAAATTCCAAGGCAAACAGTCGCATGGGAACAAATGTTGGAAGCCTATAAGGCTCAATACTGACTCCATATAGCCTTATTTCAGAATAATCTTCAAAAACAAACCAGTCTCCGTACTTACAACTAGGTCCTAATTGCAAGAACTCCTGGGCCTTTGGCAGGAAGCATGGAGGCAAAGTTCCATTAAGAATTTTATAAGCAGTGGTCATGAAATGGTCCACAAATTCAAATAAACCGGCTTCGTTCTCTTCTTTCCTGACCATATCGGTCCAAAACAAAACTGACTGTTTATTTTTATTACTATCCATTATATTCAAACCGACAGTCATGAATTCTTCAACGTTCTGATATAAAAACAAGTAGACTACCAGAGAGGGAAGTCTGAAATAACCTGTTAGAGGATAAGCAATCAATTGAGAATTTACCACTTCTTGCCAAAAGGATGGGATATCCAGCACCACCCTCGGTTTCATCATGAGAGCGAACATCCCCAGGGCTGCCTTGTCAATTTCGCGATCATCATCTCTCCCCAAAATCTCCATGATACAGCTGAGAACTGGTCTGTATTGAACATTAAATACCTCCAGACTGAACTTTCCCGATTCAAATTGAGTCTTCTCTGGACTTGATAACAAAAACGACATGCAGCGATTAAACTCCTCATTTGAAAGCTCCTCGAAATACTGCATCAACGAATCTTCAGAGAACTGTAAAGAGGAATCATTTTCTGGAAAACATAATGCCTGACGCATTAATTGAGTTGAAACCTGCAAAATATTTTCCCCTTGGGAATCCATAACAAAACACTTGCCGGGGTACATCGACGAAACTAACCAAGAAATAAATTCAGGAAAGACATGAGTTTTTGGAATACACGCGAACAACACTCCCGAACTTTGCATAGCAGAAAACACAGGTGACTTCTCAATGTTCAAGGTTACTTGATAATGCAAGTGAGGGTGATTTACGGAAGACGCAGTATCACGGACATCTTTCTCACTATCTAGGAGAGGGCTCAAATTTGACAAACCAGACAGTGGAGTTTGCTTGGCCATGATTGACAGGAATTTGAACACAATTCAAAACACTGAGTAGAGAAAAGGTGGCGGGACGCAGGTTTAAACAGGGTTAACAGACACAAACAAATCATAACAGGACGGAAAAACGCTTTTTATAGATTGCGAGAATCATAATAAATGCACGGGTGACGTGGATAAACAGTGAACAATGAATGACAGCGTGCTTTCCACCTCGACGGATGACGTAATGCGGGGGGTCTGTGAGTACGGCGGAAAATTCCTAACCATACCCCCCGCAATCAATCAAGACCGTCGATCGTCAATTTTTAGAGATCTGACCAGTCAACTGCGGGGGGTCGGGTTTTGATAACCGACGGGCTAATTGACCCCCCGCAATTGCATATCCAAATGTTTCTTTGCGTGATTGCGACTTCCGCTCCGGAAGTTGCTCGAGCTTTAACTTTAATACAAACATATCAACCGCCCGCTCCATGTATCAAAGTATAAATGAAAATATATTGCATTCCCCTTTTTTTTATATACTAAAGTATAAAAACTTTATACTATATCATATTTTCGGATTCTTATATATATATTTTTAATTTTCTTTTTCAAAAATGAAATATAAAAAGGAAAGATAGATACTGATCCACAACAGACAACATGCACAGATTTTTTGGAAGATTATTTTTTTGAAAAAGGCATGACAACATTATTTTGTTCAGCATAAGCTCTAAGACGTCCAACAGAACTTTGAGAAGCACAGATTTGAAGGTATATTTCTATCCTGATTTTATTTTTTAAATGCAAGCAACAAACTCATCTATTGAAAAATTCCACGGACTTAGATTTCACACTTGGAAATCAAATCTTCAACTTTGTTTAATGGAAATAAGTCCATGAGAAGTACAAAGTTGTGTAGAAAAGTAACCCACAGGGGAATGTAAATTAGTTGAATGGTAGAATAAAGGAAATAGGACAATTGTCCTTATTCACTTGGGATTATCAAACAACCAGTCACAACATCTGGATTCGAAGAAATCCAACAATGATATCCACAAATCACTAGGAAAATTGTTTGGCAGTAACAAAATGCAATATTGTACATAAGCAAGAATTCTTCAGTTTGCAAATGTCATGTGATGAAAGTATGACACAGACTATGTAGACAATTTGAGGTTTTTGTTGTCACAATTAGCAGAAGTTGTAGTCAATGTAGAAGAGAGACACAAATGTTGTAATATATTCATACATATTAGCTTATGGTTTCTCCAGAATTGTTTTCACCTATCAAGGGGAGCACTTCATGTGATGTGGAGGGATTGCACTATTACATGAAATTGTTTAAAGGGGCTGCAACTTTTGTAAAGGTCTTAGAAACATCTGGCACACCAAATAATGCTGGCCTCCCAAGCCATTCTACTTTAGAAGCTCCTCTGACAATTAATATCCCCAACAACACTAAAATGTCAGATGTTGAGGTGAACAATCAACAGTCAACAATTTCAACACAAGGAATGAATATTATTGTACCAGTTTCCATCCAAAAGCAATAGTTGCCAGCAGTATCTTCCTCAGAAGGTATTGATGGAAATGTGTCAACAAATTTTTCTCAGCCAGTGAGAAAGAAGAGAAAAAAATGGACTTAAGAGGAGGACAAAGAACTAATTGCTGCTGTCTAGAAGTGTGGTGAAGGGAATTGGGCAAGCATTTTAAAGCAAGCATTCAAGCATGATCGAACATCTTCTCAGTTGTCACAGGTGATACACATTTCAGTCATATTATAAATAGTCCTCTTCTTCTCGTCTTAGTATGAGGAATGCGAATTTGATCTGCTTGCTCTGTTTAGTTCTTGTAGATTTATTTATGTATATTGTGCATTTAGTCAGATTCAACCTTATTTAGAAAGCATGATTCATTTTATTTACCTGATATTTAATTAGGAATTTTCATAATAGTTTCTTTTTCCAAGTTCGTTTTCCTTTCTTTTCCCTCAGATATGATAAAAACTAAAGCCAATAATAGGTCAACCACTATATATTCATGTGCCAGAAAGTGAGGAATGACAGTTTCTTGACGTTATTCATGTAGTCCCATAAGCTATAATTATAGGGTTATTACAACCTCAATAAAATCCTTATGTTTAACTTCATCATTTTCCTTATCTAATGCTGGCTTTTGAATGAATGGTAGCAACAGTACTTAAACTCCAAAGACAAAATTATAGTGAAACTTACAAAAAAGATCAGATAACCAAGCATTGTATGCAATCCCATAGGCCAACATTGTTATATATGAGTACTGTCACGTTTCATTTTTTTTATAAATATTTTTAGCCTTGCGTCAGAAGACTGACGTTTCATAAGCATCAGAAGACTGATGTTTCTTTTTTAAATATTTTTTATTGTTTCTTCGGAAGAGTGACGTTTCCTAAGCACCAGAAGACCGACGCTTTCAATGTCAGAAGAGCAATGTCTATTTTTTTAAATATTTTTACTATTTCGTCGGAAAAGCGACGTCTCATAAACGTCGGAAGTGCGACACCTTAAACTTCGGAAGAAGTCAGGTCGGAATTCTGACAGTTGTGTAAAAAATTGATAAACGTTGGAAGACCGACGCTTTAAATGTCAGAAGAGGTAACGTCGGAATTGCGACGCATATGGATCGTCGAAAGACCGACGCTTTAAATGTCAGAAGAGGTAATGTCGGAATTGCGATGCATATGGATCGTCGGAAGACCGACGCTTTGAAAATCACCGAAAGAGTGACGGATTGGAAAACATCAGAAGATCGATGGTTTGGAAAATGTCGGAAGAGCAATAGTTGTTTGGAAACATCGGAAAAAGTGTCACTCTTCCGACACTTTATTGAAGTGTCGGAATTGCGACGTAATGGCTAACCACATTTTTCCCAGCCTCAAACTATCGCTCTTGTGACGCCTATGTGTCTGAATAGCGACGAAGTGGCAGTCGGAAATTGGGCAAATATACTAGTGTTGAAGGTATCAAAATTGAAGTTGATGAATACAAATGTATTGAAGAGTCACTTCAAAAGAAGTTGGAATAAAGCAACCAAGAAAGGGAAGCATTAGAAGATAAAGTAGTCTTGCTGCCTAAGGAAGTGAAGAAGGGAAAAACTGTCCAAAACTATGCCAACAACTCAAGGGCATTGGAATAAATCATCAACAATCAGTGATCTTACAACCAAAAACCTAGCCTCGGTTACAAAGAAGAAGAAGCAGGACCTTCTACAACAAAATACAATGAACCTATGAAATCTTACATGCATGTAGAGTTCATTGGACAAGATTCGCAAGAATAGGCTTGGAAGGCAATTCATTGACGAAGATTTCCATCTAAGTACCAACATATTTTTTATGGCTATTAGTTTTCATGTGGAAATTTTGGTCATAAAGCTGTAGAATGTCGCACGTACCCTAGGATCCAATAAAATTCCAATAGAACTGTCAAATATGAATCTCCCAGGGCTCAACGAAACATCAATAGATTTGAACATTTAATAAATAATATTGAATGTTACAAATGTCGAAACTTTGGACACATAGCCAGAGACTACAGACTTGAAAATCCTCCGAAGAATCTTCGAAGCCACAGAACGAGCGAACATGGAAGAAAAAGAAGACTGATAATTTTGCACTCGCTCTCAAGGCTAAAAACAACAAAAATATGTGTGGTAGGTTGATGGCGGTTGCTCAACGCATATTACTGGAGATAGAAAGAAATTTGTATCTCTGAAAGAGAAGAAGGATGGAACTGTGTCCTTTGGAAATGATGGATCTTCAAATGTTATAGGATCAGGTACCATCACTCTCGGAAGCAAAGATGCTCTAGCCAAGAATGTTCTATTGGTTGAAAACATGAATCACAATCTGCTCGGTGTTGGATGAATGTGTGATCAAGGACACACAATACTATTCAACTCCACAAAATGTGAAATCAGGAAAGGCGAGTATGGTGAAATTGTGGGTACAGCAAGTTGAGCTCCAAATGACATATATGTTCTCGATGAAGAAACTAAAGCATGTCTAATAGCTAAAGAAGATGATATAATATTTTGTAGCAATGATGATTGACTAAGTAAGAACTTTTCTTCAAAGATGAAAAGTGATTTCGAGATGTCTTTACTTGGTGAACTGACATACTTCTTAGGGCTTCAAATATATCAGCAAGAGAATGGAATATTTATATGTCAAGCCAAGTACATCAAGGAAATGCTCAAGAAATTCAAAATGGAAGATTGCAAACCCGTCCTTACTCCGATGTTAACAGGTTGCAAATTGAGCATAGACGACTAATCTAAGGATGTGGATTAGAGGTTGTACAAATCTATGATGGGTAGTCTTCAATATATAACTACCTCTTGGGCAGATGTTATGCAAGCAGTTGGACAAGTAGCAAGATTCCAAGCAGCACCAAAAGAATCGCATATTATTTCCATCAAAATAATTCTTCGATATCTAAATGGAACAACAGAATATGGCTTGAGGTATCCCAAGGGTAACAATCTCATTATTCAATCCTTTACAGATGCAGATTAGGCAGGAAGCATTGATGATCGTAAGAGTACTCGTGAAGCATTTGAATATCTTCGCCAGAAGCTTGGGATTGTCCCGAGTTCTCATTGGATTTTTCTTATTCAGAATATAAAGGGGGAGTGAAAGTGTGTATAGGTCCACAAGATGGTTGTGTGTCAGGGGGAGTTACCCTTTGCCATTAACGTCAAACAGGGAGAGAATATTATACAAAGTGGTGTCATGATCGCAAGGGGAGTACATGTGTTGCCATCAACTCCAAAGGGGGAGATTATTGATCAATGGTTGTCATTGATGTCAACCCAAGTAGCACCAAGGGCTACCCCAATTTTGCATGTTAATTTTAACCTCAAAAAGTACTATATTCTGGGTCAAGAATGTCTTTTGTGGTTTCTACTTGTCGAGATGTTTCTTTTGATATATGGCACGCCATGTAATTCTTCACGGTTTAGGAGATATTCATGTTTGAAGTTTGTAATCCCAGTTAGTGGGCTAAAATCCCATGGGATTGTGGCATGGGTAATTGAAAAGTAAATAATTAATAATTTTTAAGCTCATAAAATCCCTCCCACGTTCACTTTTTGAAATCCCTCTCAACCTAATCATTTATATAAATTGTGATCCTCATATCCTCCTTATGTAGGGATTTCACTACCTGAAAAAAGTCATCGTGGCATTTGCAATCTAATTTTTTTTATACGGAGGTTCAAAAGCTAAAATTTTTATGAGGTGAAGAAGAAATCCCAAAGAAGCTCCTGTAAAAGTTTCAGATCAAGGTGCACAATAGTTTCGAATATATGATATGTGGAAGTCAGTGTTTTTTCAAGCTTCTGAATTTCATCTCAAAGAAGCGATCTTGGGAAAATCATCATAACTCTCTCTCTGAGTATTAGATTCAAATTATGTAAAAGTGGGTAGATAGTGAACGGAATATAGTTTTCTTTGTATCAATTTCAGATCTGATTGAAGAAACAAGGACATGTGGCACACCGTACAAGTTTAATATTATGAACCAGTCCATTATTAGGTCATTGTGAGAGATTGGGCATAAATCTCCCTTGAAGAATCCAAATTGGGCCAGACCCATGGCATTGGAAAGTAGAGTCATAGGAATACTAAAGAACCGAAAATAAAATATTGGGGATCTGAAATAACAGAGATACACCAGATTCAATATCGAGATCCTAGAAGGAAAGAAAAATCTAGATCATGTGTTCTCAAGGGATGCAAAGGACCAGACTTTCTAGGGAAAAAAAGAAATGCAAGGTGCAGCAGAGGGTAGCATAATAAGAGCAGAAATAAAGATGCAAAAGATCAGTAAGAAGTTCACCACATGAAGCCTTCAAGTGGGTAGCACTGCATACAGTCATTATAAAGGTATCATTGTACTAAGTCATTGTAAATGCATCATTGTAAAAATTGTACACATGTCTATCTTCCAAGAGTTGAAGAGGTAGTCTTAGGAGGTCTAGGATCATAATTAGGTGGTTGTGTCATATTTGGGTTTATTGTCTAGTGTGTCTTCTTCTTCTACATCATTCTATATCATTATAAAGTGGACCATTTTCCCTGGTACGTGAGTCCATTCTTTTTTTATTCTTCTATAGGGTGGTAGGGTCGTGCTAGGCTGGAGCATAAAGTCACCAGAAGGTTCAAGCCTGTGAAAACTTCAGGGTGGTAGGGTGGTGCTAGGGTGAGTTGTAGCTCATTGGGTGTTGGGGCATATGTTCAGTTGACTAGTGAAGAATCTCGAGCGTTGGAGCGAACATCCAGTGGGAGTTGGAGAAGAATGTTTTTCTAAATTTTAGGAAGTTGGAGCTCTATTTTCAATTGGAGTTGAATATTAAAGAATTATTAGAAAAAAATTCAAATGGTTTTTGTCCCAGAGAGGGTTTCCACCTTAAAAATTGTGTTCATTTGTGTTCCTTTTGTTTACTGATATTATTGTACAAACACTGATAATAATTGAAGATTAACTAATGCTCTAAAAGATTGATAATAATACTAATTGAAAGGAATACTAATTCACCCCCCCTCTTAGGATTTCCAACAGAACTAATATTGATATTTGAATAATTTTTTTTTTCTTATAACACCATGACAAAATTCCAAGTAATGATTTAAGTTGCTTATAAGTGCCAAACGATATGAATGGTAAATCAAATGAAATCCTTATTTCTCTTATACTATTTTTGTCCCTGTCTTGAATCCCTGCAGACTAAAAATATGTTATGTTATATAATAAAGAGAACATAGCAATTAGTGAAAATGAGAAAAGTATCACTTTAAGTCTACTCTATTTTTAATCTAATTACTGAAATAGAAATAAATTCTAAAATGACATTGGCATTAATAAAATGCAGTGCAGTAAATATCACTAATGGGAAATAAAATGCAGTAGATTAAATAGATCCTAAGCAATTTTAGCAACATGCTAGCTGATGGGCCCAACCACCCAGCTCGATATTTCTCTAAAAACTAAATAAAAATACCATCTTCAGAAAATCCAAAAGAACTGTAAAATATAAATTAATTGAAAAATAATATTTCTACTAAAACCAATTACATGAATGCTAAATAATTAAATGTTGGGCTCAGGTGGTCCCCTCCAGGGATCATTTCAATGGGCTCAAATTCCTCTCATGACACAATTGAAATCCACACTCTGCAAATAATACAATGTATAGGTTTAATTTCCACATAGCCTAGTGTTCTTCTGCGACCCCAACTCTAGCTCCTTCAATTCCTATTTATCGTTGGTCATTCCTCCCTCATTTCTCCTTCCTTTCAGAGATCAAACAACCTTTTTCGGATCCCATAACTAATCAAATAAAAAAAAAAGGTAATTTGTTTTTTGGATCTCTGTGATAATTGTGTTCATAAGGTTTTCATTGGGGCTTCGAACTGATTTCCTCAATTATTTGAACGAACTCATCTAGAAATTCAGAAATATTTGAACCCACCAGAAATCTGAGCTCCATTAGCTTATCGGGTTGACCACTCATGTTTTTAGTATTAACTTTTGTGATTTGATTAAATATGTCAGCTCATTTGGCAATTAATGGTACTCTCTATGTGTCAAATAGAGGTTGATCCATTCTTTGGATTTATCGGAGATGTTCCTGAGCTTTACGAGTTACCAAATTTGATTTTATGGAGAGGTTGTGGTTATCGTTATTGCCGAATCTAACAAGTTAGGATTTCCTTTGTCGTTTATCCCTTAAGATGAAGTGAAGGATCTGAATGGTTATTTTCCCCTATCTCCTCGTCAAGGGTGGTACCATCGAATTGATTATTTAGGTTCTGATCACGACTCACATTTTGCATCACCTTGTAGTCGGATGGTAATATTTCTAGCTTTGCCTCATTGTCAACATAAAAGTGACATTGCATGGGTGTTGTTCAGCAATCTCTGTGCACAATATCATCTTGAGACTGGGTAAAAGGTGCAGAATGTAGTTCTTCAATCTTTGACATTAAATTCGAGTTTCTGCTTTTGTGCATGAGATTAATCCGTACTTAAATGCATTTCAGGAAGCATTCCTACACTGCCAGTGCTAGTACGTGACTTATTCACCTACCACCAAGAAAGCATATTATTAATGTAATTTACACAAAACAATCTTCAAATTAATTAACAAGAATAATTCATAATTTAATAGCTATTGCCTCTAATTTCCTCTAACTATAAACTTAATAAGATAATAACGATTAAAAAAATCAGTCAAAAGCATAGAATTATTTGATAAATATCGTTAAAATCTGGACAAAAAGGCAGCTCAACAATATGCATATGTATTAGAAAGTATCTTAATAAGCCTTGATCACTCTAGATATCTAATTCATATCAATAAGAATTACTTTAGGTTAAATACATTAAATCTAATATATCTTAATAATTTATGGTGAAAAAAGCTTGAGTATAATATGAAATATGATATTCTTATTAAATCTAGTATTAATATTAAAGATTCAATACTAATAAATTATAATATTAATATTACCTTAAATTTAGTAACTTTGGAATAAATAATATTAACTTTGATATATTATAATATATATGAATAAATTATGATATATATTAATATCCGTATATATTATATATTAATGTATTAGAATAGGAAGCTTTAATATAATATAAGATATAATACAATATTATATAATGCATGAATACTAGGTTTCAAAATTATGGATATTAATATAATATTATATAATAATAATTGACTAATATAATGTAATAAGAATATAATCTTATATTATATTAAACATAGTCTTATAATATTATTATAGTAAAAATAATATAAGGGAGAAAGAGAGAAATGTAAGAGAGAGAAGGGTAGAGGAAGAGGGAGGGAGAGATAAATAGATGGATATGGATAGAGAGTGTGTATGTTTGGAGGGTGAGATATAGAGAGAAAGGAATACAGACAGAGGGAGATAGAGATATACATGGGGGGGGGAGGGGGGGTAGAGGGAAGAGTAGAGAGAAAAAGAGATGGAGGGAAGTAGAGATAGATAGATATGAACAGAGAGAGGGGGTGTGTGTGTGTGTGTGTGTTTTGAGGGGTGAGATGGAGATACAGAGGAGAAAATAAAAAATGATAAAATACAAAAGGCGATACATATATAGATTTTTATGAAGCCAACTCCCAAAATAGAAGAAAAGAGAGATCAACGCCTAATAAATCAGCCACTTCGAGGGGGACACCTCCTTTACATTACATAAATGGACGATTATTGGATGATACAAATGACAAAACATCCTTTCTATATATAGGAGTACATGGGGTCACAATATAATCCTAGCCGGCCTAAAAATAATAATGTAAGGGGATAACAATAACAATAGTGGGTTTTTATGGGGCACAATAATAACAATATGGGGACTACAGGGGTACAACAATAACAATAAGTGGGCTACACTAACAACAATAAGGGACTACCCTAGTAATATAGGGACCTAAAGTTCCCCTCTGCTTCAAAATTTTTTTTTCCTCAATGCTTGATTAGTTCTGGATGCTTCTTTATAAAATTATCAACCTCCTATGTGGAATCTTCAGTCAATAAGTTCTTCTAGTTTATGAAAAACTCTGAAATTGATTGATTTTGTAGCTGTCGATTTCTTGTTTCCATGATTGCTTCATGTTCCAATATGATTTTTCATTCCTCATCAAGTTCTAGAAATATTGTATGAACTAGAATTTTGTCACCTATAAACTTCTTTAAGCATGAAACATGGAAAACTGGGTGCACTTGGGAAGAAGCAGGAAGCTCCTATTTGTATGCAATAGTACCAATATTTTGCAACAAATTCTAGGGACCCGATTACTTTGGAAATAATTTATTATCCTTCTTAGATTTCTTGAGTGACATTTGTTTGTATGGTTGTAGTCGTAAAAATACCCAGTATCCTACATCAAAACTTCTCTCATTGCAATGTTGATCTGCCTGTTGTTTCATTCGATTTTGTGCCAAATTTAGGTTATCCTTTAAGAGTTAGAGAAATTTTTTTTGATGATCTATGTGATCTACCACTGCTTGAACCTTTGAATTTTATCTTAAACATGATCTGATAGATGATGGATGATATCCATAAAGTGCCATGAATGGGGTCATTTTTGCTGCAGTATGGAAGGAAGTGTTATTCCACCACTCAATCAAAGGTAACCATTTGACCGATTGTGTTTGTTTATCAAATACAAAACAATTAAGATATCCTTCCATACATTTGTTCACTATCGCATTTTTCCATCGGATTGAGGATTATAAGATGAGCTATGAGCTAGTTCAGTACCCAAACAAGAAAACAATTCCATCCAAATGTTTCCGGTGAAAATGGGATCTCTGTTGCTTAAAATAATCTTTGGGTTTCTATGTAGCTTTTGAATTGTTTGCATAAATGCATTAGAAAATGTATTTATTTTAAGTGGATTAGATAATGCACAAAAGTGTGCATACTTGGTAAGTCTATCAACTACCACCATGATGACACTCTTTCCTTCGGACTTAGGTAAACCCATGTTAAAATCCATTGGAACCTCCTCCCAAAATTTCCTTCAAATGGATAAAGGATGTATAATACCCAGGTTATTAATTGTCTCAACTTTATTTTGCTGGAAAACCTAACATTCCGCTAAAAAATTTTGAATATCATTTTTTAGGCCATCCCAATAAATATGTTTCTTCACCCTGTGGTACGTTTTTAGAAATCATGAGTGTCCTCCTAAGGGAGAGGTTTGCAATTCTAAAAGAATCTTTTGTTTTAGTTGGGAATTACAAATATATAAGCGATATTTGTACCATAAGGAATCATTTTTCTCACTAAATGTATGAGATGTACTAGGATATTTTTGCAAATTTTGAATGAGTGTCCACACTTGTTCTTCATTCTTCCATTCCTCCCTTGCTTCAGCTATCCAATCTGGTTGGATAATAGAAATGGCACAAAGAAATGCCTCCACCTCCTCATCCTTTCTTGAGACTGCATCTGCAACAACATTTAGATTCCCTTTCTTGTAGATTGTTTCAAAGTCATAAAACAACATCTTTGTGACCCATTTTTGTTACTCCTCTAAAGATATTATTTGTTCCAAAAATTATTTAAGACTAACATGATAAGTTTTTACCTTGAAGTGTCTTCCCATTAGGCACGGTCCATTTTTTTATTCCATGTAGTATTGTGAACATTTCCTTCTCATAAATATATTTCTCTAAATACTTTCCTTTTATTGGAAAACTTTCAAAAGAAATGTGTCTTCATTCTTGCATTAAAATAGCACTAATTCCATTTCCGAAGGCACCACATTCCACAATAAAGGTTTTTGTGGCCTGGCGTAGCTAAGACCGGTGCTTGGAACATTTCCTCTTTAAGGTGTTAAAAGGCCTTAATTGCTTGAGGAGTGCATGAAAATGCATCTTTATTCAATAATGTTGTTAGAGGTGTTGCTAATCTCCCATAATTCTTAACAAGCTTGCGATAATAACCTATTAACCCAAGAAATACTCAGAACTTCTTTATGGTTGTGGGGACTTTCCATACCTTAATGGATTTAATTTTGCTAGGGTCTACCTTAACACCCTCTTAAGATACAATATAACCCAGATATTCCACCTCTTGTACTCCAAAGAAAAAATTGGAGGTTTTTGCATATAATTGTTTCTCCTCCAATAGTTTGAGCACCTTGTAAACATGTTAAACATCATCCTTCCAAGATATGTTGTAGACTAGTATATCAACAAAAAATACTAACACAAATTTTCTTAGGGTTTGAAAATGGAATTCCTCAACTCTTGAAATGTAGAAGGTGCATTGGTAAGGCCAAAAGGCATGACCAAAAATTCATAATGACCCTCATGAGTTTGAAATTCTACTTTCAAAATATCTTCAGTCTTGATTCTATTTTGATGATATTTTGAATGAAGCTCCAAATTGGTAAAATAAATTTCTCCACGTAATTCATCCAATAATTCATCAATCATGGGAATGGGAAATTTTTCTTTAATAGTGAGCTTATTTAGCTCCCTATAATCCAGAGACATGCGCCATGATTCATCCTTCTTGTGCACCAATACTACTAGAGCAGAGAAAGAACTTTGACTAGGTTGAATTATACCAGCCTCTAACATTTTTTCAATCATATGTTCAATTTCGCTCTTTTGGACATAAGGATATATGTAAGGCCTGATGTTGGGAGGAACAAATCCTCAAATCAAAAGAATAACATGATCATGATCACGAATATGTGGGAATCCTTTAGGAGTTTCAAACAACTTGGAGTGATTGTCCGAGGCTTTTTGGAGATCTGGAGAAATATATGATTTTTATGTTGAAACTTCTAGTGAGCATAATTGTGCAATTATCCCTCCTTATTTCTTTACAATATTTGTCATGATATTATATCTTATTATAATTCCTGTCTTCCTTGTGATACCATGTAATTCAACTTCCTTTACTTCCGAAAAAAAATAAAGAAAGGTTCTACAAAATTAAAAGCTACCACCCCCAAAGATTTTAACCATTGTACTCCTCTTACAACATTAACACCTCCCATTGGAATGGAAAACATTGGAATGTTCAATACGTATTCCCCCATGGATAGCTTGATATTATGGAAATTTCCAGAGAAAATTATAGTTCCTCCATTTGCAACGAGCACTTGACACTCTGGTGTTGGGTATAGGAAGAAATTCAATTCCTTGGCTACCTTATAATGAATAAAATTATGCGCACAAACCGAATTAATAAACACTATTACATTTTTATTCTTGATATGTCCTTCTATCTTGAGAGTTTGAGGAGTGGTAATTCCTGCCAATGAATTACAGGATATGGTCAAACCCATATCTTCTTTCTCTAGGGTTGGTTCCTAGCGTATATCCTCTTCTTTTGAAGTTTCTTGTTCATTTCTTCCTCCTCTTCACAAAATATGAAAAATAATTTCTTCTCAACACACTTATGACCTTTAGTGTATTTGCTATCAAAATTGTAGCAAAGCCCTTTTGCTCTTTTCTCTTCCAATTGTTGTGGTGTTAACCTTGTAGGTTGTGGAATTCTAGGAGTAACAACACTTCCATATTTATATATGTGGGTGGTAGGCTTCCTTGTCGCCATAATTTTACTTTCAATTTTTCTTGCCAACCCGAATGCCTTCTCCAATGAATTAGGTTCCCAAAGGCGAACCTTGTTATGTCCCTATATTACTAGTATAGCCCCTTATTGTTGTTAGTGTAACCCCCTTATTGTTATTAGTGTGCCCTTAAATTATTATTGTTAGGTCGGCTAGGATTACATTGTGGCCCCATGGACTCCTATATATAGAAAGGAGGTTTTGTAATTTGGATAATCCAAGAATTTTTCATTCATGTAATGTATTGGAGGTTTCCCCCTCGAAGTGGCTTATTTCTAAGGCGTTTATATCTATTTTCTTCTATTTTTGGAGCTAGTTTCACAAAATTTGGTATCAGATCTTTGGATTCTAGGGTTTCGCTGCCCCAAATAGGTCATCGTGGAATTTTTGCTATAACGTTTTTTCTACGAAGGGTCAAAAGCTGAAATTTTTAGAATGCGAAGCTGAAATCCTGAGGAACATCTTCGCAAAATTTCAGAGCTTGGTTAACAATATTGTCAAAGATATGATCTATGGAATTTAGGTATTTTTGCAGGCTCCTGAATTTAACCTAAATAGTGCATCGCGGAATTTTCGCTATAAATATTTTTCTACGAGGTTTCAGAAGCAGAAATTTTCACAGAATAAAGCCAAAATCCTGAGGAACATCTTCGCAAAATTTCACAGCTTGGTTCGCAATATTTTTAGAGATATGTTCTGTGGAAGTTATAGATTTTTCAGGCTCCCAAATTTCATTTCAAAGAGGTGATCGTGGGACAATATTCATAACTCTCTCTCTGTGCATTAGATTGGAATTATGTTAAAAGTGACTGGAAGAACATGGAATGTAGTTTCCTTTCTATAAATTTCAGGGCTAAAGGAGCAAACAGTGACACGTGGCAAGTCATACAATTTCTCTCTACTAAACCAGTCCATAATTAGGTCGTTGTGGGAGATTGGACATAGCTTTGCCTTGAAGAATCCAAATCAAGTCAGACCTATGGCATTTGAAAGAAGCTTCAGAGGAATACTATAGGGCTGAATTTTAGATATTAAGGATCTGCAAGTATAGAGATAAGTCAATTTCAATATTGAGCTCCTCAAAAGCAAGTAAAAGGTGTGTAATATTTATTTTATTTTATTTTATTTTCTGAATTGCATAAGTCTTGTTGGAAGAATCAAGTTGAATTGATTCCAAGGGCATATTGTAGAATAGATATCAGTATTGGATTCTCAAATGGCCCCTAGAAAGAATTCAACACCCATTAAGCCTTTAGAAGGCTCTACTATGACTCACGAAGACGAAGAATCACAACATGACATATCAAAATTACAAGAGAAAGTGCAACAAATTTCTCTCTCACAAAGAGCAACAAAAAATGACATGGAATTTTTGAAGAGAGGCGTGGAATATAATATGGATGGTTTGAAGAATGGAATGGAAGCTAAGATGGATGGCATGGAAGCTGGCATGGAATCTAAGATGGATGACATGGAAGCTAAGATGGAAGACATGAAGAATGATCTAAAAGAAGACATGGTAGGTTTGACAAAGTTGATACAAGAAATGTTTCGTAATGGTGAAAAGATAGTAGAGGAAACTCATGATGAGAACAAAATAAATATTAACTGTGATTTCATAAACTCTAATGTTGGAGGGAAGAACCACCATATTCCAAAAATGGATATGAGTAAGTTTGATGGAAAGGATCCTGTAACATGGATACTACAGATGGAGCAATATTTTGATCTCAATAATGTGCAAAACACACAAAAGGTACGCATTACAACTTTACATTTAGAACAAAATACATTTTTATGGTATCGATGAATTTGCTCCCGTAAAAAAATTGTCACTTGGTCAATTTTTACAGAGGAAATGATAGCACATTATGAGGATACAAAGAGCAACACTTTCTTTAGTGAATTGATAAATCTCAAACAAAAGTGTTCAGTGGGGGGGCACATTGAGGACTTCCAAAAATTGAATATAAGGGTAACTGATATTCCAGAGGAACACAAGATTGATCTCTTCATACGTACTTTAAAGGATAACATCCAACATGAAGTTCATGTTTTGGAACCTGATGCATTGGAGAAGGCATTTAGGTTGGCAAGAAAAATTGAATGTAAAATTATGGCGACAAGGAAGCCTACCACTCACTTCTATAAAGATTGAAGTGTTGCTACTCCTAGATTTCCACAACCTACAAGGTTGACACCACAACAATTGGAAGAAAAAAGAGTAAAAGGGCTTTGCTATAGTTGTGATATCAAATACACTAAAGGTAATAAGTGTGCCGAGAAGAAATTATTTTACATAGATTGTGAAGAGGAAGAAGAAAATTAACAAGAAGAGGATATACACCAGGAACCAACCCTAGAAGAGGAAGAAATGAGGCTAACCATATCGTGTAATGCATTGGTAGGAATTACCACTCCTCAAAGTCTCAAGATAGAAGGACACATCAAGAAGAAAAAGGTAATAGTGTTGATTGATTCAGGTAGCACCCATAATTTTAGTCATTGTAAGGTAGCCAAGGAATTGAATTGTTTCCTATACCCAGCACCAGAATGTCAAGTGATGGTTGCAAATGGAGGAACTATAAATTGCTATGGAAAATTCCATAATATCAAGCTAACCATGGGGGGGTATGTATTGATTAGTCCAATGCTTTCCATTCCTATGGGAGGTGCTGATGTTGTACTAGGAGTATAATGGTTACAATCTTTGGGGATGATAGCTTTTAATTTTCAAGAATTTTTCTTGAAATTTTTTTCAGAAGGAAAGGAAGTCGAATTACGACGTATTGCAGGGAAGCCGAGAAAGATAATAAGCTCTAATCTCATGACAAGGCTTCTAAAGAAACAACAACATGGTGTAATTGCACAATTATGCTCACTAGAAGTTCCAACATCAAAATCATCTATTTCTGCAGATCTCCAAAAATTCTTGGACAACCATTCCAAGGTGTTTGAAACTCCCAAAGGGCTCCCACCTATTTGTGATCATGATCATGTTATTCGTTTTATTCTACGAAGTGTTCCTCCAAACATCAGGCCGTATAGATATCCTTATGTCCAAAAGAGCAAAATTGAATGTATGATTGCAGAAATGTTAGAGGTGGGTATAATTCAACCTAGTCAAAGTTTCTCTGCTACTGTAGTATTGGTACACAAGAAGGATGGATCATGGCGCATGTGTGCAGATTATAGGGAGCCCAATAATCTCACCATTAAAGATAAATTTCCCATTCCTGTGATTGATGAATTATTGGATGAATTACATGGAGCAATTTATTTTACCAAGTTGTATCTTCGTTCAGGATATCATCAAATTAGAATGAAGACTGAAGATATTCCGAAAACAACATTTCGAACTCATGAGGGTCATTATGAATTTTTGGTCATGCCTTTTGGCCTTACCAATGCACCTTCTACATTTCAAGGGTTGATGAATTCCATTTTCAAACCCTTCCTTAGAAAATTTGTGCTAGTATTTTTTGATGATATACTAATCTACAATGGGTATTGGAAGGATCATGTTCAACATGTTGACGGGGTGCTCAAACTATTGCAGGAGAAAAAATTATATGCAAAAACATCCAAATGTTTCTTTGGAGTACAAGAGGTGGAATATCTGGGTCATATTTTATCTCATGAGGGTGTTAAGATAGACCCTAAAAATATTAAAGCCGTTAAGGAATGGAAAGTCCCCACAAGCATAAAGCAGTTGCAAGGATTTCTCAGGTTAACAGGGTATTATCGCAAGTTTGTTAAGAATTATGGGAGAATAGCAGCATCTCTAACAACATTATTGCAGAAAGATTCATTTTCATGGATTCCTGAAGCAACTAAGGCCTTTGAACATATTAAAGAGGTAATGTGACTAGCATCGGTCTTAGCTATGCTAGACTTCACAAAAACCTTTATTGTGGAATGTGATGCCTCAGGAAATGGAATTGGTGCTGCTTTAATGCAAGAAGGAAGACACATTGCTTTTGAAAGTCATCCAATCAAAGGAAAGTATTTACATAAACCTATTTATGAGAAGGAAATGTTAGCAATACTGCATGCACTAAATAAATGGCGAACTTACCTAATGGGAAGACACTTCAAGATAAAAACTAATCATGATATTCTTACACAATTTTTGGAACAAGAACTATCTTCAAAAGAGTAGCAACAATGGGTCACAAAGATGTTGGGTTATGACTTTGAAATAATCTACAAAAAAGGGAAGCTAAATGTTGTTGCAGATGCACTCTCAAGAAAGAATAAAGAGGTGGAAGCATTGCTTTGTGCCATTTATATTATCCAACCAGATTGGATAACCAAAGAAAGAGATGAATGGAATAAGGACGAAGAAGTGTGGACACTCATTCAAAAGTTGCAGCAATATCCTAGTACATATGATAAATTTAGTTGGAAAAATGATTCCTTATGGCACAAAGATCGTTTATATTTTTGTAAGAATTCCCAACTAAAACAAAAGATTCTTTTGGAATTGCACACTTCTCCTTTAGGAGGACACTCAGGATTTTTAAAAACTTACCACAGGGTGAAGAAATAATTTTTTTCGGATGGCCTTAAATCTAATATTCAAAATTTTGTGGTAGAATGTTTGGTTTTCCAGCAGAATAAAGTTGAGACAATTAAGATCCCGGGTCTTTTACAACCTTTATCCATTCCTAGTCAATGTTGGGAGGAGATTTCAACGGATTTTATCACAAGTTTACCTAAGTCTGAAGGAAAGAGTGTCATCATGGTGGTAGTTGATAGACTTACCAAGTATGCACAGTTTTGTGCATTATCTCATCCATTTAAAGCAAGTACAATTGCTACTACATTTATGGACACAATTGAAAAGCTACATGGAAACCCAAGGGTTATTGTGAGCGACAGAGATCCCATTTTTACTGGAAATTTTTGGACAGAGTTATTTTATTGTTTGGGTACTCAATTAGCTCATAGCTCATCTTATCGTCCTCAATCCGATGGTCAAACTGAGATAGTAAATAAATGTTTGGAAGGATATATTCGTTGTTTTGTATCTGATAAACAAAAACAATGGGTCAAGTGGTTACCTATTGCTGAATGGTGGTATAACACTTCCTTCCATACTGTAGAAAAAATGACCCCATTTATGGCACTCTATGGATATCATCCACCATCCATCACATCATATTTAAGAGAAAATTCGAAGGTTCAAGTAGTGGAAGATCACATTGAGCATCAACAAGAAGTTCTCCAACTCTTAAAGGATAACCTCAATTTGGCACAAAATCGAATGAAACAACAGGTAGATCAACATCGCAGGGAGAGAATTTTTCATGTAGGAGACTGGGTATTTTTATGGCTACAAACATACAAACAAATGTCCCTCAAGCAAGCTAAGAAGGACGATAAATTATCGCCAAAGTACTATGGTCCTTACAAGGTGTTGCAAAAGATTGGTACTATGGCATACAAATTGGAGCTTACTGCTTCTTCATGAATGCATCCAATTTTCCCTGTTTCATGCTTAAAGAAGGTTATAGGTGAAAATCTTCCACTTCAAACAATATTGCCAAAAAATTATGAGGAAAGAAAAATCATATTGGAACCTAAAGCGGTACCTGGGTATCTCATTAGGTAGAAAAACTTACCCACTGAATATTCTACATGGGAGGATGAAAATTTTATACAGAAGCACCCAGAACTACTCAAGCATTGAGGACAACACTTTTTTGAAGGAGAGGGGCATGTTAGATCCCTATATTACTAGTATAGTCCCTTATTGTTGTTAGTGTAACCCCCTTATTGTTATTATTGTACCCCTATAACCCCCATATTATTATTATTTTTCCCATAAATTATTATTGTTAGGTTGGCTAGGATTACATTTTGGCCCCAATAGGATTACATTGTGGCCCCATGGACTCCTATATATAGAAAGAAGGTTTCGAAATTTGGATAATCCAAGAATTGTTCATTCATGTAATGTATTGGAGGTTGCCCCCTTTAAGTGCCTTATTTCTCAGGCGTTGATATCTCTTTTCTTCTATTTTTGGAGTTGGTTTCACAACAAACCTCATGTTGGATGTTATCCTTTAAAGTCCAGATGAAGAAATCAATCCTGTGTTCCTCTGGAATATCAATTACCCTTATATTCAATTTTTGGAAGCCCTCAATGTGATCCACCATAGAACCCTTTTGTTTTTTATTTATCAATCGGCTAAAGAAGGTGTTTCTCTTTATATCATCATAATTAGATATCATTTCCTTCATATAAATTGACCAAGTGATAGTTTTTTTATGAGAGAAGAGCCATCCATACCATACAGATGTATTTGTTTCTAAATATAAAGTTTCAACGCGTACCTTTTGTGTGTTTTTTACATTATGGAGATCAAAATATTTCTCCACATTTATTATCCATGTTACGAGATCCTTGCCATCAAACTTCCTCATATCGATATTTGAAATATGGTGGGTCTTCAATCCAACATTAGAGTTTATGAAATCATGATTACCATTTATTTTGTTCTCATCATGAGTTTCCTCTACTACCTTTTCACCATTACGAATCATTTCTTGTATCACTTTGTCAAACCTTCTTTCAAACCTTCCATGTCTTATTTTATATCATTCTTCATGTCTTCCATGTTGCCTTTCATTTTTCAATTATCTTAGCTTCCATGTCATCAATCTTAGCTTCCATGCCATCCATCTTAGCTTACATGCAATTCTTCAAACCATCCATATTAGCTTCCACGCAATTTTTCAAACCATCCATATTAGCTTCCACGCCTTTCTTCAAGCCATCCATCTTAGTTTCCATTTCATTTTTTGTTACTCTTTGCGAGAGTGAAATTTGTTGCACTTGGTATTGTAATTTTGATATATCATGTTTCACTTATTCCTCTTCATGAGTCATAAGAGAGCCTTCTGAGGACTTAATGGGTGTTGAGTTCTTGTTATGGGTCATTTTACAACCCAATACTCCTATCTATACTTCATTATGCTTTTGGAATCACTTCAAACTAATTTTTCAAACAAGACTTATGCAATTTTTAAAAATAAATACACACCTTTTTCTTGCTTTTTAGGAGCTCTCTATTGAAACTAATGTATCTTCATAATTTTCGGTCCCCAATATTTTACCTTTGATCCTTTAGTATCCCTCTGAATCTTCTTTCCAATGCCACAATTCTAACTTGATTTGGATTCTTGAAGACAAATTTATGCCCAATATCCCACAATGACCTAATTTTGGACTAGTTTAGTAGAGTGAATTTTTACAGTGTTCCGAGTGTCACTGTTACATCCTTCGAATCTGAAATCAATACACAAGAAACTAAAGTATGTATAATTTTAAAAACTTTTTACAAAATTCCAATCTGATGCTCAAAGAGATAGTTATGACGCTTTTCTCAAGGTCACCTCTTTTAGATGAAATTTGGGAGCCTGCAAAAACCCTAACTTCCACAGATGATATCTCTGAAAATATTGCGAACAAAGAACTGAAATTTTTACACGCAGTTTCTTAGTATTTCTTCGCAAATGGGTTTTTTTTTAGCTTCTGAACCTTCATAGAAAAATAGTTATAGCGAAAATTCCATGATGATTTGTTTGAAGTAGCGAAACCCTAGAATCCAAAGCTTTGATACCAAATGTTATGGAACTAGCTCCTAAAATAGAAGAAAGGAGAGATAAACGTCTTATAAATCAGCCACTTCAAAGATTCAACCTCCTTTACATTACATAAATGAATAATTATTGGATGATACAAATGAAAAAAACCTCCTTTTTATATATAGGAGTCCATGGGGTCACAATATAATCCTAGTTGACCTAACAATAGTAATGTAAGGGCACAACAATAAAAATAGTGGGTTTTTCTGGGGTACAATAATAGCAATATGGGGACTACAGGAGTACAACAATAACAATAAGGGGGCTACACTAACAAAAATAAGGGACTACACTAGTAATATAGGGACCTAACAAAGATGGAAGGGGGAGAAAAAGGGATGAAAAAATAGATAGAGAAAGCGAGAGAGAGGAAGGAAGAGAGAGAGGACTTGAAAAAGAGAAGGAGATATGGAGGGATAGAGTGATGGAGTTAGAAGGGGAGAGAAAGCGGGAAGGAAGAATAAATACATAGAAAGAGAAAGGTGGGAACAAAGAGAGAGAGAGAGAGAGAGACAAGGGAGATATTGAGAGAGAGAGAGAAAGAGAGAGGGGAGCATGGAGGGAGAGAGAGATAGATAGATGTGGAGAGAGAGTGTGTATGTTTGGGGGGTGAGATAGAGAGACAAATAAGGAGATACATAAAAATATATAGATATATGGAGAGGGGAGAGAGGAAATAAGAGTGAGAGAAGGGAGAGAGGGAATAAGAGTGAGAGAGGGAGAGAGGGAGAGAGAGGTAGATATGGAGGGAGAGAGAGGGTGTGCATTTTTGGGATGAGATATAGAGACAAAGGAGAGATGGAGGGATATATAGATATAGATAGAAAGGAGAGAGAGAGAGAGAGAGAGAGTGAGAGAAAGAAAGAGAAATATGGGGGTGAGAGGGATGGGGAGAGAGAGAGATGGGAGAGAGAGGAGGAAGAGATAAAATGCTATTCATTGAATTGGATGCATTTATTTTAGTGTAAATGTTGGTTCCTAATTCTATTTGATTTATTGCATTAGATGTATTAATTTCAGTGTAGATGTTAATTTCTAATCCTATTTGAGTTCATGCACTAAATGTATTGATATCAGTGTAGATCTTGGTTTGTAATTTTATTTGATTACTTGCACTAGATGCAATGATTTCAGTTTGGAAGTTAATTTGTAATTCTGTTTTAATTCTTACACAATGTGTATTAATTTCAATGTGGATATTGATTTCTAATTCTAGATGGATTTTTGCACTAGATGATGATTTTTTATTTGATGTAACTAAATGTGTTATGTACATTAATTTCATAGTAGTTAGATTAATAGTGTGCATTGATTACAGTGTAAGCACAAATTTTAATTTGATTTCGTGAATTGATTTTTATGTTATAGTAATTCAACCTTTAAGAAAATACTTGATTTTTTATTCTTAAATAAAATTTTCACTTGAAATGTTTTCTTCTTGAAACTGTAAACTATTTTTAATTTATTACATTCTTATTATTCTTATTTTCTATCATTCAACATTGTTAGTCACTTTCCATTCAAACAAGGAAATAGAAAACAAATACCATTGAAACTTACTTGGGGTTTAACACTCCATAAGTCACAATGATTAACTTTGGAGAAATTTACTATTAATATTGGAGAGCAAGAGAGGCAATGTATGATGCTTACTACAATAGATCAAGTTAAATATTTGAATGTTCTAAGATTTCAATTGCACCTCTCATATGATCCATATGGAAGGATGGAAAAACTAATAGGTGTGACAATAAGAATAATGCACAAAAATAGTTTGAAATTGATGAGAATGGAGACTATTTGTAATTGGATACAGTCTTAATATTCACATTTTCTATCATTCAACACTGTTACATTGTCACTTTGCATTCAAAATTTTTAATTCATAATTTTTCCACCATTAATGTTATTAACAGTCTTTATCATCTCAACAAACATAGGTAACTGAGAGAATTTAAAATTAAAATTACTAAATAAATATTAGGCATATTTAACAAATTTAAAATGATCAAAATAATTATATGTTAAACAAATTTTCCATCGCTGCACACAACTGAAACCGGCCTAGATCGATTATAACCACATATCTATGAAGCACTAAGAGGGATCAAATATCTGGAGGTGAAAACCTTTCCACAATTTCCGTACTCAAGAAATAGGTTTACACCTCAAGTGATTTCATCCTTCTTAACACTTGATCCAGAGTTAAAATGGATCTAGGTTGGTTAATAATAGACAAAAATCAAAGATTGGTATTATCTCAAAATTAGTTTTGCTCTTTTTTTCATTTTAATTCAATTGGTTAATTAAAAAAGTATCATATGAACATGTGTGATACATATCCTTTTAAATGTATACATGTTTAACTCATTTTTAGTTATTTTTATAATTAATAATAATAATGATAATAATTTAAATTATAATTTAGTTAATCTTTAATATTTTTTTTAATCTTGACAATGTGAGATGTCTCAGAAGATGAGTGTTTTGATTCCTACTTACGTTTAGAAACTATTCAATTTATATAGGAGTGCTAGTAATGTAATAAATAGAGCGTTTCCAAATACTTTATTTTTAACCACATTACCTTTTTACATTAATTTAATTTTAATTTTGATTAGAGATTGTTAAAACTATATTTTTAATTTATTGATATTTAAGAATTTTTCTAAGCATTGAAATGAAAATTTATGATTTTACCAAAAATGCATTTATTGAAAACTAAAAATATTAAAAGTTTATACTCTTGTTTTATAAAGTTCATTAAAATGAAAGAAATGATAATGTAAAAGTTCAAAACATATCAATTCACTCAAATCAAAACAATTTTGTTTCAATTAATAATGCCCTAATATTTACGTGCCAAAGGATTCACCTTCGACTTTTGTTCCTATAAACCCAATATTAGATTTAGTTAGGATCATGCTTACTTTAGATTGATCATGGATTGGGTTTGTTGAGGAAGTTGAGAGAATCTCTCAACTTCTCTCTCTAAGATTAGTATGAGTTCACCTATATATTTGATGTATCTAATTAGTGAAATATAGAGAAAATTAATATTGTGTGTTATTCTTGTGTGTGTATTTTTGCTCTCTTCAATTTTTAATATGGTATCAGAGCCTGACTGGGCTTAATCCCTCACGGGAGTACCCAGGAAGATGTGAGAGCTGTGTTGCTAATTATCTAAAAGTTTTTTTTTATTTCTGCATGAATGTTTGCTGTAGAAGAGTAGATAATTTATTTGTGAAAGTTTTGTATGAGTTTGTATAGAGGCGCGGTGATTTGTTTACTTCAGCTGTCATTCGCTTATCTTTCCGTGGATCGGTGTGTTGCTGGATCGGTGTGTTGATTTTGACGGATCACATTTGAAATAGAACCAAAGGCCCGCAGATATTTCTTCAGACTCCAAGCGAGCCTGTTCTTGAGGGGGAGGATTCCAAGTGTCAGCGCGTTGAATCTGTGTCAATGGTTAGTACATCAACAACTTCAGCGCTGATCTGTTGAGTTAAGCATTTTATTTGGTGATTCATTGGAATAAGTGACCATTACAGCGGCCGATAAGGAATAAGTGACCATTACAGCGGCCGATCAGGTGAGGCGAGACTTTGATCTGATCAGTCGCCTCTCCAGAATTCGAGCGTGGAGGACACCACACCGCTTACTTGGCCTAAACTTCCGGCTGGGGCTCGTTTCATGGCCGGCCAATTACAGAGCCTGTTACTATCGGCGAGTAAAGCTAATTGCTATGACCTCCATGAAAAAGATAAAAACTTCCCTCAAGATGGCGTTGTGTTTGGGATCGAAGAGGCGGCGTTGGATTCATGTTGCCCCACGATGATATACTCCCACAAATCTTGCAACTCGTTGAAATCTGGAGATTCAGATCAACAAGCGGAGGACATGAAGAGCTGCTGTTCGATTTGCTTGAGCGATTACGATTTTCTTGTGTGGTATATATTGATAAGCAACTTTGAACAGTTCAACGTTAAGTCCGGTTCAACGTTAATGCTGAAACCAGAGAACATCGGTTCAGATCCGCAGAAAACTAAATTCAGAGTAAAATTCAGAAGCATCATTGGGATGTGGAGAGGCCACATCCGCTTCCAAAGGCTGAGCAAAATTATGGGAGGCTTTAATTGCGCAGAGATCAAGTGTAGCCCATCCGAAGCACAGAGGCAGCATGAAGATTCGCATCGCCCTCGGCTTCTTCTGTCGCAACAGTTTATTTTGCAGAATATTTCTGGCAGTTACTTCGTTACTTGTGTGTCCACGGCCCTGTTGTCAATTGTTCTCTCGTGGTTAATAGAATAGTTATTAAGTTTGATTATTTTGATAATTGAGTGGTGTGCATAGTTATTATTGTTGAAGCAGAACCAATTATTGAGCAAATTAGCATAATTTAAATTAGTCGTTCTTGACGTTCTACAGGGACGAGAGAACAATTGACTGATTTGATTGTGTGAAGTTGTTATATGCTGATCTTGTTGTGCTACGGGCCAAGGAGCATCAGTTACAGGTTAGCAGGTCAAGTTGTTAGATTAGCTCTTGAACACATTCAGTATTCAGACCATTTTCCTAGCCACTGATGGAGAGCCGAAAGCGAAATCAGATGGTGATTGGTCCATAGGATGGTTCATCAATTGTCAGCTCTATCGCGGAAGCCCCGACGAGCCGAGTTGTCAATACTGTTGATCTTACAACAGTTCATTATTGCTGGTCAGAAACAATGTATTTTAAATGGGTTGAATGGTAGCTCGAAAATGGTGGAGAAAAGAGCATTTCCTATGAGATCTCAGAGTGGGTACAGATGTTAATGAAGACCAGATCAGACAAAGACACAAAAAGTTTAAAGTGTTGTAATTGTGATTAATTATATGTTTTGTAAAGTAAGCATTAAGGGAAGGTATTAGATTTAGTTAGGATCATGCTTACTTTAGATTGATCATGGATTGGGTTTGTTGAGGAAGTTGAGAGAATCTCTCAACTTCTCTCTCTAAGATTAGTATGAGTTCACCTATATATTTGATGTATCTAATTAGTGCAATATAGAGAAAATTAATATTGTGTGTTATTCCTGTGTGTGTATTTCTGCTCTCTTCAATTTTTAATACCCAAGAATGATCTCTAGCTCCATGTGCATTGTTGAGTGAATACACCTCCTTATGAGAAAGTAGATGATATTGATATATGAAGGTTTGGTTAATGATATTACTGTATGATATAGTGTCTAGTTGTACACTAGTAAGAATTTGTGTCCAAATATATACATATTTATGATTTTTATTTTTATCTATTCACATGTTTGATTAACTAATGCACTCAATGACATATTTTCCATCTTAGATTGGTGAGATCATGACAAATTGGATGTAGATTATTCCAAAAAGTAAAGTCACGTAACTATCATGATGCCTAAAATTTAAATATCATGCCAAATCCAAGTTTTCGTGCAAAATAAATGGTTTTTACGATTGTTTGAAGATGATTTAATACAAAAATTATATAGAAACATTCTCATAATATAGGAAGTAAAATACATGTATACAAACAAAGGGAGGTGTATTGTGTTGGAAGATCATATATATATATATATAATTGGGATGCCTTTTGTAATGAAACTTCATAAAAATGAACATATTCGAGGTATTATGCTTGAAACTTGTATTGTATTGGAACATCATATATATAAAATTGGCATGCCTTTTGTAATGAAACTTCATAAAAATGAACATAGGAGAGGTATTATGCTTGAATATTAGATATATGAATTAGTTACAATCATTCCTTTAAGGATATGGATGATATTTTTGTACCTTTCTTATTTGATGTGGAACAATTTCAATGTTGAAGACCATTAGTCTAAAAATTGCTTCTCTTATTGACTTTCCAAAAGGATTTCTTTCCAATCCAAAGTTTCATTAATAACACTCTATGTAATATGGACATACAATTAATAAATAAATATAAACTATCAAGTTCTCTTTCACACGGAAATGAAGACCTAATTTTATTACGTTACCAACCATATGATAGATAATAATAATAAAATAACATATTAATTTTAGTTTGGGTAGAGAGTATAATGCACATTCAACAAACTCTTGATTGTTTTATCCAACAACTCAAATGCATTTATTGTTCACACAATTTTCTTTTGTTTAGTGAAGATTAAAAGCATGTTATAGGTAAATGTTCTATCAATTAAATGTCAAAAGAGGGATATAATAAAGTCCCTCGTTTGACTAATGATCCGAATGGAAAATAGCATCCACCCATGGTATTCATCCACTGATGTTATCAATCCACATATGGGATTTACCTATGGTATTGGAAATGATATCGACCCATGGTCTTCATCCACCCATATAATTTACCCATGGTATTTTAAGTGGCATCCACCCATGGTATTCATTCACCCATGGTATTGTAAGTGAGATCCACCCATGGTATTTACCCATCCATGGAATTTACCTGTGGTATTGTAATAAAAAAAGACTATTAGTAACAAGTCACATTTGGTAAAAGGATAGATTTTCCACCACAATGTAGCTTCTACACTTATTATCTGTTTTAATAAAACAAGTTTCTTTGTAGTTTTATTTGTTATATGTTCTCTCTCTTTTTTTTGTCTAGAATTCTAATTTTGCAGAAATTATTAGATCCATTTAAATTTTTTAGATCTTGGAGGCTTACCCCCAAGATCCAGATTAGTGACCTATTAATATCAGATTTAGGTTATGAATCCATGGGAATGAGGGTTTGAAGCATATTTTGGTTCCATTTTTTGCAACAATCTTCAACAAACTCCATGAATTTTTTATGCAGTGAGTTTGTAGATCAGATATGAAAATTCTGGTGAAAATTTTACAAAAACAAAGACCATATCTGGATTCATTGTGAAAAAATACCCAAATTCAAAAAACAAATCAGTCGAATTGGAGTTCGGATGAGGGATATATCGTTAGATCTAAGACTTTTGTGATCCATAATGTAGATAAAATAACTTTCAGATTAATCACGTCATTAGGATTAGGTTGACGTTTCGAACCAACTAATGTGGTTCATCCTCGGGACAGGTGGAGAGACTGGTCGATCTCGATGAATAAATAGTGGAGATGCATCATTGCCCGAAAATAGGCATTAGAAAATTAGTTAGTTAGATAAAAATAAATTAAGTAATTAAATAAAAGTTAATTATAGATATGTTAATAAGTTATTAAGTACTTAAAATAAATATAATCGGAATAGGGGGGGAGAAATTTTTATTTAAAAATATATATAATTAATTAATTGTTTAAATAAAATAAATAAGAAGGATTAGGATGGAAATTTTTTTAAATAAATAAGTAAAATAAAATACCAAATAAGTAAATAAATTAATTTAGTAATTTTTTTTTAAATTCGAGGTTTATAAATTATTAAACTAAATATAAAAAGTAATAGGGAGGTGTAAAATTTTTTATTTAATAAATTAATTAAATATTTCGATAAAATAAATTAATTAAATAAATAATAAATAATAATAAAGTAAAAATATAAAAATATAAAAAAGTATAAGAATAACAATTAAATAGAATTACCTTAGGGAAGGGGAAAAATTATTAAAAAAGGAAAAAAAAATGATTAATTAATTAATTAAAATAAAGTAAAATAAAATAAACTAATTAATTAAAAAAAAATAAAAATAAAAATAAATGAATAAATTAAAAACAACAAAAATAAAATAAAATATAAAATAAATTAAAAAAAAATTACGTGGCGAGAACCGGGGTCCAACTTTTACTTAATTTCCCACCATCATCACAGTTAAGATTCTTAGCATGTCGTTCAATTTCGATCAACTCTGTTAATTTCCTATGGTGGAAGTGATAAACCTTAGCAACGACTTTTGAGTCTTCAATACAAACATGGTGGTAGGATTTTTCGACATGTTCAGCAAGAGCTGAGGTACGGGACCGATTCAAAATCAGTAATGTTGCAAAAAAAATTATGACAATGATTCGTGGATGGTGGCTCTCCTATCACTTTTTGTAGTTTTAATTGAAACTTTTTAGATAAATGGTTATGAATCTGAGCCCGCCTTCAAAAATTAACCGATTTCAAAAAAAAAATGGTTGAATCAGAGTCTGGACAAGGGAGTTATCGTTGATTTAAAATCAACTATTTTTTTTCAAAATTTTGTGATGGCGGGATAACGTGAATATGAGAGTCTAGAGTCTTGGGAAAGAAATTTCAAACACATGGAAAGATGAAAAATGATCATTCCATTTGCAAAAAGAGGTTATAAAAAATATTCTGAGTTACAATGACCAGGTTATGCTCATTTTAACTCTGAAGAAGCATTCAGAGTGGGTTTCCTTTGGAGACATGCCCTCCCACCCCACTTTAGTAGGCACCTACTTCACATTCATCAGTTTCAGCATAGCAGCATGCATATTGGGTTATTTTGAGATGTACCATCCCACCCAAAGCTATGTAGGCACCTGCTACTTCATCAATAATCAACATCACAGTTATGGCTCAACCGCACAAAATCCTTCTCATTTAAGTCCATTTGCTAGGCCGCACACTATTATTATCACAATTGGTTACAAGCATTATAGGGTATCTCTATCCTCAGATCTTTGTTTTTCATGGTTTTGGGTCATCGAGTAACCCACAATTTATCGAAGTCCATTTGCTAGGCTGCACACTGTCAATATCACAGTTGGTCACAAGTATTACAGAGTATCTCTGTCCTTGGATCTTCATTCATCATGATTATGGGTTAACCACACAAAATCCTTCTCTTCAGTGGCTCTTCATATTCAACAAAGGATTCTTAGGAGGAAACTTCACACAATGGGGACCATTGCTTCTTAAGGAGGGAGGAATGATCCGAATGGAAAATGGCTTCCACCCATAGCATTCATCCACCAATTTTATCCATCCACCCATGGAATTTACCCATGGTATTGTAAATGACATCGACCCATGGTATTTATCCACCCATGGAATTTACCCATGGTATTGTAAGTGGCATCCACCCAGGTATTTACCCACGGTATTGTAACTGAGATCCACCCATGGTATTTTCCCACCCATGGAATTTACGTGTGGTATTGTAACAAAAAAATGCTATTATTAACAAGTCACATTCGGTAAAAGGACAGATTGTCCACCACAATGTAGCTTCTACAGTTATTCTCTATTTTAATAAAACAAGTTTCTTTGTGGTTTTATTTGTTGTTTGTTCTCTCTTTTTTTTATGACATTCTAATTTTGGAGATATTTTCAAATCCATTTCAATTTTTTAGATCTTGGGGTCTTCCCCCTAAGATCCAGAAACTTGTTTTAGTAAAACATAGAATAACTGTAAAAGCTACATTGTGGTGGACAATCTGTTCTTTTACCAAATGTGACTTGTTACTAATAGCCTTTTTTTATTACAATACCACAAGTAAATTCCATGGGTGTGTAAATACCATGGGTGGATCTCACTTACAATACCATGGGTGAATGAATATTATTGGTGGATACCACTTACAATAGCATGGGTAAATTACATGGGTGGATAAATACCATGGGTGGATGAATACCATGGGTTGATGTCATTTACAATACCATGGGTAAATTCCATGGGTGGATGGATAACATGGGTGGATGAATACCATGGGTGGATGTCATTTCCCATTCAGATCAACTAATCAATCATTGTAAAGGAACCATTTCACTATTGGATAACACCCTTTGGATAATGGGTGGTGAAAGATTAGAAGCATGTTATGCTTAAATCATCATCAAATAGATATTTGAGCATCATTTGATGCTTTTACATTCATGTGTTTCAATGTTATGAATGACCCATTATATCGGTGTCCCTTTGCTCTAATAATAAAGGTAGAAGAAAATAAATGAGAATGAAAGTGGACAAATCATGTCAATGCATGATGAAACTATAAGAAGAAGAATTCAAGGCCAAAAGGGGGAAAGAAGGAGGTCCCTCACTCAAGTAAATAATCACTATGAAGGGAACCATGCATTATTGGATAATGTTCTTCGAGAGTGCTTAGGGACAAGGGGCCCTATTTGTATAATCACTGGAAGAATATTGGAGGGAGCACTAGAATGAGTAGGATCATCACTCATAACAAACCATGCATGTGAAAAGAATATATGAATGGAGTAGGACTAATATCTTGATTGAACCTGTAGAATAATAATTATGTACATAAAAGGATATTGGCTTTGAGTCATTTTTTATAAAACTTTCCTTTTGGATCATTGATGTTTTATTTGGGGTTTTGCAAAGAGAAATTTTAAACATCCTTCAGGAAGGTAATCAATCCATTAAGGGGGAAAGGTGTCGAGAATATATACAAGGGTGCATTGATCTAATATCTAGTAGGGTGTTTTGTAATTGTTCAATGCACTTCCTCCCACATTCTATTGACATAGCTAATGAGAAAGAAGTGATCCTCTTGATAGGATGAAACCAGGGATTTTCCACACATGGACCATGCACTATGCTTGGAAATATACCCCATTAAGATAATGGAGCACCTCTAGATTAGGGAATGAAAGAATGTTCTGAAAGAGAAACTAGAGTCATGGTAAATAGAATGAAACCTTCCTCTGATATTTTAATAAATAGGACATATGAATACAAAGTGTATGACCAGAAGCTGTATAGAAATAGGACATATGAAGATAAAAATCTTGAGAAAAGTGTTTATGCCAATATGGATCTTTTTTTAACCCTTCATAATGATATGAATGTTAGTGATATTTACATTTTCTAGCTAGAAGGAGGGGGGCATGAGGGAGACACAATAGGGGAAGGGACATTGGGAGGATTGTTAATGCAGAGGTCTCTAACCAATTGCTTCAGTGTGGAGTATGAGTGGCTAAAGTGTGAGGAGAGGCCAAAGGGACAAGCATCCTTAATGGGGCTTCTCTTCTTCAATGACCACCACCTTTCTACGGATGCACCCAAGTATACTATGGTAAAATAGAGTGGCTATGGAGGTGTCATCCAAGGTGGTTTGGGGTCATACGTTATCTCTGACCCGACCTAGGAAACGAACTCTCCCTCTGTCACTACTCATGATTATGTTGCAAGAGATGGGTGGCACATGGTTAAGGTCAAAAGGAGTAGTGTGGAGCGTGGGGGCACGTGACCAGAGAACAAATAGCGGGGAGGCCAAGAAGCTATAGAATAAAATTTTGCAATTGACAAGGTGATCCAAACATTCCAAGGAGAGGGGACATGTGGAGTAATGAGGGTAGGTGTCTGCAATGTGCTGAATGATTCCCTCCACATGTCTGTTGCCATCAGTCTACCAGGAAGGTTGCCCCTAGTCACTTGAATGTGGGGAGATATATAACTGAGTTATTAACAACATTTATATCTGATTATTATAATTGTATGTTATCATGACTTTGAATCAATCTCTAGGTCATATATGGATCACGAGTATGAATCCATCTATATTTTGGATGCCTTCATTATGGTTTTGGAGTTATTTTGTGAAGTCATACCTAGATCGTAGGTATGCACCTATGTTTATTTTAGGCTTTTGAAATTCATTCACTTCATGTTTAGTTTAAAATGGTGCTTTGGCAATTTTTTTTTACCTTGTGAAATATATGTTTAGTTTTAATCCATCTACAATGTTCACTTTGACTAATACAACTCACTGTTAGGGAGACAAAAATCATTTATTCCATCATTATTTTGGGTGGCTGTAAAACTTATTTTGGAAGTATTTATGCCTTTGGCTTTGACATTAGGGGAAATTCAAAGCCAGACAATGATTATTTCATACATATACCAAAAGAAGTAATTAATAGTATGTATGAAAAAATTACAGATTTGGAAAAATATGAAGAACTCCATAAATATATAGAAAACCCAACTTCCACTTCTACTTAAAGTGCATAACTTAAATTTTAATGTTACTCGTGTGAATGTACAAATTTTGACAAGTGTATAGTAGAAAATAACAATATAAAAAAATAACATTACAACCAATAAACATAATATAGCAAGTCAAAACACTTGCATGTCTGAAAATTTGACTCTACAAAAGTAGACGAGGAAAAATTTGGTATGAAAGCCACTAAAAATAACATATTCCCACCATAAATATCAACTATTTCAATATTTTTAAACCCAAAAACATGCATAAATGATATCTCTCCATGGCCTAGATCTCTAATATAGTGGAAAGACAAAATTGAATACATAGTATATTTTATCCACAAAAAATATGAATGTTAATACATCTATATTAGTTGGTATTATATCACATTACATCAACAAAAACATATAGTATGGCTAGCCTCTAGGTCAGAATACGTATGTGCCAAAAAAAAAAGAACTCAATGGGATATGGCAAAGATAGAAAGCTAGAATCCATCCCACTCCAATGCAGTTTATTGAGAGCTAAACACAAAATCTAGTGCAGATCTTATAGTGCACTCTATCAAAGAACCTTACTCTTCTTCCCATCTACCTTCTCTAGACACCTTCGAGTTGTGATCAAACAAAAAAATGGCCAATTCCCATGAGAATTAGAAATGGATAATCTCAAAACAAAGAGAATGTTTCCCTATAAGTCTAATGCAATCAAAACTTTCCTATACCATTGGCATCTGAGATTTTCATAATCCTTAGCCTTTTGACTATATGAAAAAAATATTAATTGCAGTGTTGATCCAAATTACATCCTACAAAAATAAATATAAACAAATCCACAACTTTCTAACCTTCTTCAAATAGCCCTTAATTTATTTATTTTTGGAAATTCCCTCGAACATCTCTATGCAAAAAAAACAAATACAAGGGTCTATATATGTTATTGTATCTAAAAGTGAAACTTTCCATTGCTTGCGTATCACAACTCAACTCCATGCGGAATCTCCAACCCACATCCAATTTCATTCCTTACTCTCATAGGTTATTACAAAGTCTAGAGAGTTGTTCAAAAGCCTTGGATGCTTGGGATGATGGGTACCAACATGCAAGTTTTGAGATCCACTTTGGCTTGAATTTTAATATAAAAACATTGAGATTAGCAAGCTTTTTGGTATTCAACTATTAATGATTTTTCTTTTTCTTTTTAATTTGGCTAAAGATTCAGGGTTAAGGATGTAGATATTGAATCAAAGCTTTGAATGCAACAGAATCAATGTTGATAGCAACCGATAATTATTACTTTTTTGTAATTTATGCATGCCTTGAGCCAAAAAAATGAATAAATGGTTTCTTGTGTTGGAGGTATAGAAAAACAAATTTTAAAGTTGTTCAAAACTTTGTTTTTAAGTCGTACTATATTCTTTGTCGGTTGGTGTGAATGCTTATAATTGAACTACTTGGATTGTTCTCTTCCATTTGAGTTGGACTTTACACAAAATATTGGAGCCAATAATTAAATTTAAGAAAGCATTACGATTGCTATGCTATCTTATGTTCTACCATTTGTATTCCATGAACTATAAAGAGGGGCCCTTCAACACCTTCATCTGTTTGGCTTTGGCTTAGACCACTTTTGAGCAATACTACTGTATTTGGTTATAAAATGTTTTTCTCTAAAAATATGGTGGAGGTTTTAAGGCTTTGCAAAATCAAGTATGATACCAGAACATTGGAAAAATTGATGTACGCAGATCTGCCAAGTGAACTACCCCTTCAGGCCACATTTTGTTATAGTATGAAAAAAGAAATACCTGGAACTGTATTTAAGAAACTTCGTGTTGCACGTTATGGTCAACTCCAGATAGTTTTTTCCTAAGACATTAAGGTTAGATTGTGCATGGCTGCTTGTTTTTTTCATTCAAACATTTTCGTAGCCAAAAGTATATCAATGAATGAGAGAAATCTCAAATTAATCTTTCATTGATCTAAAATTTGGTTGATTTTGAAAATTTTACTTTTTTTTTTTATTGGTTTGGTTTTTCATGGGAATTTTGTGCAAGAAGTCAGGAGGAGCTCATTCCTCGAAGGTTGTTATACATGGTAGGTATTATATGTTTTTCTTAACTGAAAATTCTATATTCTGTCAAACTTTGACTTAGAGTGCGTAATTTGGCAAAGTTTGTCAAAAGGAGAGATTCTTGGCACAATTCAATTTTAACAACTTTATAAATTATCTTCTCTTTTTATGACATGGTTTGTTTGTTAAGGGTCCTGGCATATTAGTCTCTTTCTTTCTATCTGTCAATATATATTTTTAGCCGTAGTCTAGCTAGCCAGAGGGATTGCCCTGAAAATCATGAAAATTCCGATAAGATTTTCAGAAAATCCGGCAGGAATTTTTCTAAATCCATGTTATAACTATCAAAGTTTAATATGTTGGGTGTCCTACAGGTTTTTGATGGTGCTGAATCCATTTCCAATGTCAAAATCAGGATTCAAACACTGTTTCTGCAAGATTTTTAAAAAAAAATTGGCCCGAATTCCGACCAATTTTGATCGTCCGGGCAATTCCTCCGGCTCGTTAGACGACTCCATATTTTTATATTTAAAAAGTTTTGGATTGTTAATTGATTACGTAAATATTTTGATCTGTCTATTATAAAAATATAAATATCAAATCCGATGATATGTTTATCCCACGTTTCTAACTTTTGGGATTTCTCACAGTTGTGCGACATTTTTGTCATTCGTGTGGTGCAAATACTTTAATATTGCCATGTAGATTGATTTCATATGAATCATAGATTAGAAAAATCTTCGCCGCATAATGACTTGGCTTTTTTAAATATATAAGTGTGCAAATTTCTCATCCATGGTGTGCACTTTGCAATTAAGTTTCAAATGATCTTTATGCGGGTATCTCAATTGGGTGTGATTGCACGGAAATATCAAACTTCATGCAAAATAGCACAGAAAATCTCTCTCCCCGGGATTTATAGTCGAACTGTAACATGTAAGCATATCAACGATGTGGTTGAGATCATGACTGTCGTTCTATGTTTTTTATGCTATTTCTGTAGGATATCAACGCTAACTCAAATTTATTATTATTCGTGGAACTATTTTAAGCTAAAAGGACGACTATTCAGTGTCCTACTCAAGTGCTCTTTACATAGAAACTGCAGCCATATGACTAATTTCAGAAAAGTAGGTTTGCCTTTCTACTTGAATGACAGTTCTTCACTCTTACCATTCCTATAATAATATAATTTCATAGAGGATGTTATTTTAGTTTCTACCCCATTTTAGTTTCCTTCAAAGTTACAATGATTGAAAGGGCCCTATTTGTTGGAATTTCTGAGAATTCTTGAACAAACTCAGAGAGAGAATAATAATCTCCTCCAAACCAAGAAAATTAAAACAAAATTTGTTTGCTGGGAGATAGAGTTTGCATGAAAATACTTTCTTTTATTAGCTTAAAATTTTTTTTTACAAATAAAAATTCTTCCTCTAACAGAGGGATTTCAAAATGGACTGCTACAATAACACAGTGCCAAAACTCTCTGTCTCTCAAATTGCACTAAACAGTGCTCTGTCACAACACTCTGTTTTTCACTTACAGAATATTAGTCTGTGGGCTCTTACGACAATACAACACAACAACTACCTTTTCAACTACATAAAACAATGCAATACAATGCATTTATATGGTGTGCGTTGTAAAACATAAAACAAAGAAATAAATCAATTACAATGGAAAAATGCTGCCGGAACATAAACTTTAACATATGCGCGACGTACGAGTGGAGTCCACATCACAATCGGCGATCGACGATCGGCAGAACATTTGGTGTAGCAGAAAAACAAACTTGCGATTGAGCGATTGTGATTGGTGGAACAAATGACTTGGCGGATGGACCTTTTTAACTTTGCGATTGCAATTGTGCGATTGTGAAAATCGCATCGGCGAAAAATAAATGTGTGGAACGGCTTGACACAAGACTTGCGATGTTGCGATTGCAATTGCATCGCATCGCAAATAATACAATGAAACTTCGATCTGGGCGGATGGCAATATGAGACTTGCGATGTCGATGTGCGATCGAGATTAGAGATTGTGATCGTATCGCAAACTTACAATCGGCGGAACACTTTTGGATGGCGGAACATTGCATTGTCCCTTTGCGATTTGTGATTGTGATTTTGGTGGGACCACATCACATCACATCGCAATTCTTCTCATCAACAAGACACTTAACACTTCAAAAAATTTGCGATTGCGATTCAAAAATACTAGAGGGGATCACAGACATGTCCCTTTCAAAACTTGGAAAAAGACTTGGCCACGTACAATAAAACTCTGTTTTCTATAAATACTTAAAGGGCTTTCAAACCCGAATGACTCTTTATGAAAATAGAAAGCGGTGGTACATTGAAAACATGAAAACAAAAACAGAAACCAGTTGTATGCAGAACAGTGAATCGTTGTTGTACTGCTCCACCTACAAATGTACAAACCTGCAGTTGAAAATAACATTTCAACACTCCCCCTTAATTTCAACTGCTGGGTTATCAATCATACCGAAACATTTCCTTAAAAATTCAAAACTTTTCTGTCCCAAAGGTTTGGTCAAAATGTCTACAAACTACTCCTGAGTTCTGCAATGTTTCAAAACAATTTCTCCATTGTTCACCAATTCCCCGATGTAGTGAAACTTGGTATCAATGTGTTTCGTTGTTTTATGAAACACATAATTCTTTGATAATGCAATAGCTGAGCTATTGTCACAATAAATCACTGTGTCTTTTGTTTGCTCTTGGCATAAACTTCTCAACATCCTCCTCATCTAGACTGCTTGACATGCTGCTGCCGTAGCTGCCACATACTCTACCTCTGCTATAGACAATGCTACAATAGGTTGTTTCTTAGAAGCCCATGAAATGGCTCCTGAACCCATGTGAAAAACATAACCAGGAGTACTTTTTCGCTCATCTACACTTCCAGCGCAATCACTGTCAGTGTATCCAATTAACTCTGAATTTTCTGAAGTAGTATATAAAATTCCATATCTCTTAGTTCCTTTTACATACCTTGGAATTCTCTTTGCTGTCTGCCAATGTGCTTCTTTTGGCCTCTTCATAAATCTGGAAATCAAACTAACAGCATACATAATATCCGGCCTAGTTGCAGTCACATACATGAGATTGCCAACTATGTTATTGTACAAACTAAGATCAAAATCCTTGTTGTTTTCCTCTTTGCTGAGTTTTAATCTCATTACTGTAGGAGTAATTGCTGCCTTGCAATCCTGCATGTTAAATCACTCCAAAACTTCATTCACGTACTTTTCTTGAAAAATAAAATTTTTTTTTTCATTTTTCTTTACTTCTATTCCTAAGAAGTATTTCAGCAAACCCATATCTGTCATTTCAAATGCATCTTTCATGACCTTCTTAAATTTTTCAACCAGGTAATCCTCATTACCTGTAAAGATCACATCATCAACATATAAGACAACAATCAACATCTTACCATCTTTTTTTTTTATGTATAATGTGGGTTCTCCCTCACATTTTTCAAACCCATTTTCCAGTAGATAGGAATCTATCCTACTGTACCATGCTCTTGGTGCTTGCTTCAGCCCATAAAGAGATTTCTTCAATTTGCACACTTTGTGTTCTTGGCCCTTTTTCTCATAGCCGAGAGGTTGTTCCACATAAACCTCTTCCATTAACACTCCATTTAAAAATGTTGATTTCACATCCATTTGGTAAAATTTCCACTTGTTTTGTGCTGCTATGGACAACACTACTCTCATGGTTTCCATTCTTGCAACCAGTGCGAAAGTTTCATCATAGTCTCTCCCATGATGCTTCTTATACCCTTTGACAACAAGTCTAGCCTTGTTTCTTATGTAGACCCATTTAACTCCAATCACTTCTTTACCTTTTGGGAGTTCAACCAAATTCCATGCCTTATTTATCTCTATGGCATTAATCTCTTCATCCATAGCTTCTATCCATTTCTTATCTTTAATAGCTTTTTCAAAATGAATAGGATTATCAACATGACAATATAAAGCAAATAAAGAGTTCATCCCTTCATTTGTTGCCTCTTACTCATAAATCTGTTTTAAATTTCTGAACTTTGTTCCTCTTTCATTTGGTGTGCAAGTGCTTGAAGTAGCACTCGAATCTCCTCCTTGTGGTGCGTTTGGAGAAACACTCTCATTTTTACTCAAGGGTGTCCCTTGCTGTTCTTGTGTTGGTGCTGCTACTGAGGGATGTATTTCAGTCATCTCTTCATCACTTTCATCATGAGACAAACAATTTTTAACATTCACTGTTTTCTCAATGCTTCCATCCCAAGCTTCCTTTTCAATGAGCTGAACATCTCTGCTCACAATAAACTTCTTGGTGGATGGGTTATACAACCTATAATCTTTGGATTCCTCATTGTATCCAATGAAAATACATTTCCCCCCCTTGCTGTCCAACTTCTTCCTTCACTGGTCTGGAATGTGTGCATAAACCACACAACCAAAAACTCTCATGTGAGTGACACCTTGCTTTGTCCCACTCCATGCTTCTTCTAGAACTCTGTTCATTACTACTTTTATAGGGCATCTATTCAAGATATACACTGCACAATGTACAACTTCAGCCCAATAATCATTTGGCAAATGTTTTTCCTTTAGCATACTCCTTACCATATCCATGATTGTCCTATTCTTCCTTTCGGTAACTCCATTTTGCTGTGGAGTGTATCTTGCTGTAAATTACTTGTGTATGTCATTTTCCCTGCAAAAACGTAGAAATTATTTATAGATGTACTCACCTCCTCTATCCGTCCTTAGGACTTTGATATGCTACCCACTTTGGTTCTCCACAAGCGCTTTGAAATTGCAGAATCTTTCAAACACTTCACTTTTATTTTTCAAAAAATAAACCCAAGTTTTTCTTGTAAAATCATCAATAAAAGTTAACATATAGTGGCTTCTTGCAAGTGATGGTGTTTTCATTGGTTCACATGAGTCTGAGTGGACAATTTCTAAGGGTGATTTTTCTCTTATGCTTTTCCCGGATGGAAAAATTTCTCTGTGTTGTTTACCCAAGATACAACCTTCACATACGCTATCTGGTTTCTCAATCAATGGTAATCCTTTTACCATTCCTTTCCTATGTAACAAATTAAGACCTCCAAAGTTGAGATGTCCAAATCTCAAGTGCCATAACCAATTCTCATCTTTTTCTTCTCTTTGGAAAGCCTCTTGTGTCACTGCTGCCATTTCTTCTCCACTCTTCAAATCTACCCTCATCCTGAGAGGGAACATTATGTTCCTTGTCATCTTCACTTCAGCAATACATAGTTTGCTTGGTGGTTTATCCATGATGGTGCATACATAATCTTCAAAGAAAACATTGTACCCCTTTTGAGCAAGCTGTCCAATACTTAAGAGGTTACACTTCATTCCAGGCACATAGTAAACATTTGATATGGATTTCTTTTCTCCTTTCCTTGTTAAGACACTTACATCTCATTTTCCCATAATAGAGACTTTACTATCTGTCCCTAATGTGACTTGATACTTCACATTCTCATCTAACATGGAAAACATCGGTATGTTTCCTATCATATGGTTACTACAACCTGAGTCTAGAAACCATAAATCTTCATTCTTTTCCTCAAGCATATTACATGCTAAAAACAATTTATCTTGGCTGATATTTTCTCTAGTGAAATTTGCACTGGGTCTATTACCCATATCATTCTGCTTCTTCCTACATTCATTTGCATAATTCCCATATTTTTTACAATAATGACACTGGACATTGGATTTTTCATACCTTTTTCCATGAGCATGTTATTCTCCACTTTGTTGGCTACTGCTTTGGCCTTGGTTTTGATTTTTATTGCTGCCCCTTCCTTGAGCATTTGCTGGACTGTTTCTTCCTCCTCTATTTTGGCTTCTGCCTCTTCCTCTCTTGTTTCCTCTGCCTTGACTTCTTCCTCTTCCAAAGGACATTTGGGTCTTGAAGGCATGCTCCAAAGATGATTTTTCATTTCTACCCAATCTCTGTTCATGTGTCATCAGTGATGCATGAAGCTCATCAACTGAAAAGTTTGTGAGATCCTTTGTCTCTTCTATGGTGGTGACTATAACATCAAACTTTGAGGGTAGGCTCCTCAATAGTTTCTCCACAATCCTTCTTTCTTCAAGCGTCTCTCCATGAGACCTCATCTGTGTGACCATTCCAATCACATTTGTGAAGAATGAGTCTATATTATCTGACTCCTTCATGCAGAGAGTCTCAAAATATCTCCTCAACATTTGTAGTTTTGTTGTCTTCACTTTCTCCAAGCCTTGATAGGTTGTCTTGAGAGTTTCCCATGTTTCTTTGGATCTCCTAGCTACTGCTATCTTTGAAAACACACTCTCATATACTGCTTCATACAAATAGAAGAGGGCTTTAGAGTCCTTCTTCTTATTGCTCTTTAACAATTCCTTCTCTGCCTGTGTTAAGGCATTAAACTCATTTTCATCTACTAGCTCTTCAAAACCATCCTCAATAAGTTCCCATAAGTCTTGAGAGGCAAACAGGGCTCTCATAGTGATTTTCCAGTAATCATAGTTCTTCCCATTGAACTGTGGGAGCTGAGCATTACCAATACTCATTCTTGTGCTGGCTCCTGCCATTCTTGCACTCTGAACTATGCTTCAAATGTTTGACTATAATATTTAGATAAATTGATTGTCTTCAAACGGTAACACAAAAACTGTATTGAGAATACCTTGGATTCTTTTTTACTGAGCCTTCGCTCTGCTGGAGAAGTTGCTGCAACAAAAAATCCTTCCTTCAGCTTCTTTGACACCTTTAAAGAGCCTGGACTAGCTCTGATACCATGTTGGAATTTCTGAGAATACCTGAATAAACTCAGAGAGAGAATAATACTCTCCCCCAAACACAGAGAATTAAAACAAAATTTTCTTGCTGGGAGACAGAGTTTGCATGAAAATGCTTTCTTCTATTAGCTTAAAAAAAACTGTTACAAATAAAACTTCTTCCTCTAACAGAGGGATTTCAAAATGGACTGCTACAATAACACAGTGCCAAAACTCTCTGTCTCTCAAAATGCACTAAACAATGCTCTGTCACAACACTTTGCTTTTCACTTATGTTAGACTCATATACCAATAGGTGTCATTTTTCATGATTGACTTGATGAACTATGCAATATGTTCAAACCTTTTTCTTGTGCAAAGGTGTTCCATATTCTTAAAAAATCAAAAAATCAAAAAATTTAAAAAATGTAAAGAGGGTATACCCTAAAAGAGAAATCAAAGGGTGAAAAGAATAAAATGGTCAAAAAAGTGAAAAAAATGAACCCCAAACAAAAAAGGGCCAAGGAAAGTGTGCAAGTCTAAATTCCACTACTATTTCATTTTTTGTAATAAGAAATTATGTGCAGCTTGTTAAATTTTCGCCACAATATATGAAGAGTCAAAGTGTTTAAACTTGACTCATTCATTTTTCAATTTCATGTTGTAGAATAGAGAATAAATATCTGACCAAACAGTTTAATCTTGGCAGATAAGTAGATAGGTAGAGTTAATAAAAGGTGCTCAACAGTTTAATCTAAGCCCTTGGATGTAATAAGGTTAGAATTAGATAGGTTTGCCATGTAAAAGAAAAAGAAAATTGAGAAGGGTTTGCAAGTCTAAGTGCACCCTAATAAAGAAGAGAAAATGGTAGGGTAAAGTAAGTAGGGTAGGTAGATGTTGTTGCAGAATTGCATATGACGAATGATGATTCCAAATGTGTTCAATTTTACTTTCATCACAGGTGCAAAGCCAGATACTACATTGGAAAAAGTTCACATCAAAGCAAAGTCAAAATTATTAATTTCCCTTCTCATTTTCCCTAAAAATTTCACTAATTTCCCTAAACACTAAGGTATTTGGAGATTAAAGGGGCTCAAAGCATTTCCTTGACTTTTGGAGGGACCGGACCCTCGGCCCAATAATTGAAAAAACCTCAGTTCTTGAAAACATCCATTATCACATTCATTCATCTTTTCCTAAGTAAAATCCTATTTTACTTAGGAAAATCCTTCAATATTTCATGAAAAGCCCTCAAAATCACTTTTTATTCTAAGTGATGAAAGTATAATAATAATATTTACTTTTGAATTTTCACTTTCTTGGTTATATTTAAGTATTTTGAGTTTACCTTGTCCCTTTGTCATATTAATTCTAATTTATATATTAACTCCCTATGAAAATCACCTTTTCCTATGTATATAATTTTTTTTCATATAGTATTCCCAAAAAACCTATGTATTATAGTTATTTTAGCCAAAAGTATTTTATTCCCACTTATTCAAGTCAAAAACCCACAATATGTTCCCTTTTGGCTAAAATATAACCTTAATTCTATTCCCGCCCCCTATGGTAAGAAGTCACATTGATTTAATTACCATATATTAAAAAAAATATATGAAAAATGTTTAAACATATGAATATATGTTTGAAATAAAAATAAATCCAAAGTTTAATTGAAATCAAACTTTGAAATAATTCATCCCCGCGCCATTTAACATTTCCCGATCATTTTTTCATATGGGATTAATTAATCCTTAAGATTAATTAATAACCAACCTCCGCCAATAAGAAACCTCCCGAAATGATTAATTAACCATTAATTCACGCCGGCCCCGCTCGTTAAACTCCCCGCCATCTCCCTGTCTCTTCAACCGTCAAATCACCCCCTCCAAGATCGACGGTTCCCATTGATTCCGCTAGCCATCCCCTATACGAGCGTTAATGCGCGAAATAAAAGTGGTTTGTGAATAGTACCGTGGCTACGTGTCAAACTTTGTATCGATTCACTACCTCCCCGTCCAAAACAGCCTTTCCACATAAGTGGTGTGGAATAAACCACTTACCACCTCCACTGTTCCCCATGACTCTTCCGTCGTACAGGATGACGTCATTTATTAAATTAATAAAAAATTCGCCTCCATTGACTTTGCCAATAAAACAAAACATTCACGTCTTTTTCATCATTTTGTACACCAGAGAAAGAATACGCCTTCCACGCAGAAAAATTCAAATTTCGAATTAGTGAAGTCCGCCAACCTTATCCTATCGAAGAATATTGTAGGCCAGCCTCTCAGAAGATTATCTACCTCAACCAGTACCTGTTCAAATCACTGTTCATTCAAAGCTTACCCGCCGATATCAACCGTTTACCCATTTAAACACAAACACCCTAGTGTTGGTCATTTTAACATGATTGTGAAGTAAAACCCTTTGTAACCCAGCTGCGCCACTTGAAGCCTTTTTTAACCAATTCGAGCATGGTTTACCTCCCAAAAATCATTCTAGATTCACTCCACAAACATTTCAAAATCAAATGAAACCTTTTCGACCTCCCCTGCAAACCAACGCTTTCTTAATAATTTGTTTTGTTTTACAGGTGATCAGAAGACCACATCCTTGGATAAAAAGTCTTAATAATAATCATAAGACTTGTTTACTCCAAGAGTGTTATCAAATCTATTCAAACAGAGGTTAGAAAACATAACAGCTAAAGAGTATCAGTGGTTAAAGTGTATCGGGTAAAAGTCAGAATGAAAGTTAAGATGAAGTTACAGAGCAGTCAAAGGTAAACAGTAAAAGTAATTACAGAGATAGTAAAATGGTAAAAAGAGAAAATGAAAATACTTTCACCAACATTGAATTTTATCTAAAGTGAAAGTAAAATAGTCAAAAGAACAAAAAAGTGAAAAGATGAAAAACACAACAAGAAGGAATATTTTTGCAGAAATTGCATGTTTTAGTCATTGTTTTGCAGACACTATTGTGATCAATCCAAGATGAATTTTGAAAAAATGAAGGATTTTTATGTTCTTAAGAGGACCATCTACAAAAACCTCTCTCACTTTTCTAACAACCATTATGGTTTTGGAAATATTAAACAATGTTGGAAAGCACTTTTTGTAGAAAATTCCTGTTAAGTCATCATTTTACAGAGAATATTTTGGCCAATCAGAAATGCATCGGACAAAACTGAAGGTGGTTTTTGTTCCTAAGATACCCGTCTACAACAACCTATCTCAGTTTTTGCACAGTGATTTCATACTGAGAGATACATGCACATCTTTAAAGGCTATTTTTCAGACTCTGTAAAACTCTGTTTTACACATCTGTTTGCAGAGCCTATTGTGCATAGCTGGAGAGGAATTTTAGGAAACTGAAAGAGGTTTATCTCACCAACATATTAATCCACAATAAACTCTTTCATTGTTTACATATCTATTACGTATTGAGAAATAAAAAGATATCATTGGACCCCAAGTTTGCAGAATTGTTGGAGCAGAATGCATAAAGAAAGGAAGCAGTTAGTGACTTGGATGCCTCATCATCAACTAAGAGTTGGATCAAATTCGAATTATCCTCTTTGTCATCACCTATCCATACAAAATAGTGCCAAATAGATGAATTAGTTTGAGTGTCCTTTACTTAAGTTCTATTTATGTAAAATAGTTGGAGAGATTTGTGAACCAATTTTGATATTTTTTTCAAGATATTTTAGTTTAGAATTTGTATAAATACTTCACTCTTGGAAGTATTTTGGGTGGATTCTTCTACTTTGCTGTAACATTGATTTTTTGGAATAAATTGCTTTGGAGAAATTTCCTTATGGCTTGCTGGATGACGAATTGAAGCTCAAGACTTTTTGCAGGATTCATGTGTCTAACTACAGATCAATAAGTCTTCTCTATCTCATGTATTAAAAGTTTTATATCTGTTTATAATATCATTGCGTTCTATTTCTGAATAATTAACAAAAAAGAATAAATCAGAAATTTCTTAAGTGTACTCTGATTTCAATTGTGATTATTCTAAATGTTTTCTTCTAAACTGGTTATAAACAATGAATTCTTAATTGCTCTTGTTTCGCTGGTTTAAACATTTTTATTACTATAGTAAAGAATTCTTAACTGCTCTTTATTTGTAATCATTCACTTTCTTTCTTTGAACATGTTGAAATATTCTTAATTGCCTTTCATCCCTTCAAAATCCATTCCATTCACTTTAATATCTAAAATTGTTCTATGTTTGGCTATCTTGCCCTGCAAAGCCATCTTTGGTGTAAAAACTTAATCCAGTAAAGCCATCCTTTCGACTCCATAGCCCAATGGCCTGAAATACTCAATCGTGCCCTCAGTCAAGGCGGATTCCACCATTTAAATTCAAACAAACTCTTGGACTTACAACTAGCCTAATATTTTCTAAGAACAAAGCTAAATTTTAAAGAGAGAGCCCTCTCTGGATACAGATTGGCTAGATTCTGTCTCTGAAGGTTGGTTTGTGGTTACCTCGGGTTTACTTTCCTTTTCCACAACTTCAAGGAAAACCTGAGTGATAACAACTTACAGAATATTAACTTGCGGGCTCTTATGACAATACAACACAACAACTACCTTTTCAATTACATAAAAAAATGCAATACAATGCATTTATATGGCACGCATTGTAAAACATAAAAAAAAGAAATAAACCAATTACAAAGGAAAAATGCTGCCGAAACATAAAATTTAACATATGTGTGACATACGAGTGGAGCCCACATTGTAATCGGCGATCGGCGATCGGCGGAACATTTGGTGTAGCAGAAAAACAAACTTGCGATTGAGCAATTGTGATTGGTGAAACAAATGACTTCGCGGATAGAACTTTTTAAATTTTCAATTACGATTGCGCGAATGCAACAATCGCATCGACGAAAAACAAATGTGCGGAACGGCTTGACACAAGACTTGCGATGTTGCGATTGTGATTGCATCGCATCGCAAATAATACAATGAAACTTCGGTTTGGGCAGATGGCGATATGAGACTTGCGATTGCGATGTGTGATTGCGAGTAGCGATTGTGGTCGCATCGCAAACTTACAATCGACGGAGCACTTTTGGATGGCGGAACATTGCTTTGTCCCTTTGTGATTTGCAATTGCAATTGTGGTGGGACCACATCGCATCGCATCGCAATTATTTTCATCAACAAGACACTTAACACTTCAAAAACTTTGTGATTGCGATTCAAAAAGACTAGAGGGGACCACAGACGTGTCCCATTCAAAACTTAGAAAAATACTTGGTCGCGTACAATAAAACTCTGTTTTCTATAAAGACTGAAGGGGCTTTCAAACCCAAATGACTCTTCATGAAAATAGAAAGCGGTTGTTCATTGAAAACATGAAAACAAAAATGGAAAGCGGTTGTATGCAGAACAGTGAATCGTTGCTGTACTTCTCCACCTACAGATGTACAAACCTGCAGTTGAAAATAACATTTCAAACCTGCATTCAGGAGGAATTAATGAAACAACACGGAGGATTTAATTTTGGATCGGCCATAGCCATTTCGCCGCATCAGAAGTAATGTTTTATTGTGGTTCTTTGACCACACAACATATAGCAGATAACAGTCTAATCGGGTCTTTAGAAGTCACCATACCGTGAGTTAAAGCCCAACCACCGCACTGTCTGAAACTATCAACAACAACAATGTTTTTGTTTTTGAATTGGGCTCGAAGTTTTTTTTTTGGTCCCGTAGTTATATTTTCGATGCGATGATCATTGCTCATCGCAAAATTCCATAACCTTTATCCATTTCCACATGTAGTTGTTTATTACGGATGCGATGATCTGAAATGTGTCTTCTTGATGTGAAGGTTTTGATGCGATGCGATGGTGTGATATAGCACATCACATATCGCAGCACCATATGTCAAAGCCCCTCCACAATGTTTATCGCTGAAGTTCCGATGCGATGAATTAGCCGCGATGCGATATAGCATATCGCACACGCCGTATGTTAAAAGCCCAATGCATATGTTTTGTTCTGAAGTCCATTTGCGATGCGATGGAGCATCATCGCTCATCGCACATTGCAAAGAGCACAAAGTCTTATACCATTTGGATCGCTCGCAAGTTTGCGATGTGATATCCACCGTGGCCTCCACCATTTGTAAATGTTATTTGTTTCATGTTTATTTAACTGCCGTGACTAAAATGTTTCGAGTTTGGCTTATGAATTATGTATGCGGAAATGTATTTTTATAAGTTTTTGTTTTAATTTTAATATAACGCCATATATATAATGCCCAAAGGTTGAAAAACATATATAGAGACAGAGATTGTATTCTTGCATTTTTTTTTTGTAAAAGCCTGCAAGAGAAAACAGAGCAAAGAGTGAGACTATGTGTCTGTAGACAAAAACATAGTGAATATTTGTAGAGCATTGTATGTGTGTTTTGATTGATAGAGAGAGAGTTCTATTTTTTTTGTTTGTGTGCACTACGTTTTGTAGCAGTCTAGTTCATTTTGAAAATCCCTCTGGAAGAGGAAGAATGAATTTTGTAATATTGTCTTATGTTTTTGGAATAGAAAGTATTTTGTGTGCCATCTATGTTTATCAAAAGCAATTTTTGTTTGCATTTCTCTGTGTTGTAGAGGAGAATCTGTACTCCCCTGTGTGTTTGGAATTATTAGAAATTTCAACATGGTATCAAATCTTATCTAGGCTCTTTGAAGGTGTCAAAGAAGCTGAAGGAAGAAGGAAATTTGTTGCACCAATTCTCCAACAGCGTTAAGGCTCAGGAGAGGATTAAGTCTAGGTATTTCTCAAAAAGAACAGAGTTGTTGTTTTTCTTGAAAGAACAGTCCTCAGAAACAAATTTTGCTGTATAAAGAAAGAAAGACAGTTTGTTTATTAAAAAACACAGTCAAGTTTAGTTCAAAGTTCAATTTATAAGCAATGACTGGGCCAAGCATTAGTATGAGTATTGTAAATACTCATCTTCCACAATTTAATTGGAAGAATTATGATTATTGGGCCATTACTATGAGAGCCTTGTTTGCCTCCCAGGACTTATGGGAATTTGTTGAAGATGGTTTTGAAGAACCAGTTGATGAGCAAGCCTTTAATGCCTTAACACAGACAGAAAAGGATTTATTGAAGAGCAATAAGAAGAAGGAATCTAAAGCCCTCTTCTATCTCTATTAAGCAGTACATGAGAGCATATTTCCAAGGATAGAAACAGCTAAGAGATCCAAGGATGCATGGGATACTCTTAAGATAGCCTATCAAGGTATGGAGAAAGTGAATACATCAAAAATACAATTACTGAGGAGAGATTTTGAAACTCTCTGTATGAAAGAGACTGATAACACAGACTCATTCTTCACACATATGATTGGGATGGTAAACCAGATAAGGTCTCATGGAGAAACACATGAAGAAAGAAGGATTGTGGAGAAACTATTGAGGAGCCTACCCTCAAGGTTTGATGTTATTGTAACCACCATTGAAGAGACAGGATCTCTCAAAGTTCACAGTAGATGAACTTCATGCATCACTGATGAATCATGAGCAAAGATTGAGAAGATTTGCAAACCCATATCTAGAACATGCCTTCAAGACCCATATGCCTTTTGGAAGAGGAAGAGGTGAAGGCAGAGGAAGAGGAAGAGGTAGAAGCCAAAACAAAGGAGTAAGAAACAACCCTTCTCATACTCATGGAAGGAGCAGCAATCAAAATCACAACCAAGGGCAATGCAGTAGCCAGCAAGGTGGACATCAACATGCTCATGGACAAAGGTATGACAAATCCAATGTCCAATGTCATTATTGCAAAAAAAATGGGCACTATGCCAATGAGTGTAGGAAAAAGAAAAATAACATGAATAATAGGCAGAATGCTAATGTAGCAAGAGAAGAAAAGAACCCAAAGAATGTGTTGCTAACATGTAATGTAGCATAAGATAGATAGGATGATGTATGGTTCTTAGATTCAGGCTGCATTAATCACATGACTGAAAACATAGCAATGTTTTTCAATCTTGATGAAGAAGTTAAATCTGAGGTTACAACAGGAACTGATACTAAGATCTCTGTGAAAGGAAAAGGCAGAGTATGTAACCATGCAAGAAATGGTGAGCAGAAATTTGTGCCAGATGTGCACTATGTTCCTAGCTTGAAGTGTAATATTTTGAGCATTGGGCGGCTCATAAACAAAGGTTACAATGTAGTTTTTAAAAATGATGTGTGCATAATAATGGACATACCTCCAAGAAAGAAGTTTATTGCTGAAATACAAATGACCAGCAATAGAATGTTTCCACTCAAGCTCAATACAAACTTGAAGGGAAAAGGAAAGAATGTCACAGTTGTAGCTCAAGAGGTCTTTCATAAGGAAGTGAAAGATGAGAATTGGTTATGGAACTTGATATTTGGACATCTCAACTTCGAAGGTCTAAATTTGATGCACAAAAAAGGAATGGTAAGAGGACTACCATTGATTGAGAAACCAAACAACCTATGTGAAGGCTGCATCTTGGGAAAACAACACAGAGAAAAATTTCCATCAGGAAAGAGCATAAGGGAAAAAACACCCTTAGAAATTATCCATTCAAATTTATGTAGGTCGATGCAAACATCATCATTTTCGGGTAGCAATTACATGCTGACCTTCATTGATGATTTCACAAGAAAAGTATGGGTTTATTTCTTGAAATATAAGAGTGAAGTCTTTGAAAATTTTTTCCACTTTAAAGTTCTAGTAGAGAAACAAAGTGGGCAGCATATCAAGGTGCTTAGAACTGATAGAGGAGGTGAGTATATCTGAAAATAATTTCTGCATTTTTGCAGAGAAAATGGCATACACAAACAGTTTACTACAAGGTATACACCACATCAAAATGAATTTGTTGAAAGGAAGAATCAAACCATAATGGAAATGATGAGAAGTATGCTAAAGGAAAAACACTTGCCAAATTAGTATTGGTCAGAAGCAACAAATTGTGCTGTGTATATTTTAAATAGATTCCTAGCAAAATTTGTAATGAACAAAGTTCCAGAAGAAGCGTGGAGTGGCAGAAAACAGGGAGTCACCCACATGAGAGTTTTTGGGTGTGTGGCATATGCACACATTCCGGATCAATTGAGAAAGAAGTTGGACAGTAAGGGGGAGAAGTGCATCTTCCTTGGATATTGTGAAGAATCCAAGGTATATAGATTGTATAATCCATCCACAAAGAAATTTATTATAAGCAGAGATGTGCAATTCATAGAAGAAGAAGCATGGGATGGAAGCATTGAGAAAACAGTCAATGTCAAATGTTGTTTGTCTCATGATGAAAATGAGGAAGATGTGGCTGAAAATAATACCTCATTGGTAGCACAACCTCCACCAACACAAGGACAGCAAGGGACACCTCAAGCAGGAGTGAGAACACCCTTTAGAAGAAATGAGAGTGTTTCTCCAAGCACACCACATGGAGCAGATTTGAGTGCTTCTTCAAGCACAACTACACCAAATGGAAGAGGAACAAGATTGAGAAATTTAAATGAAAGTTATGAGCAAGAGACAACGAATGAAGGTATGAACTCTTTATTTGCTTTATATTGTAATTTTGATGATCCTATTCATTTTGAGGAAGCTATAAAAGATAGGAAATGGATAGAAATAATGGATGAAGAACTTAATGCAATAGAAAATAACAAAACATGAGATTTAGTTGATCTCCCACAAGGGAAAGTATTCATTGGAGTAAAATGGGTCTACAAGACAAAAAGTAATGCTAAAGGTAAGATAGAAAGAAAAAAGGCCAGACTTGTTGTCAAGGGATATAAGCAGTAGCATGGAAGAGACTATAAAGAAACTTTTGCACCAGTTGCAAGAATGGAAACAGTGAGAGCAGTGTTTTCCATAGCAGCACAAACCAAATGGAAGGTTTACCAAATGGATGTAAAATCAACATTTTAAAATGGAGTGTCAATGGAAGAGGCTTATGTTGAAAAACCTCTAGGCTATGAGAACAAGGGCCAAGAGCAGAAAGTTTTCAAATTGAAGAAAGCTCTTTATGGGCTGAAGCAAGCACCAAGAGCATGGTACAGTAGGATAGATTCCTATCTACTGGAAAATGGGTTTGAAAAATGTAAACGAGAACGCACATTATACATCAAAGAAAAGGATGGTAAGATGCTGATAGTTGTTTTATATGTTGATGATGTGATATTCACAGGTAATGATAATTACCTTATTGAAAATTTTAAAACAGTTATGAAAGAAGAATTTGAAATGACTGACATGGGATTGTTGAGATACTTCTTAGGAATATAAGTAGAGAAAAATGAAAATGAGATTTTTATCTCTCAAGCTAAATATGTTAATGAAGTTTTAGAAAGATTTAATATGCAGGAGTGCAAGGCAGTAATTACTCCCACAATAATGGGATTGAAAGTCAGCAAAGATGACAGGAGCAAGGATTTTGATCCGAGTTTGTACAAAAGCATAGTTGGCAGCCTTATGTATTTGACTGCAACTAGGCCTGATATTATGCATGTTGTTAGTTTAATTTCTAGATTTATGAAAAGGGAAAAAGAAGCACATTGGCAGGCAGCAAAAAGAATTCTGAGGTATGTGAAAGGAACTAAAAAATATGGTATTTTGTATACTACTTCAGAAAATTCTGAGTTAATTGGATACACTGACAGTGATTAGGCTGGAAGTGTAGATGACCGGAAAACTACATCTGCTTATGTTTTTCATATGGGTTCAGGAGCTATTTCATGGGCTTCTAAGAAACAGCCGATTGTAGCATTATCTACAACAGAGGCAGAATATGTGGCAGCTACAATAGCAGCATGTCAAATAGTATGGATGAGGAGCAGGGAAAATTTTAAGAACCCCCCTAAATTTATATATATAATAAATGGGTGAATCCCCATGATACATAGGAAAAATGGAAGGCGATTTTATTAATAATATAATATGTATATATAATTTTTTGGCGAATTTCTCATGAGATTATATTATCTTGTAAAATCATGGCGAATCACCAGTACAAATGGCGAATCACTACTACAAAATGGTGAATCGTTGTCTAGTGGAGTTCGGGGTGTTGGCTCCAATGAAGATATGGTAGTTGAACCAAGAGGAGAAGGAAGAGAACCACCGAGACCAAGCATGGCACATGGTGACTCATGAGGGAAGTAGTTCTCATGCAGTTTGGAAAACACGTTCTTCTAGTTCTGCTAAGCGTAGTGTTGTTTCTCATGCTACTACTAGCACTGATATTGAGGTTGGAGAGGAGTTTGAGGAGAAATGAACAACAACGGGAAGAAAAGAAAACATGTTATTAAAAAATTGTTGATAAACATTGGATCCGATCTAGGTGCCATGGTACCATAACAATATCGCAAAATACTTCAGATGTTCAACTATGGAAACATAATTTACATTACAACACCATCATGACTCTTACACAACCATATTTATGGAAATCATTTGATGTTGGGAATCTCTTAAAGGAAGACCTAGCATGGTAACTATAATAAGGTGAACTACTTCTCACTTCAAAATATTATTCCTTCTTGTGCCTTCAAAATATGGATATTGAAAGGAATATGTGCCAGTTGCAGCCACCCTGCTGAATCTGTTAAAATTATAACCATCAACATGAAGAGAACCATTAGAAAAACTCGATTCGGAATTCCCCGTGTCATGCCCATGCCATGCCATGAATCTGTTTGTAGCAGAATCCCACAAGTAGTAGCAGTGGCACCCTGTATTTACCTGATAGCTCCATTGATTGGAGAGGAGGTCCACTCTAGAACTTGCCAATGCTCTCCTAGTATTGTTTTACAAATGATGTCTTGTTTTAAATTTGTACAAGGAGAGATACATTTTCAGTATATGCATCTTTTCAAATCTGGTAGTTATAACTTATAAGTCCAAATAAAATATAACCCAAAGAACCATCTTGTTCTATAGGCATGACAAATCTGGCCAGATATCAATTACTGGCAAGTTGTTCGTGGATATGATGAAGTCAATTATGACTGAAACAGTTTTTACCCTGGATGAACCTTGACCTAATCTTACTTTCAATCATGAAATGTGGCCAGAATGGACAAGATAAAGGGATGAATTAGCTCTGGATTATAAAAAAATCTAAGCATTGAACTGTGTATTAAACTCAATCCCAGTTCAGTGCCATACACAATTCACAACAGTAATAAACACCTGCACAACAAGGAAACCTATTTTGGTGAAGTTGTGCGTGAATTAAGTAATCAGTGGGTTGTAAATTTATTTTTTGATTGCCTCAAAGAGAACATAACTGGTGGTAAGAGAACATAACTAATTATTAGATAGATGGCCAAAAATAAAGTGCATAAGGGTTAAAGTTAAGTGTTTTCTCGTAGGAAGTCTGTGTAGACTTTAACAGTGATACACCAATTGAATCCAATTTAATATCTGACTTGCATTAAAGATGAAGCATGTAATAAAACATGCCATATAGACACAATCTTCAGTGACAAAATGAAAATTACTCAACGTTATTCTACTTCATACAATTCTTGGAGGTATCTTCACACTCTGGTAGGCTGTTTGTATATCCTCCTTTGACAGCTGCTACTTTTTGTGGTTACAATTCCTCATTTGCAGATGCCTAATTAAAGGTTAAAATACACTACAATTCTCAATACAATAACCAGACAACAAAGCCTCATGACTACCTTTAAATGATAGAAGAGATTCAACGAAGTTACTGTCAATCATTCATCCATGATGTACCGCATTGTTCTACATCTATTCCTTTCTCATCATCTCTTTGATAGAACAATCTCAAAACAGGCTACCCTGCATATAATGTTTCACATTTGTGCTGTAAAAATTCCCTATTATATACACTAAAGGGAATGTTAAACTCAACTTGATTCTTGTTTTTAAGGCTATGCTATAGAACAACAGCTCATATGCGTGCTGCTATCGAGAGAGTGAGATTCTAGCTGTGATATGACTTGTCACCAAATCTGGCTGGTGGATCTCCTGATGTCTTTGCTGAATGCCCAACAGGTTTATTATTTGTCTGCAAATTTTTTCTTGGTGATTTGGGGGATAAAAACTGCTTCTTTGCAAGGGATTGGTGAAATGTTTCCACAGGGATAGATGTATCTCCTGTTTGGAACAAACTAATAAAGCCAATATAAGATATAGATCTAGTACTTCTTTGTGAATCAAATTCTCCCGCAGTTCAGGAAGGTAAAGAGCATCACTGAACAATGCTTTTAATATCGGCTATAAATTAAGGTAAAGGTCACAATTCTATGCCACATTTATTTTCATTAAATGGACATGTGCTAGTGCATATATAAGGGGAAGCATATCTAAAAGCACTGGGATTCCTCTTGAAATGGGGAGACAAAGTGGTAGTTTCTTCCTTTCTAATTCGTTCATCTGTGCTGCAGGAAAGCCGCATTTCCACAACTTCCCTGGTGCCGGGTAAATTCTTACCTGGGGCAATATATCCATATGTTCCAGTAACCCCTAACATTACATTCATCTGACCCAGATTCTCTACAATTCTAGCTAAACCAAAATCAGCAATATGGGCCTCCAATTCAGAATCCAGCAATATATTATATGATTTAACATCCCGGAGGGGAACAGCCATGATGCAGGTAGGAAATTCTCTTAGCAGCACCAAAATCAATCTTATAACGAGTAGGCCAATCCAACGTTTCCCCTTGAGAAATATGAAGTTGTTCATACAGGCTCCCATTTGGCATCAGAGCAGCTTGACAATGTTGACAATGGTTCATAGTGAAATGGTTGATACTTATATGTTTGACATATTGGGGTAGCTGGATGCATGTTCTCTTCCTCTCTCATTGTGGTTGGCAAGATGCGAAACATATCAAAGAAAAGAGAAATGGGTGTATGAATTGAATGTTTTTGTTTACATATTTATTTATTTATTTATTTTTAATTTTAATTGTCCCTTTCATTATACTTATAGGACCAATATTCTCATATCATTATATTTGTATCCTCCAAGGATTTGAATTTAAAGTCTCTTTATTTACATAATACGACAATTGAGTTGCACATGAGGGACACTTTCCTTAGAATATTATACCTTCTTTCAATTTCAATGAATTTGTGAGTAAACCTCTAAGATTGCTCTCTCAACTATTTAAATAAACCAGAGTCCATGGTAAAAAAGTGTCCTTCCCAACAAAGTAATTTTAATTTAGTCTCGTATTTCATGATCAATGTCATGGAAACATGGAACTTACAATGTGTCTTACAATAGTGGCACATTCATTTTATATAACCTCTAGGAAAAGAAAGTAGAAAATGATTCACATCAATAAACTAAACAAAACCCATAAAATTTCCTTTTCAATCTAAAAATAACAATATTGTGTGGTGTTCCACCAAGGAATATGATGTTTACCACCACGGAAAAGGACCCTAAACCGATTGGGAAGAAGAGATCAAAAATTGCTGATAGGCAATATTTTTATCACAGGGGACTTTATAGCATTATTTGAAGGAAGGATAATCCCAAAAGGAGAAACTAACACTAAATAATTTCATTTGTAAATATTTCATAAGGAATTTTCAAATGGTTTTAGATATACATAATATGGTATAAATTGTTTGTAGGGTCTACAAGGTCAAACAGTTAATAATTGTTTAGAGATTTGATACAGAATTTTTCCTGATTTGAAATGTCTTATGTGGAATTATTTCCACCATTCTAATGATGGTATTTAAAGCTAATATAATGATCGACCTTATAACATTAAAATAAAAAATATCACTCAGATTCTCAAGCTTGTTTGAAAATTTGTCAGGTGGCAGTAACATTTGCATTAGTAATGATGAACTTTTAACATCCCCCAACTGTCTTGAGGAATTCGGTTTATTTTATGCTTATAATATGTGGGAAATTTATCTAAAACAAATGAGGACATTTTAGAAGCTACACATAAAAGGGATATTTTAACACCCAAGGTGTATCTTCTAGTGTAGCTTATTTTACAGTAGAGGAATGGTGAAGAGATGTGTTGTGTTACATTTCTAAAAAGAGTGATTGTAGCAGCAATAATATCTAGACTAAAGAAACATCTTGATTACATTTCATTTGTCATTAATCACTACTTATCTGTATCAAAGTCTACAGATTGTGGGAATAAGTAGCAAAAAAAGCAGAGATTTTTTTTTCAAGGTAAATCCAAAGGCAAAGTTGGCATGCCTTAGTAAATCTGAACTAGATATGCAGCAGAGCAGCTTGACAATGTTGGCATGCCTAATATTCCCTAGAGTCTCCACCTCTGCTTGAAATCCCTTGTCTTGGGCAGACTGTAATTTCCTGTTGTTCCAGATCTATTTCATAGCAACAATATTATCATTTCCCAGTGTTGCCTTGTACACTTTGCCTGCACCTCCACTTCCAATGATATTATCTTCTATCAATCTCTTCAGAATGTCTGACTCATCAAATTCTACCCTGTGAAAGGATATGAGATTCCATGACTCTGTACTTGATTTAACCCGAACAAAATTCTTGTATGTCTTATACAAGAAACCTATACCAATCAAGCAAAGTACTACTATCACAGCAATAACCGAAATTAATACCCTATATAGATGGCTTTTAGATCTTCCTTTCTGCTAGAAACATGAAGGTAGGATTAATGGCTCGCCTCCACAAAGGCCCGGATTGTCAAGAAAACTTTAATCATAGGCTAGATTATTGTAACCAAAAGGAACAGAGCTAGACAAAAGGTTTTTAGACACATTCAAAAAACTCAACTTGAGATTGTCTAACTCAGGAGGTATTTTCCCTGAAAGCAAATTGTTTGAGAGGTCAAGGCTGTTAAGAACAGGCAGCAACCCAAGCGATGCAGGAATTGATCTGGTGATGTGGTTGTTGGCAAGGTTAAGTTGAGAAAGACCTTTCCATGATATTATTGTCTCAGGAAGCTCCCCATACAACATATTGTGATTAAGAGAAAGCCTTGATAGTGAGGATAAACTAGTGAGTTCCACTAGAATAGTCCCTGATATATTGTTGTGACTGGTCAGAAAGCTGCTGAGCTTCCACAGTTGTCCAATGCCAGAGGGAATAGTTCCACTGAATTGATTGTTTGATATCTCCAACGCCCACAGACTGGTTGCTTTAGTGATTTGAGCAGGAATTTGGCCAGTGATTTGAACATCAACAACTTGTCATGCAATTGATATCCCATTTCCTAAAAGCACCATAGGAGCGCTTATCAACATATTTGCCAAAGACTTGAGTGCCCCATCTTAAATAATTTTTGAGATTAATATATTTGTTTAGAAATACTCTGACACAACTTTCTCCATGGCCAGCGCCCATGCAGCCCTCTCTGGCAGTGTCTTGGCTAATGCGTACCATAACTATGAACAGGAAATATTGCATAATTAGAACAGGAATACCACAGATCACTTCAAGGCTTGGAATACTACTTTGAACTTCACAATATTTGAGAAACACCCAAATTTTATACATATACCCCTTAAAAAAATGATCAATACCCCACCACGCATAATTATTTATTCCAACCTATCAGGTGCCACTTTTTCTTCTTCAATGCCTATTGTCATGAAATTTTTTTATTAACTTTATGATTATCCCTCTCCAAGAGCATTGATCTTGAGGTCAGCAGATTTGACTTTTAGAAGATGGACATAGCTGATACCTATTAGATAAGGTTCATTTGTTTGCCAGAGAGAAACACATGGAGCTTTGTTTACCGGTTTTCTTATCCCTGCTTCTCATTCCAATTTAGGCATAACTATTTGTTTCCAACCTATCATATGCCACTTTCTCTCCTTTGATGCCTCTTGTCATGAGGAAGTATTATTAAATTTATCCCTCTCCAAAAGCACTGATCTCAGGGTTAGCAGATTGGAATTTTAGAAGATGGGGATAGCTGATAACTATTGGATAAAATATGAATGGCGGTGCAACAAGTGTATCAACCACATTGTATTATGAAATAACTCTTCAACCACCATCCAAATTCCAATATGAATGAAACAAGGTGCCCCCTTATGGATTAATTGCCCAGGTTTACCCATGACTCCATATGAGTCTTTTGTTGAGGGACATGATACTTTAATATTTCTCATATTGCAGTTCCTAATATTACTTCTATTTGGAGGTCAAAGGTGGCTTTCATTAGATTTTAGAGGTGACGATGCTCATTCCTAGAGCATTTTTATGGTAAGACTCAAGTCTAGCCATGTCAGATTGACTAAGAATATAGATAATCTCATATGGTCAAAGAACCACTCTGGGGTTTATATCCCAGAAGCTAGATATGTTGCTATTAGTTTATAAGGGGAGAAGAGGAATCATGTTTGGTGGAGGAGGAGAGTTTGGATATTTAAATATCCCTCAAAGGCTAAAATTTTATGTGGTTTGCACTAAAAAAAATACTTGACTTGGCATAATCTTCTGAGAAGGAATAGAGAAAGAATCGATAGGTGCAGTTTATGCAGGGTATGTGAAAATACCGATAAACATCTTGTCATGGACTGTAACTACATTATGCAAGTTTAGAGGGAGATTAAACATTTGACTAGGTTGAAAAAAGTCTGAATTGGTGGCATAGTTGAAAATGGTGTAAGAGGTTGGTGCCATAACTCTTCAGTGAAGGATTACAAAGAACTTCCTTGAATCCTAGCTTGGGTATTTAGCAAGCTAGGAATGTAAACTTATTTAAAGATAGGCAAATTCTTCCTATTAAATGTGCTTTTCCTATTTGATGTGGTTTCAATTATTTAAAAGATTTTTCCTCAGATGACAATACCTAAGCCTCCTAGGCAGATTGTTCTAGAAGTGGGTAAGGATGGTGCATGGGCATACTTTGATGATGACCCCTATTTCTATGGATTAGGGAGAAGTGCTTTATATAGTGAATCTCATAGCAATTACTTTAGAGTTGGATTGGGGCATCAAACCAATTATCATGTTCAGCTAATGGCTCTAAAACTTATCAAAAATAAAAATAGGGCGTGGACTGGTTGTGGTCCACACAGTGATGCTACAATTCTGGCTTCCCATTGCTATTACATTGTATGGTGATGAATCCTTTGAAAACAACTTCACTGCACCATTAGGAGTAAAATATTTACTATACAAATATCAATATAACAATGAATGAGAGCAGAGTAGAAAGAAAAATAAATTACAATAAAAGAGATAATAGATTGTTGCAGGTTACTTACTGCAGCAAAGGATAAGATACATAATGTAACAGAGACATACAAGATATTGAGACCAGAAGTAGCCAATTCATCCATTAAGAATACACCCTAAATGTGTGTGCGGGATGGTAAACTCGTCCATTGTAAGTTACAACAAGCTCTAGCAAATGGAGTGACCTTAAATAATGTGGTAAGGTGCCAACTACGGGAGCACTCCTTCGATATAGGTGATTCATCACTCATCATAAATTCAAACCAATTACAAGCTCAAAATAGTAAAGGTAGTTAAGGCTCTTTCTCCAATGACTCAACTATCTCTCCATACTCTCACACATATCACTATTAGTAAGTTAACATAATCTCAATAGATTAGGGTGAGCTAGCGCATACTCTCCAAGGACGTATCCAATTCACCCCTTAAGAATTCACCCTAAATTCTTCCTATTCAATGTGCTTTTCCTATTTTATTTGGTATCAATTCTGTAAAAGAGTTGTCCCCAGTCCTCCTAGGCAGATTGCTGAAGAAGTGGGTAAGGATGGTGCATGGGCATATTTTGACGATGGCCCTTAGTTCTATGGATTAGGGAGAAGTGTTTTATATAGTGAATTAACTTTAGAGTTAGCTTGGGGCATCAAACCAATTATCATGTTCAGCTAATGGATCTAAAACTTATAAAAAATAAAAATAGGGTGTGGACTGGTTGTGGTCCACACAGTGATGCTACAGTCCTGGCTTCCATTTTCTATTACATTTTATGGCGATGAATCCTTTGAAAAAAACTTCACTGCACCATTAGGAGTAAATTCTTTACTATACAAATATCAATATAACAATAAATGAGAGCAGAGTAGAAAGACAAATAAATTACAGTCAAAGCGATTACAGATTGCTACAGGTTACTTACTGCAGGAAAGGATAAAATGCATAATGTAACAGACACATACAAGATATTGAGACTAGAAATAGCCAAGGAAGTAGCCAATTCATCCCTTAAGAATACACCCTAAAAGTGTGTGCGGGATGGTAAACTTGTCCATTGTAAATTACAACAAGCTCTAGCAAATGGAGTGACCATAATTAATGTGGTAAGGTGCCAACTAGGGGAGAACTCCTTCGATCTAGGTGATTCATCACTCATCATAAATGCAAACCAATTTTGAAATACAAGCTCAAAATAGCAAAGGCAGCTAAGGCTCTTTCTCCAATGACTCAACTCTCTCTCCATACTCACACATATCACTATTAGTGAGTTAACATATCACTATTAGAAAATTAAGTCTGGAATAAGAAAATAGGACTTAAATTGAACTACCAAAAAACATGTATATGTATAAAATTTTGGTGTTTCTCAAAGACTTAGCACAAATCCATTTAGCCCTGCTTCAATGTGCACCAAAGATTTAGACAAAGGTTACATATGTAGACTTTCTCAGTATTTGATGCATTTATAACCTGGGCAACTTCAAGGACAAAAATGAATTGGATATGGAATGTTGCATGTAGAGAAGATGTAGGCACTCTGTTCTCTTTGCATGTTCATGATCCATCCTTTTTGCTGACTTCAATATTTCCAATCCAAAATTGATCTGCAGTGCCCAAAAATATTAATAGAAAACTGACCAGCTTAGACATACTGTTAGAAACTTGTAGCTAATTACTCTAAAAGTTTTTTACACACGTAAAGAGTAGATTTGAAAATTACAAGCCAGGAAGAGGTTTGCAATGTCAACTCACATTCCTTTAGGTTTGGTATAACTACTGTCATCTTCTAGTGGCAATAATGTACCAAAAAGATTTTTATCCCCATTCTGTAAGGTAGCCATTGAAAGATTGAATGGCCCTACACCATCTTTGTGTACTTGAAGAGCTGAAATACCCCAATCAGTTTGATATATAGTTACCCCTCCAAATCGTAAAGGGTGATTCAACTGATTGTCTTCCTTAAAACTTCCTTGCCATCCATATTCCATAGAGAAAGGTTTGAGTGAAATTGGGATACCTATACAAACAAAGGAGAGTTGTATCTTAATCCATTGGATACCTGAAAACCATGTCATAAAGAGAGAGCTGCTTCAACATTGTTGTTTCAAAAAAAAAAAAATTACCCCATAAATTTTATATTCTCAACAGTAAAAAGTCAAGTTACATAAAAGGAAGAGAAATAGTGTGTTAATAGTGCCAGCTAGCATGCCTTTCCTTTCCTTTTTCTTTTAACATTTTTTTGTGTACAGGGTTTTTAAGAGGGGAAAGTGGTTGAAATAACACAAGCTCTGTGTGCTTCTCAATTGAGAAAGATAAATACCTCTCCATTTTCATAGTAATCAATGTAAAATTTGTTAACATGGACTTCAGTCGCAAAAGCAGATATTGGCCTTGATAAAATCCTATTTGGATTAAGCACATCTCCAATCCTAAATTTCAGGCCTTGAGGAACTGTAACTGAACCCCGATATGCCCCCGTGGAACTAAAGGTTGCTCCTGCCATTATGAGCAAAAGAGCTCCATGGACACCAATAGGGGCAAGCCTACCAGCAAGCCCTTTGAATCCATACAGAGCTGAATTACTCAAAAATACCTGCAATCCATGAATGTTAAGAAACCAAACAAGATTAAATCATCCACAGCATTATTAAGAAAGCTAGTCACAGATCAAATGCAGGATACATGAGATGGCCTCATTTCCCCCAATGGTATGACTATTTTAAAAATTTACCTCATATCCTGCACCCATCAAGAGAACACCAAGATCCTGAATGTGAGCTCTGGGAAGTGAATCTGCCACATCAAGCTTTAGGATGGCTGATCGAGACTTCATAAATGACCATCTACATGAAATGATCTATCACTATTAGAGAAGACCAGATTTGAATAGAATTTTTTTCAAGTGACAAGTCAAATATAGTTTGATTCTCAGTTCAAGATTAAAAGTAAACTCACAACTGAAAACCGAGTCTATGTGAATTTCTGAATGTGAGAGTCGGTGAGGTCAATGTATACAAATTTAAAAAGATAGTCAAATCTAATTCAAGAACCTAGTAGTCATCAAAAGAGATTATGATAAAGGTGTGGCAAAGGAAGAGGGCATCCCAAAAATATTCCTATATCAACTTAAAGCCTGTACTAGGCTGAGGTCCAGGCTTCACAGTCTTATCTATCACAACAAGAAGGTATGAACAGCAAAGTAAATGCACTTTTTAGACAAGGTATAAGAACCAAACAATGTTGCAATTTACATTCAAATATCATCTTCCAGAACAGAGAGGCTGGTGCATGATGATACAACTCAAAAAGAGAGCAAACCTGCGAGCAACTTTAACCATTGGAAGTTGTGCTGTGGTAGTACAAGCCATCAATGATGCTGCCAACAAGATGCATAGACCAAGGAAATAAGGGGTTGTGTAAACATGATCTAAGCAGAGCCCCAATACCCAACGCCATGTCAGAAAGCCGAAAGCAGGATTGTCCTCTGGATACTTCTCAAAGTAGAATTGTGGACTTTCACCTTGCTCTATGAATGTGCCTGCATAGTATGAGAAGCATGATTGCACTTAAAACTTAAAATGACATGGAGGAAATGTCAGGCAACAAATGAACCTATTAAAAAATTAGAAAGCAGAGGAACTTCCTCACTGCATCAGGCTTTATTAAATAACAAAAAACAAGATCAAATACTAGCAATCAAAGAGTTCGGGAAATGACCTGTAAACAAAATATTTAAAGGAAATAGTGGAATTCATTAGTCAGAAAAGAATATAACATAGGGGAATAAGAAATAAAAAAATGGTTGACCCTCTGATTAATCTACTTCTAAACTACTACCTAAAGGCTAAAGGTGTTTTCTATGGCTTGTTATGTTAAAGAAAAATGGGGTAATAATGTACCAAATGAATCACCTATTACAGCAACATCAAATGTCAGTTTAGCATATCAAGCAATGGGAGTTTAACATACTATGTCAGTTCAAAGGTCAACCTAAACAGCATGGAGAATCCAATATAAACGAAAGATAAAACCAATTATTCCATGAATGGTTTGGAAGGATTCTAGCTTGTCACTCCTAAATTTGTACATCTAGTCTAGATGAAAGTAAGATAATTTGCTATATTTATAAACAGGTGCTGACTTACAATTTTCATCCTTTATCAGGAAAACATAGTGTTCACCCAGAAAATTAAGTTTGGAATACGAAAATAGGACTTACATTGAACTACCAAAAAACTTAGTGAAATCACCAAACCCAGATTCTACAAAAATGGATCAATATGATTCTGATTTTTCATTTGACTTTTTATAGCTTTATCGAGTTAATTTTCAATTTGAATCAATAAAAACACAGGTGAAACGGGCCTTGATAAGATACAAGGGAAACAATTTTAGGAACAAGAAAACGTATATAAGTTCCAATCTCCAACCTTAATAATAATTCTTCCTCAATCCATGGATAACTAACACTTTATCAGACCTGGAAAAAAAGAGTTTAGTTTTGAATTTTGCCTCACTCTATCCACATGAGTCACCACATAATAGAAACCAATATGCCACATAATAGAACTCAATATGCCACATGGCAATGTCGAGCCCTCCTGAAACCAATAGAAATTACACGTATCTTAGCGTAAATTTTTTCATGGGTAAATAAGGTTTAGGAATTAGCAGTTTAATTAAGCAAGTCAGCACTATTTAATGGACTTCTTTTCAAGTATGCCTGTCTTCGTGAGAGCTGGCTTCACAGGTCTTTAATAGTGTATAAAGATTTAAATTCCAAAAATGAGAACAAAGATTGAACATTTATCTTTTAACAGAAGATATCCCAAGAAAGTAGCTGTGTAGGAGTGATTCACCACCCAAAATCCTCGAACACCTTTTCTAATTGTCGCCACAGCTTGTTTCACTCGATCCGCTATGTCAGTTAACTGGCTGCCCTGAATATGGACACTAGCACAGCCAATCGAAACCTTGTTCACGTATGGACCTTCAGATATGCAACCTCAACCTTCACAACCTAGAGGTAGATATCAAACCCAGGTTTAGATGGGTCTGTGCTGATCTTGTACCCAGAAACCTTGAACTATGGGAGGCCCTAACAGACCAAAGAGGGTCGGCCTCACTCAGCCAGCAAGAATCGGTGTGCACAAAGCCCAGCCACCTCTCCGAACCAGTGAAAAAATGGGGCGAATCACTGTAACCTCTCTCTCTGACCCTGTAAATGCAAGCGAATGCAATGGAAATCTGGAAAATTGGAGGCGAATTTCATGTTTCCAGTTTTATGCACCCTTTTTTTGGTGGGCTAATATTTAAGAATTAATTATTTTTAAAATATTTATTGGGCTAACTTTATTAAAGTATAGAAAATGGGTTTTATATAAAAAAAATTCCCTAATAAAATATAAAATCCCTTAAAATTCGCCTTTGGGCTAAAATTCGCCCCTAAAATTTTCCCTGATGAGGAGAATGTTGAGAAGTTTATGTCAAGAATAGGTAAAAGGCACAGTGATTTATTGTGACAATAGCTCAGCTATTGCGTTGTCAAAGAATTCTATGTTTCACAAGAGAATGAAACACATCAATGCAAAGTATCACTATATCAGAGAATTGGTGAACAATGGAGAAATTGTTTTATAGCATTGTAGAATAGAGGAGCAATTTGCAGACATTCCAACAAAGCCATTGGAGCAAAAGAGTTTTGAATATTTGAGAAAATGCATGGGTATGACAGAAAACCCAGTAGGTGTTTTTAAGGGGGAGTGTTGGAAATATTAAATTCTCTTGCTACCCTACGCAGAGGGAGAAATGCAGAGCAAAGAAAAACAGAGAAATTTTGCGTGCATAGCATTGTGCATTCAGGAGGAATTAATGAAACAACATGGAGGATTTAATTTTGGATCGACCGTAGCCATTCCGCCGCAGCATAAGTAATGTTTTACCGTGGTTCTTTGACCACGCAACATATAGCAGATGACAGTCTAATCAGGTCTTTAAAAGCCACCATACCATGAGTTAAAGCCCAACCACCGCATCGTCTGAAATTGTCAACAACAACAATGTTTTGTTTTTGAACCGGGCTTGAAGTTTTTTTTTGGTCCCGTAGTTATATTTGTGATGCGATGATCATCGCTCATCGCAACATTTCATAACCTTTATCCATTTCCACATGTCGCTGTTTATTACCAATGCGATGATCCAAAATGTGTCTTGTTGATGTGAAGGTTTTGATGCGATGCAATGGTGCGATATAGCACATCGCATATCGCAACACTATATGTCAAAGCCCCTCCGCAATGTTTATCGCCGAAGTTCCGATGCGATGAATTAGCCACGATGCGATTTAGCATATCGCACACACCGTATGTTAAAATCCCAATGCATATGTTTTGTTCCGAAGTCCATTTGCGATGTGATGGAGTGTCATCGCTCATCGCACATCACAAAGAGCACAAAGTCTTATACCATTTGGATCGCTCGCAAGTTTGCGATGCGATATTCACCGTGGGCTCCACCATTTGTAAATGTTATTTGTTTCATGTTTGTTTAACCGCCACGACCAAAATGTTTTGACTTTGGTTTATTAATTATGTATGCAGCAATGTATTTTTATTAGTTTTTGTTTTAATTTTAATTTAACACCATATATATAATGCTCGAAAGTTGAAAAACATATATAGAGACAGAGAATGTATTCTTGCATTTTTTTTTTTTGTAAAAGCCCGCAGGCGAAAACAGGGCAAAGAGTGAGACTGTGTGTCCGCAGACAAAAACACAATGAAGATTTGTAGAGCACTGTATGTGCGTCTTGATTGACAGAGTGAGAGAGTTCTATTTTTTCTGTTTGTGCGCATTATGTTTTGTAGCAGTCCAGTGCATTTTGAAAATCCCTTTAGAAGAGGAAGAACAAATTTTGTAATACTGTCTTATGTTTTTGAAATAGAAAGTATTTTGTGTGCCATCTCTATATCAGAAGCAATTTTTGTTTGCATTTCTCTGTGTTGTAGAGGAGAATCTCTATTCCCCTATGTGTTTGGAATTATCAGAAATTTCAACTGGCCCTATTCTATTTTTTTCTTAAAAAAAAATCATAATTGTAACTATCAGACTCTTAATTGAAGTAGGATCAAATTATGTTTGTATATGTCGACGGTGGAGATTTCTAAACAGTCACATTGACAACATAGATATGTAAATGTGGGTCAAAGTAGGATAACCGCATAAGCATTTATCTAACGTAACCTCAAACATTTGATTCTACCTTCTAAACAATCACATTGATAACATATAAATGTAAATGTGGATCGAAGTAGGATAACTGCATAAGCATTTATCTAACTTAACTTCAAAGATTTGATTTACTTATATAATATGACGTGGCATGTTGGACCGTTGAGCCTATGTTGTTGATGCATTTCACTTGTAAGATTCCATTGCTGTCAAAGTAGGGAAATTTAGTGTGTGCAACCACTTTGGGACAACATTGTGTCCAACAAAAACATGGTATTATGTAATCTGTTCAGCTTAATTTGATGCCCTTTTTGTAAATTAACAGTTTTCTTGTTATAAATGTTAAGTACATTGAAAACTTGCCAGTTTGTACGCAGGACTTAAAAGTAGTTCTTTCTTTAGAAAGTATTTTTCTTTTCAAACTTTGGGTGGATTATGGTATTGATAAATTTCAAAGCCACAAACATTTTTCATTTTACAAGTATTGGCATCACAAGGCATACATGTTGTGCAAATTTTTGGAATGTAAAACTTCACCATTGCACTTTTCAAACTATAGCTACTTCCTTCAACTAACAACCTTAGATGAAACTGCCCATGGGAGTTGATATCGGTTAAATTTAAGGTTATTTAAACTTTGTTAAATAAGTAAAGCCGATGTTGATTGTAACTTGAATTATTTAATGTGTATTTTATGTTTATTTTTGAAATTCTTTGCTGTGATGATTTGCTAAGTCATAGCTTAGCCTCTTGTGATCTTCTTTACATTTCATGATACTATGGACTTGGTTGTTGTTCTTCAAGTATTCCTCCATTTCATTCATTAATATCATTAGCTAAATTGGACCACTATTTTGTATAATAATTGGACCACTATTTTGTATAATATTATTGTTTTAATGCCTTTGATATATATATGATTCAGTATATCATAATGATAATTTTTTGATTCATAATGTCTCCTCCTCCCCATATTCACCATATCGGTTATTCTTTACAGCTAATATTTTTATATGGTTCTAAATCGTTGTTGTTTCAAAATTGGAGCATTATTTAGTATAATACTATGCCTTTGATACCTTTGATATGCATATCCTTCACTCAATTGTGATGGTAATATTTTGGTATATGTATTGCAAACTTATTCAAAATGGTGCTAGATTGCAATCAATGGTAATCCCTGCCAATTTCAGAGGAGATCGAGAAGACAATATAAATACATTTAAAACTTAGAAAATCTTCACAATGTTACGGATGTAACCCAAGTTTCTTAGGTGAGAGCCAAGTATCCAAACGAACTAGACAACAACAGACCTATGGTTGTTGTATTTATGGATTTTCTTTGACCAGCAGAGACGCAACCAATGTATTCATCAAATAATAGGTTTAGAACATGTGTCTTATTTTACCAAAAAGGAAAACGAATCAAGGGTGAAATATGGACTTATTTTTAATTTTAAATGGGATTTTGTAAACTTATATGTTATATGATAAAAACAATATCGAAGACTCGTGCAAATTGTTATATTATACAGACGTTATACAAATCCTTGTCACATTATGCAAGTTTTTTTAATTATCTAAAAACACAGAGACTAGCTGCCTCTTAAGGAGTCTCAGCTATCACCCTTGTTTATCATTACATGGTAGGAAGAATTTTTGAAACTTGACTTTTATATTATCATCTTCCCAGATTATGCTTTCCCACCACTCCTGTGCGCTTTTCTTGCTACCCAAATAATTTAATGGGTGATAGATTAATTTACATAAATTTCGCAGTTTTCCATTCCCATGGGAAATCTTTTTAAAGATTGGCAATTTATTATGTTCAAAACACGGAGATTAGGTAGAGTTCTTTCATCCGACACTCTCCTGTTCAATTGCCCATCCAATGGGCCATCCAGACTCTCTAAGTTGTCTAGAGATTTGAGAACCAATTTCTGTAACCTTGAAAATCCACTTGGATTCCCTATCCCCAACTCTCTCAAATTAGGAAGCCACTCCAGCATCAGCAGCTTTAAATTTGGCAACCGCTCCAATGGAAAGAGCTCCCTTATGTTGTGGCAAAACCTCAACTTGACCATTTCAAGATGTTGAAACTTGCAATTCGGCAAACTTAATCCTTGGAACCCTTCCACCATTAAACTCTGTAGCTTTTTCATATTCTGCATGTCCTGTGGAAGAAGATCATCCATAATTTCAACTGGAAAACTGTTTCGGTAGTACCAGCATAAGTGCCTCATCTCCGACCAGGTTCCCATTATGCCATCTTTAATTCTTGAATTTCCATCCTGCAATGTGTCTATCCAGACTTGCAATTCCGTTAGATTTTTTAGACCTTTCAAACTCCAAATACTTAGGGGTGCTTCCATTTCCACACTCAAACCTGGATAAAAGCTTAACTGGAGTCTGCTCAGTGAAGTAAGTTCAGATATCTCATGCGGAATCATCTTCAAGAAGTCACATTCACCTAAATTAAGATGCTTCAAATTTTTGAGCGCTGCAATCTTATATGGCAGTGATTCTAGACATACACAAAATGAAAGATGCAAAAATTGAAGTCTAGAAAGATTGCATATCTCTTCAGGCGAATCTTTGATGGGAAGCTCTCCTATTGATAGAAATTCGAGCATTCTTAGCTGCCCAATTAACGCAGGGATTGAAGTTATTTCGCTGCAGCTGGACAAATTGAGAACCCTGAGAGAGGTTAGGCTAAGTAGAAATTCTGAGGGAAGCTCTTTCAGATACCGATTGCCTTCTAAGTTGAGACTCACAAGTTTTGGGCATCTCAACTCAGCCGGTAGATCTTCCATAAAATTATTGGCTACTGATATCCTGCTGCAATTCTCATTGTGAACCTCTGGGAAATTTTGCTGATCTTGATTTGCCATGAAGAAACAGTTCTCCTCTTTCTGCCTAATGTAGATGGCCATGTCACGAATATAATTGTGAACTCTTATTGTCCCCCGCTTGAAGGCATTCGTGCCCTCAGCAACTCTCTGGAACAAGGAACGGTCTACAAGAAGTTTAAGTACTTGCGACCAATGGCCATGTCCATTAAATAGGTTCCTTGTTTGCTCTTGACCAGCCCTTCCCCAATCCACATTAGCAGTAGTGTATGAGTTTCAATTTCTTCATCTTCCTTGTACATAGCACAATATAAGAAACATCTTTTCAAGTCTGAATTGGGTAGCGAATCATAACCATACCTGAGTCGTGCATAGAGTTCTGCATCAAGCCGACGATGATTGGCTAGAAAAGATGGATCCACATTTTTTATGGAAGATAAACAATTATCCCAATCATTGCTGCCGCTACTACATTTGTGGCCAAAGGCAGACCTCTGCACTCGTCTGCAATTTTCTTGGCACACTCTTCTATATTCATACAAACTTGGTCCTCTTTGAAAGCCACTCTGCGAAACAGCATCCAGGCTTCATCTCCAGAGAGGGGTTGCGGATCTGTAATCTCTGAAGTTAGAAACGAAGAGGCAGCTATGCCTTGACGTAATGCATCTTCTTTATACAACGGTTTTGATGAAACAAAGTGCAGAGAGGTCACCAATATTGACACGTCGATTTGAAAGGCATGATACAGATGATCAAAAAAGACATTCCACTCTCTTACTTCGTTGGAGAGTCTCCTGGGATGGCGCATGACACAGTCAAGACAGCTTTGGCGCGGTGCCGAGCGATCGAGTAGGCGTTTTTCCTCTGCGAGAGCGATCTGCAGCAAGTGCAACCAAATCTTCAGGGTCTCCAGGGGTGCTTTATGTTGATCTCGGAAGAGGTCAATATCTTGTAGAAGGATCTCCATACGCTGCAAGTCAATTTGCAGAATCTGACGGTTATCATCGTGAATAACATCAGTCATCACCTGGACGACTGGGCTGATCATGGCGTCGCCTGCTACCCTGGTGACACTTGCCATGGCTGTCTTGCTATTGTTTGAAAGCAGCGCAGAGAAAAAGGATGAAGAACTGTGAGGGGTATATCAGCGGCCGAGCCTGCAGGGCAGCCTAAGAGGAGCTATGACTGGAGAGGAGGTGGATTGGGAGTGGATGATAAGGAAAATAGCAACCACTCAAGAAGCATTAATCCGATTGTGAAATCTTAAATTAAAAAAAAAAAAGCTTATCCGAATCCAAAATTAAAGAGAACGAAGAGAATGACCACTACTCGAGAAAAGAAAAAGCTTTATGCGAATGTGAGAGTTAAAAATTCATGCCAATCTGGGAGTTAAATAAAAATTTTGAAGGACAATTTAACACTACGGCATGTCCATGCACAAATTTCTTGAACTATATTGCAATGGCTTTTGGATTTACCAACACTGAAAGGTATATCAGTATGGCTTCACTTTTGTCTGTCGCGAAGAGGGTTCGTTTTGGGCATATTTGAGATGAAGTTGCTCAAAAACAAAATGCTCCAATAGCGTGCAAAAAACGTAAAGTTATTAAAATGAAGAGGTCCCATTATGATGACTAGGAATCGCCTGCTACTGTGGTAAGGTTAGCCATGGCTCTCTTGTTATTGTGGGTGACCACCGCACAATAAGAAATGGAGATTGTGGGGGCTATATGTGTGGCATGCCGGGGGCAATTGTGATGCAAGGTATTAACGTAGGTGGATTGGGCGTACATAAGGTAAAGATGTCACCCAACAATCTCTCATATGTAAGGGTTTATGAGAATACAGAACGTGGGGATAAAGCTGAAATTGAGAAAGAAGAAAAGTTGATGCGAATCTCACAGTTCAAAGAAAAAGTAAAAGGTTTAAAAAGAAGACAGTGCTGATGACCCGTAATAATGTCCCATAATAATGAGAAAAAACAGAATTAGGCAACTGTTGTTGGGAAAACTTGTGATGGAATTTAAGGTAATGTGTTTTTATTCTGGTGTATATTTAAGCTTATGGCTCAAAGGTAGCTAATGGTCACCAGCTTTCGATATGATTAAAGCGCGATTGGAACTGGCGGTGTTGATATTAAAGTTGCACTTGTAGTAGTTTGGTCTCAAGAAAAAATGTAAAAGCAATCACATAAAGCAATTCCATCATGACAAGCTGGGGCATATCCTTGAAGTTGCTTTGAAAAGCAAAAGCAATCAAATAAAGCACATTAAAGACTATATCTTCAGCCACATTCGGGGATCGGAAAGGAACGAATACGACTATATATATATGGAAAACGTCACTTAAGGAGGAGGAGGAAAGAAGAACAATGTAAAGGATAAGAATATGGAAAATGAATAAGTGAATACAAATTTAATTAATTATACAATTTAATAAAAAAGACAAATATATATATATATATATATATATAAAAAGATGTTGTTAGTACCATGTTAGTTCATAGCTATATTTAAAATATATTTTTTTTAAGTTGGAGTGTATTGCAACAATATTCATCTAAGGTATCAAAAGTCATCTTGTTATTAGCTTTTTAGTGTGGGGAGGATAATAATAATTCTTCCCAATTATCCAAAATAATCCTATTGATGAATAAGAATATATAATATATATGCTTGTAGGATCACATTACATATATCAGCCATATTTACTAAAATAATTGTTAATTGTGCTAATAATTTATTATATCTTATATATTTTACAAAGGTGTAAATATTAATCATATAATTATATTTTTGGAAAGATAGTTCTAGAATTTTAATTTAATTATTCATAATAATTATTAAGATAGATTTTACCCTCTACAAAATATTTTTGTAGTACCAATGTAAAACTGTAACTCAACATTTTTGAATGTCTACTCCAATAAAAAGCATAAGGCTTTGCATTCACATATTACTTATATTCTAAGCAATATAAATTTTATTCATAGTTTTTTTATATAAACAAAATTCACCCAATTCATATAATCGAACGCTCTTCACCTCACAGTAGCACCATGTTTTCATTAGCTTCCTTTAATAAAAAATGCACACATTTATCTGCTCCATCCTTGCATCCAGATTCAATACTGTTGGAATTTCTGATTATTCCAAACACCTGAGAGGGAATAAAATTCCTCTTTCAAACACAAAGAATAAAAAAAAAAATGCGAACAGAGAGATAGCATAAACACTTCTATTTCATGAAAAATAAAACTGGACTGTTACAAAATGAGATGCTTCTCTCTGCTACTACAAAAACACAACGTTTCAACAAAAATGTGTTTTACGCTCTCTCTGTCTTTTTCACCTTCGGGCATATTACACAGTCAATACGATGCGTACACGAAATACATAGTACATTACAATATATATATATATATATATATATATATATATATATATATATATCCTAAGTTTAAACAAAATTGTATTGGAGCGAATAAAAATAAAACAAATACAATAAAACTTCATTCATTCTATGGAGTCCAAACAATATGTGGACGCCCGTTTCTTTGCCCCACGGAGCAGCATTCATTGGTCCAGAGGAAGGTAACGTCAACTTCTCCGGTGGGTCAAGTTTGACCTTCACAGCTCAAGCTTGCTTGCAACAAAATTTGTTGTTGGAGGAGTTAAATGTGTTTGGAGAATAATTTATGGTTGGTAGGTTAATGGTTAAGAACATGGGTGCATAAAATTGAATGCAGGAGGTTGTGTGTATATTTCAAAACAAGACCACGCCACTGCTGTTGTCTTTCGAATTTCCCATCACAATTAATTCGTCATCCTTCTTCTGCTTTGCAGCAGTTGGAATTAATTTCCAACACTCCCCCTTAATTAAAATTGTTGTTCTCTTGCATACCCAGGCATTTCTTGAGATAACTAAAACTCTTCTTCCCCAATGGTTTTTTTAAAATATCAGCAAACTGCTCTTCTATTCTGCAATGTTGCAAAACAATTTCCCTGTTTCTCACTAGCTCTCTGATGTAGTGATACTTGGCATCAATGTGTTTCGTTCTCTTATGAAACACTGAATTCTTGGATAAAGCTATAGCTGAATTGTTATCACAATAAACTGTTGTGCCTTTTACCTGTTCATGACAAAAACTTCTCAACATTCTCCTCATCCATACTGCTTGACATGCTACTGCTGTAGCTGCCACATACTCTGCCTCTTCTGTTGATGAAGCCACAATTGGTTTATTCTTAAAAGCCCATGAAATGGCTCCTGATCGCATATGAAAAAACATATCCAGAGGTGATTTACCTGTCATCTATACTTCCATCCCAATCAATGTCAGTATATCCAATCAATTCAAAATTTTATGAAGTGGTGTATAAAATTCCATACCTCTTTGTTCCTTTCACATACCTCAGAATTCTTTTTGTTGCTTGCCAATGTGCTTCCTTTGGCCTTTCCATAAATCTGGAAATTAAACTCACATCATGCATAATATCCGGCCTAGTTGCAGTCAAATACATGAGGCTTCCAACTATGCTCTTATACAAACTTGGATTAAAATCCTTATTGTTGTCTTCTTTGCTTAACTTCAATCCCATCACTGTAGGAGTAATTGTTGCCTTACAATCCTGCATATTAAATCTTTCAAAAACTTCTTTAACATACTTTTTTTGAGAAATAAAAGTTTTATTTTCATTTTTCTCTACTTCTATTCCTAAGAAGTATCTCAGCAATCCCATATCAGTCATCTCAAATTCATCCTTCATCACTGTTTTAAAATTCTTAATGGGGTAAGAATCATTACCTGTGAATATAATATCATTAACATACAAAACAACAATGAGCATCTTACCATCCTTTTCTTTGATGTATAATGTGGGTTCTCCTTCGCATTTCTCAAACCCATTTTCCAGTAGATAGGCATCTATCCTACTATACCATGCTCTTGGTGTTTCTTTCGGCCAATACAGAGCTTTCTTCAATTTGCATACCTCGTGCTCTTGGCATGCTTTCTCATATCCTAGAGGTTGTTCAACATAAACCTCTTCCATCAATACTCCATTTAGGAATGTTGATTTCACATCCATTAGGTAAAATTTCCACTTATGTCGTGCTGTTATGGACAACACTGCTCTTACTGTTTCCATTCTTGCAACTTGTGCAAAAGTTTCCTCATAGTCTCTTCCTTGTTGCTGCTTGTAGCCTTTGACAACAAGTTTGGCCTTGTGTCTTTTAATCTTACCTTCAACATTGCTTTTGGTCTTATAAACCCATTTTACTCTAATAACTTCCTTTCCTTTTGGGATATCAACTAATTCCCATGTCTTATTTTTCGCTATGGCATTTATCTCTTCATCCATAACATCTATCCATTTCTTCTCTTTTACTGCTTCTTCAAAATGAATAGGATCTTCTACATGACAATACAATGCAAATAAAGAGTTCATAACTTCATTTGCTGCCTCTTGCTCATAAATTTCATTCAGACTTCTGAATCTGGTTCCTCTTTCACTTTTTCAACCTATGCTTGTAGAAGCACTCAAATATTGTCCTTGTGATGTGCTTGAAGAAGCAATGTCATCACTCCTCAAGGGTGTTCTCATACCTGGTTATGGTGTCCCTTGTTTTCCTTGTGTTGGTGGAGGTGGTGCTGCTAATGAGGGATGTCTTTCATCCATTTCTTCCTCATCTTCATGATGAGACAAACAACTTTTAACATTCACTATTTTCTCAATGCTTCTATCCCAAGATTCTTCCTCAATAAATTGCACATCGCTGCTTATCATAAATTTTTTGGTCGATGGGTTATACAATCTGTATGATTTGGGTTCTTCATTGTATCCAACAAATATGCACTTCTCCCCCTTACTCTCTAAATTCTTCCTTAGCTGATCCGGAATGTGTGCATAAGCCACACAACTGAAAACTCTCATGTGGGTGACATGCTAATTTATGTCGCTCAACGCTTCTTCCAGAACTCTATTCATTACACTTTTTTTTGGGCATCTATTTAGCACATACGCTGCACAATGTATAGCTTCAGCCCAATATTCATTTGGCAAATGTTTTTCCTTCAGCATACTTCTTACCATGTCCATGATGGTTTGGTTTTTCCTTTCAACAACTCCATTTTGTTGTGGTGTATACCTTGCTGTAAATTGTTTGTTTATCCCATTTTCTCTACAAAAACACAGAAATTATTTGGAGATATATTCTCCTACTCCATCTGTCCTTGAGAATTTAATATGTTGCCCACTTTGTTTCTCTACAAGGGCCTTAAAGTGGCAGGATTTCTCAAACACTTCACTCTTCAACTTCAAGAAGTACACCCATGCTTTTCTTGTGTAATCATCAATAAAGGTCAGCATATACTGGCTGCCTGCTAATGATGGTGTTTGCATTGGTCCACAAAAATCTGAATGGACTATTTCTAAGGGTGCCTTTGCCCTTATGCTCTTTCCTAATGGAAATATTCCTCTATGTTGTTTGCCCTAGATGCAGCCTTCACAAAGGCTGTCTGGATTTTCAATCAATGTTAATCCCTTTACCATTCCTTTCCTATGCAAAAAATTCAGACCTCCAAAGTTGATATGTCCAAATATCAAATGACATAACCAGTTTTCATCCTTGGCTTCTCTTTGGAATGTCTCTTGTGTCACTGCTACCATTGCAGCTCCTTTCTTCAAATCTTCTCTCATCTTGAGAGGAAACATTATGTTTCTTGTCATCTTCACTTGTGCAATCCTCTGCTTGCTTTCTGGTTTATCTATGACAGTGCATACATCATCTTCAAAGAAAACATTGTAGCCTTTTTTAATGAGTTGTCAAATGCTCAAAAGGTTACACTTCATACCAGGCACATAGTAAACATCTGATATGGATCTCCTTTCTCCTTTCTTTGTCAAAACACTTACTCTACCTTTTCCCATGAAAGATACTTTATTGTTTGTCCCCAATGTTACTTAAGACTTTACATTTTCATCAATCATGGAAAACATTGAAATTTTTCCAGTCATATGGTTGCTACATCCTGAATCTAGAAATAAAATATCTTCATTTTTCTCTTCAGCCATATTACATGCTAAAAATAAATTATCTTGAATGGTATTTTATTTTGTAAAATTAGCACTGGTTCCACTACCCATGTCACTCTATTTCTTCCTACATTCATTGGCATAGTTCCCATACTTCTTACAGTAATGACATTGGACTTGGGATTTATCATACATTTTTCCATGTGCTTGATTTTGTCCACCTTGTTGGTTGTTTCCTTGGCTTTGATTCTGACTTTGATTGCTACCCCTTCCACTTGTATTTGTAGGGTTGCTTCTTCCTTCTCGGTTTTGGATTTTGCCTCTACCTTTTCCTTTTTAATTTCCTCTGCCTTGACCTCTTCCTCTTCCAACGGTCATTTGGGTCTTGAAGCCATGCTCCAAAGATGAGTTTGTTGTTCTACCCAATCTTTGTTCATGTGTCATCAATGATGCATGAAGCTCATCAACAGTAAAATTTGAGAGATCCTTTGTCTCTTCAATGGTTGTGACTATCACATCAAACCTTGAGGGTAAGCTCCTCAATACTTTCTCCACTATTCTTCTTTCTTCTACTGTCTCTCCATGAGATCTCATTTGGGTAACCAACCTAATCAACAAAGTGAATAATGATTCTATTGTATCACACTCTTTCATGCAAATGACTTCAAAATATCTTCTCATTAATTGAAGCTTTGTTGTCTTTACTTTCTCCATACCTTGGTAGGCTGTCTGGAGGGTATCCCATGCATCCTTGGACCATTTTGCTGCTGCAATTCTTGAAAATATTCTTTCATGCACTTCCTAATAGAGATAGAAGAGAGATTTTGAGTGCTTCTTCCTATTACTCGTCAGCAAATCCTTCTCTACCTATGTTAAGGCATTATATTCTTGTTCATCTGTTGGTTCTTCTAAACCATCTTCAACTAGCTCCCATAAATCTTGAGAGGAAAATAGGGCTCTCAATGTGATTGCCCAATAGTCATAGTTCTTCCCATTGAACTATGGTAGTTGAGTATTTCCCATACTCTTGCTTGTGCTGGCTCCTGCCATAGCTAGCTCACTGAACTATGCTTTAAAAACTTGACTGTGTTTTTAAATAAACCTTCTCACTATTGAGAGATAAACTTCTTACAGTTCTCTGGACTGCACTCTTTTATCCAAAAAAAATTGTTTTAGATAAATACCTTGCTTTGTTGAACCTTCACTCTGCTGGAGAAATATTCAACAAGCTTCTTCTTCCTTCAGCTTCTTTGGAAAATGCAAAGAGCCTAGACTAGCTCTAATACCATGTTGGAATTTGTGGTTATTCTGAAAAACTGAGAGGGAATAAAATTCCTCTTTCAAAAATAGAGATTCAAAAAAATAATGCGAACAGAGAGATGGCATAAACACTTCTATTTCATTAAAAATAAAACTAGACTGTTACAAAATGAAATTCTTCTTCAGAACTACCGTGTTTTAGATTTTACAAAATTATATCCTTTTCTCGGCTGCTACAACAACACATCGCTTCAACAAAAAATTGTTTTCGGCTCTCTCTCTCTTTTTTGCCTTTGGGCATATTACACAGCTAATACGATGTGCAAACAGCATACATAAAAAATTACAATATATATATATATATATATATATATATATATATATATATATATATATATATATATATATATATATAGATAACTCTTATATCCTAAGTTTAAACAAAACTATGTTGCGGCGAATAAAAACAAAACAATTACAACAAAACTTCATTCATTCTGTGGAGTCCAAACAATATGTGAATGCCCGTTTCTTTCCCTCACAGAGCTGCGTTCATTGGTCTGGAGGAAGGTGACGTCACCTTCTCCGGTGGGTCAAGTTTGTCGTTCGCAGCTCAAGCTTGTTGCCGACGGAATTTGTTGTTGGAGGAGTTAAATGTGTTTGGCGAAGAATTTATGGTTGGTAGGTGAATGGTTAAGAACGTAGGTGCAGAAAATTTAATGCAGGAGGCTGTGTGTAAAATGAGACCACGCCACTACTGTTGTGTTTCGAATTTCCCATCACAGTTTAAGTCGTCGTCCTTCTTCTGCTTTTCGGTAGTTGGAATTAATTTCCAACAAACATAACCGGTGATAATGTAAAAAATCTAATTTTAATATGCATATTTTATTAAAAAAAAAATATAAACTCCAAAACGTAAATCAGTGATACTACAAACAATGTTAGTGTCATGAATCTATTATGTTAATAGACATGTTTCAAATAGAATTGAATGGAATTTATGGTATTTTTAGTGGATAAAAACCTCATATGATAAAAACCAACTGCAACATTTGAAATTATTTGTAAATTTTACCTCTCAATCTTAAATTAATGGAATGAGCTTAAGGATATAGCTCACACAAGCTTAATACTGACTCAGACAGACTCGTTTCATGCTTAATATTAACTCAGAATGACTTTGTACATGCTTTATATTAACTCAGATTGGCTCAATACAAGTTTCATATTAACTCAGAGCATTATATTAACTCAGAATTACTCAATACAAGTTTAATATTAACTCAGACCAACTCGGTGCATGCTTCATTACAAAGTTTTAGTTGGAATTATTTGTAATCATGATGAGGATGCACAAGCAAGGTAGCTTCTCATGAAAATCAGGCAATTGAAACTTCTAATGAAACTGAAGCAAGTGAAATTCCCAGGTAGGTTGAAAAATAACCTAAAAATTATGATCTGGATCATGTATATACATTTGTTTTATTATACATTCTTATATGCTTGCTTAATGATACTTATCATTGTGGATTCTAGCAAAGAGGTTTCCCTAATAGCGATATGCATTACGCTTGCTTAAGGATACATATCTAAAGTTATCGTTATGGATCCTAGCGAAGAGGTTTCCCTAATAAGGATATTCAAATGTATTATCACTTAGCCTAATAAGGCTTGATAATGCTAGATAACTAATTCATCGCTGTCAGAATTTGTGAGAAAAACTTAAGTATAATATGAAATTTGATATTATTATTAAATCTAATATTAATATAATAAATTATAATATTAATATTATTAAATTTAATATTATATTAAATTTAGCAATTTTAAATTAAATAATACTAATTTTAATATTATATTAATATTATACTAAATATAATATAAGGGAGGGAGAAGTGGAAGAGAGAGAGGGTGTAGAGGAAGAGAGGGAGAGAGATAGATACTTATGGAGAGATAGTGTGTATGTTTGGGTGAGATAAAGAGAGAAATAAATAGAGACAAAGGGAGATAGATATATAAATGGAGGGAAGAGAGAGGGAAGATGAGATAGACAAAGAGATGGAGGGAAGGAGAGATATATAGATATCTAGAGAGAGATAGAAAGCATGTGTGTTTGGGGGGTGAGATGGAGAGATAAAGGAGGATAGATGGAAGGAGATATAGATATTGATGGAAGGGGGATGAAAAGGGAAGAAGGAAGTGACAAAGAAAGGAAGAGAGAGGAAGAAAGAGAGGGAGGACTTGAGAGAGAAAAAGAGAGAGTGAGGGATAGAGATATGGATTTGGAAGGGGAGAGAGAGAGAGAGAAGAAGAAAGCCATATAGAGAGATAAATCTGGGAAAAGAGAGAGAGTGTGACAAGGGAGAGATGAAGAGAGAGAGAGAGAGAGATATGAAGAGAGAGTGTGTATGTTTGGGGGGAAAGATAAAGAGACAAATAAGAAGATACATAGCAAGATATAGATATATATGGAGAGGGGAGAGAGGGAATAAGAGAGAGACAGAGAGAGGGAGAGAGTACATAGAGGGAGAGAGAGTCTATGTGTTTGGGGGGTGATATATAGAGATAACGAAGGAGAGATGGAGGAAGTAATAGATATAGATAGTAGGGAGAGAGAGAAAGGGAATAAGGGAGAGACAAAGAAACACACACACACACACACACACACACACACAGATAGAGAGGGAGGAAGAGATACAATGTTATTCATTGAATAAAATACATTTTTTACATTGTAAATGTTGATTCATAATCCTATTTTATGGATTGCACTAGATGTATTGATTTCAATGTAGACGTTGATTTCTAATTCTATTTGAAAGCTTGCACTAGATGCATTTATTTTGGTGTAGATATTCGTTTCTAATCCTATTTGATTGCTTGCACTATATGCATTGATTTCAGTTTGGAAGTTGATTTTTAATTCTAGTTGAATGCTCACACTAGGTGCATTAATTTCAGTGTGGATGTTCATTTCTAATTCTAGTTGAATGTTTGCACTAGATGTTGATTTTTGATTTGATGTAACTAGATGTATTATGTACACTAATTTCAACGTAATTAGATTAATAATGTGCATTTATTTCAATGTAAGCACAAAAAAATATTGACGACGTTCATTGATTTTTGTGTTATAGTAATTCAACCATTAATAAAATACATGAATTTTTTGTCTTAAATAAAATGTTCCCTTGAAATGTATGCTTATTGAAACTGTAAACTATTTGTAATTGACTACATTCTCATTATTCCTATTTTCCATCATTCAACATTGTCAGTCACTCTACATTCAAACAAGAAAATAGAAAACAACTACAATTGAAACTTTCATGGGTTTTAGCGCTTCATAAATCATGATGATTAACTTTCGAGAAAACTACTATTAATACTGGAGAGCAAGAGAGACAAGGTATGATGCTTACTACAATAGACGAAGTTTAATATTTGAATGATTGATGATTTCAGGTGCATTTTTTATATGATCCACATGGAAAGATGGAAAAAATAACAGGGTTCCCAATAAGAATAGTTGAAAAAAATAGTTTGAAATTGATCAGAATGAAGACTATTTGTAATTTTATGTAGCCTTATTATTCACATTTTCTATCATTCAACACTGCTACATTGTCACTTTGCATTGAAAAATTTTATTTCATCATTTTTCATAATTCAAGTTATTAACACTCTCTATCATCTTAACAAACTCAGGTAACTGAGAAAATTTTAAATTAAAATGACAAGATTAATCTTAGAAACATTTAACATATTTAAATTAATCTAAATATTTATATGTTCAACAAATTTTCCATCACCACACACGACTACAACTGACGTAGATCGATCTTAACGTCTGATCTATGAAGCACTAATAGGGATCAAATCTCTTTAGGCGCAAACCTTTCTCCAATTTTTGCACTAAAAAAAGAGGTTTTCACGTCAAGGTATTTGATCCTTCTCGGTGATTGATAGATATAGAGTTAAGATGGATTAGTTGGTTAATAGTATTCACAAATCAAAGATTGAGATTATATCAAAAGTAGTTTTGGTCTTTTTGCCATTTTAATTAAATTGATTAATTAATCAAATATCATATGAACATGTGTCATACATATATTTTTAAATGTATACATTTTTATCTCACTTACTAGTTATTTTTATAATTAAACATAATATTTTAAACTATAATTATAATTTAGTTAATCTTTATGATTTTTTTTTAATCTTGATAATGTGAAATGTATCATAAGATAAGTTTTTTGATTCCTATTGACTTTTGAAAACTGTTTAATTTATATTGACGTGTTAGTAATGTAATAATGAATTTTTTTCCAAATGATTTATTTTTAAGCACATTACCTTTTTGCATTAATTTTATTTGAAATCTGATTAAAAATTGCTAAAATTAAAATTTTAAGTTATTGAAATTTAAGAAACTTTTTGGGTGTTGAAATGTAAATTTATGATTTTACCAAAAATCTATCTATTAAAGACGAAAAATATTAAACTTTTAGACTACTTTTTTATAAATTTCATTAAATTAAAATGACAAAAAAGTAAAAGTTCAAAACTTATCAATCCGCTTGAATCAAAACCCTTGATTCAATTGATAATGCCACAATATTTATGTGCCGAGGGATTTACACTCCACTTTTGCTCTTATAAATCCAACAATGATCTCTAGATCCATGTTCATTATTGAGTGAATGCACCTCCTTATGAGAACCTAAAGGATATTGATATCTGAAATTTTGATTGATGATATTACTATGTGGTGTAGTGTCCATTTGTACACTTGTAACATTATATGTGTTAAATTATATACGTATTTATGATTTATATTTATATTTATTCACATGTTGGATTAACTAATGCACTCAATGGAATTTTTTTCTAGCTTAGTTTGGTGAGATCACAACAATTTGAATGTATATCATTCTAAAAAATAAATTCACTTAATTATCATGATGCTTAAAATTGAAACATCATGTCAAATCCAAGTTATGCAAAACAAATGGTTTTTTCCGATTGTTTGAAGATGATTTAATACAGAGAGTAGATAGAATCATCCTCATTTTAGGAAGTAAAATGCATGTATGTACATGTATTGTGTTGGAAGATCATACAGATGAGCTAGTTGTACTCATTTTAATTCCTAGTTATGCTCATTTCAATTTTGTTTCAGGAGATGCATGAGATTGGGATGCCTTTTATAAGGAAACTGTAAAAATGAGCATAGGAGAAGTATTATTGTTGAATATTAAATATATAGATTAGTTACGATAAATCTTTTAAAAAGAGATGGATGATATTTTTGTACCTTCCTTACTTATGTCGTACAATTTCAATATTTGAGAAAGACCATTAGGCTAAAAATTCCCTCTCGGTTGACTCTCAAAAAGGGTTCTTTCCAATCCAAAATTTTATTAATAACACTCGAAGGGTAGGGACACAATTAACAAAAAACATATGAACCATCAAGTTATCTTTCACGAAGTAAATGAAGACATAATTTTATTATATTACCTACCATATGATAGATAATAATAATGAAAAAATATGAATTTGTTTTGGGTATAGAGTATAATGCACATTCAACAAACTCTTGCTTGTTGCTTATCTAACTACTAAAATGCATTTGGTATTCATACATCTTCTTCTATTTAGTGAATATTAGAAGCATTTTATGCCTAAATGATCTATCAATTAAAGGCCAAAAGAAAGATAATAAAGTCCATCGTTTGACTAATAAACCATTGTAAAGGAACCAATGCACTATTAGATAATGCCCTTTGGATGAAGGGTGGTGAAACTTAGAAGCATGTTACGCTTAAATCATTGTAAAATAGAGGATTTTACAATCATATGTTTCAATATTTTATGAGTGGGCCATTATATTGGTGTCCCTTTTCACCTATAATAAATGTGAAAGCAAGGAAATGAGAATGAAAGTGGAAAAATCATGTGAATGTGTGATGAAACTAGAAGAAGAAGAAGTCAGGGCCAAAAAGGAGAAAGGAGGTCCTTCACTCAAGTAAACAATCAATATGAAGGGCCCTGTGCATTATTGGATAATTTTATTGGAGAGTGCATGGGGACAAGGGGCCCTATTTGCATAATCATTAGAAGAATACTAGAAGGAGCACTATAATGAGTAGGATCATAACTCATAACAACCAATTCCTGTGAAAAAATATATAAATGGAGGAGGACTATCTTCTTTATTAATATTGGAGAATAGTAATTATGTACATACAAGTATTTTGTCTCTGGGGCCTTTCGGAGAGACCTTTCCTATCGGATTTTCGATGCTTTATTTTTGGGTTTGTAAAGCAAAATTTTCAACGTCCTTTACAAAGGTAATCGATCCATTAAGGGGGAGGGATGTTGATCATATATACAAGGGTGCATTTATATGATATCTAGTAATGGGTGATGGAAATGTGGAATTCACATGCTCCCACATGCTAATGAGATAGATGATGAGAAATAAGTGATCATCTTGATAGGATAAAACTAGAGATGTCCACACATGGACCATGCACTATGCTTGGAAATATACCCCATGAAAAGAAGGGAGAATCACTAGTTTAGAGAATGAATGAATGTTGTGAAGGAGCAACTAGACTCATGGTAAAGAGAATGAAACCTTCCTCCTATATTTTTATAAAAAGGACATATGAATATAAAGTGTATGACCAAAAGCTATATAGAAATAGGACATGTGAAGATAAAGTGCTCAAGAAAAATGTATATGTCAATATGGAACTCTTTTTAACCCTTCATCATGATATGAATGCTAACTATATTTAAATTTTCTATCTTACAAATATGCCTTAAAGTGTTTTCTTTTTGTGAAATAATATTTGTATTATCTCAAGATATCATAATATCAAAATACATTATCTAGATAACTGTAGTTAAAACAAAGATCATCGTTGGAAATTTTAATATTCCATGAGGGAAACAAAATATTTTTAACTACCTACCATATAAGTAAACTAATTAAAATAAAACCATTCTCAATAGAAAAATCCTTTCTACTACAATGCTACAATACATAAATTTCTATCAAGCATTACAAGAAGCCAATGATCAAAGGAAGTAACTGGGGCATGATCTTTGGTGTTCTGTTCTAGAGGAGTTGGAGTATCAACATCACACTAAAGATGGATCTATAAATCTTTTATCCTAGGATCCATTCTACTAGGGCTCAAGTTGTTACTATAGCCAACGGGAAGTTGTGATCGCCCATGAGAATGTGGAGAGGAAACAAAATGAACATGTGAGTCTGTCATAGCGGGTGAATTTATAAAAAAGGGTAATTCGGGCATAGAGAACATGTTTAACTGAATTGATTTGAGGCAACATGTGACTTTTTTGCACAAAGGTGATTGACATGAGGCACCGATGACCCATAGCAGCAGGCACCCACACGACTCATGTAGATTGTGCATGATTGTTGTGGTCATTTAATGTGAGCAATAGCGGACATGGGAAACAACAACGTGACATGTGGACAATGGAACGACCAAGAAAGGACTTAGTATGTGGGAGAAGGATGAGGTGAGGCGCAGGCAAGGGGAATGCCCGCCCAGTAAGGGGCACTTGCCTAACTCATGGAAGGTCAACTTAAGGGGTGCACCCACGACAGGTGAATGTGTCGGCTCAACCAATGTATGAATTCTAGCTCAAGTAATTGAAGTGGGTCAAGAGACTATATATTGGAGAGAGGAGTTGACTAAGAGGAGAACCAACCAAGCAACTCACAAGAAAAAAAAATTAGAGAAGTGAAAAGTGTGAAGTGTGAACAAAAAATTTATGGCGACATGTGCAAAATAGTGCAACCCGTCCAGAACAATACATCCCACATGCAACAGGAAGCGACCTAGGCCATGCACCCACCCATGGTGGGAAGGGCATGCACGATTATGTTTGAGGGTGACTTTTGTAGTATGACTGTCAAGAACTTTAGGTTTCCTCGTAGTGCAAGCATAGGTTACATGAATTGGCACATAGTGTTAGCAGAAGTGTAACATCTTGATAGTGCAGGAAGATCTATGCAACTAGGCCAAAAATGCAGGTAGAATTTGCACGATTAGGACAGAATTGGGTCGACGAGTTGTTGGTGCAACCAGGAAACTGCCACACCTTTATAAAATTATAAAATACACTTGTATTGTATTTTTGAAGTATTTTGACAGTTGCGGAGAAGTTGGTTTGGGGAGTTTCCCCCTCCCTTAATAAAATTGTGTCTGCATTGTTAATTGTTGTTTGTTGGATATTGCACGTTTTATGAATTAGATGGTAAAGAAGATAGGTGAACTAAATGCATGATATTTCCACTGCATAATTGAAATAAAAGAAAAGTTGAACAGAATTTGGTTAAGTTTTGGATTTTAGGTGTAGTCTGAAATCTTTAATAGTAAGCCAATCTCATACACCTCAAAAGAGGTTTTCAACTAAGATTTTATTTTTTATTTTTTCCTCTTTTTCCATTTTTTAATTTTTTTCTATCCTACTCTACTTGAAAAAATAAAATCTCTTTCAAGTATAGGAATACTTCCAATGGAGACATGTGCACATGAATATGACAGATAAAATCATGTGTACACTTGAAATACATTCTTTGACATGTGCCTGAATATGAGAGATGAATTTGATTCAGATTGTATCAAGTACTTTGAAGAAGAGTTGGTTGGCTTAAACTTAATGACTTTCTTTGGAACTATATTTCATTATAGTTGTGATACTCCTGGGTCCACTTGCACATTTGATCTCCTTTTGTGTCCTTCACCATGACATTCAAATCTTCCTTTGTTGGTCGTGTTCTTGAACACATGGAAGATATAATGGTGAACATAATGTAACTTTATCAATCTCTGATTTTGATGTCTATGTTTCATCAAGTGCATCCCATGATTCTTTGGTCTCCTAATTTGAATATTCTTATTCTAGATGTTGTCCTTCAATGACATCAAGAGAATCACTTTTTTGGAATGCTCTTCTTGAGCTAGGATGGATAACATATAGATCAAGAGGAGATGTTTGGTAGTATTGTATCTCAACATTGTATGGGTTATGATATAGGTATTCGAGTGGGTGATTGAGTGGGTGTGGATATTTGAGGTGGATGTGGTGGAGGTGGATGGTAGAGATAACATGGAGTATGGTATGGAGAATATTGAAGAAAAAATTGAGGATATTGTGAATTTCTCCTATACGGTTCTTTCCAACCTTGTTGCCAAGATTGGCTTTGGCATTGGGATGGCCAACATTTCCAAGGAAAGAGTGCCTTCCAATTACTTTGAGATGGATGTGAATAAGCTTGAAATTGTGAAGTAGGTCCCTCCATCATTTCAAGTTGACTAGGCTCCCATGGTCTTCTTGGAGCTACATAAAATATCTTATTTGGTGACTGACTTGCTCCATTTTCCTAAGATACAAATAAGAAGATACATAGCAAGATATAGATATATATGGAGAGGGGAGAGAGGGAATAAGAGAGAGACAGAGAGAGGGAGAGAGTACATAGAGGGAGAGAGAGTCTATGTGTTTGGGGGGTGATATATAGAGATAACGAAGGAGAGATGGAGGAAGTAATAGATATAGATAGTAGGGAGAGAGAGAAAGGGAATAAGGGAGAGACAAAGAAACACACACACACACACACACACAGATAGAGAGGGAGGAAGAGATACAATGTTATTCATTGAATAAAATACATTTTTTACATTGTAAATGTTGATTCGTAATCCTATTTTATGGATTGCACTAGATGTATTGATTTCAATGTAGACGTTGATTTCTAATTCTATTTGAAAGCTTGCACTAGATGCATTTATTTTGGTGTAGATATTCGTTTCTAATCCTATTTGATTGCTTGCACTATATGCATTGATTTCAGTTTGGAAGTTGATTTTTAATTCTAGTTGAATGCTCACACTAGGTGCATTAATTTCAGTGTGGATGTTCATTTCTAATTCTAGTTGAATGTTTGCACTAGATGTTGATTTTTGATTTGATGTAACTAGATGTATTATGTACACTAATTTCAACGTAATTAGATTAATAATGTGCATTTATTTCAATGTAAGCACAAAAAAATATTGACGACGTTCATTGATTTTTGTGTTATAGTAATTCAACCATTAATAAAATACATGAATTTTTTGTCTTAAATAAAATGTTCACTTGAAATGTATGCTTATTGAAACTGTAAACTATTTGTAATTGACTACATTCTCATTATTCCTATTTTCCATCATTCAACATTGTCATTCACTCTACATTCAAACAAGAAAATAGAAAACAACTACAATTGAAACTTTCATGGGTTTTAGCGCTTCATAAATCATGATGATTAACTTTCGAGAAAACTACTATTAATACTGGAGAGCAAGAGAGACAAGGTATGATGCTTACTACAATAGACGAAGTTTAATATTTGAATGATTGATGATTTCAGGTGCATTTTTTATATGATCCACATGGAAAGATGGAAAAAATAACAGGGTTCCCAATAAGAATAGTTGAAAAAAATAGTTTGAAATTGATCAGAATGAAGACTATTTGTAATTTTATGTAGCCTTATTATTCACATTTTCTATCATTCAACACTGCTACATTGTCACTTTGCATTGAAAAATTTTATTTCATCATTTTTCATAATTCAAGTTATTAACACTCTCTGTCATCTTAACAAACTCAGGTAACTGAGAAAATTTTAAATTAAAATGACAAGATTAATCTTAGACACATTTAACATATTTAAATTAATCTAAATATTTATATGTTCAACAAATTTTCCATCACCACACACGACTACAACTGACGTAGATCGATCTTAACGTCTGATCTATGAAGCACTAATAGGGATCAAATCTCTTTAGGTGCAAACCTTTCTCCAATTTTTGCACTAAAAAAAGAGGTTTTCACGTCAAGGTATTTGATCCTTCTCGGTGATTGATAGATATAGAGTTAAGATGGATTAGTTGGTTAATAGTATTCACAAATCAAAGATTGAGATTATATCAAAAGTAGTTTTGGTCTTTTTGCCATTTTAATTAAATTGATTAATTAATCAAATATCATATGAACATGTGTCATACATATATTTTTAAATGTATACATTTTTATCTCACTTACTAGTTATTTTTATAATTAAACATAATATTTTAAACTATAATTATAATTTAGTTAATCTTTATGATTTTTTTTAATCTTGATAATGTGAGATGTATCATAAAGTAAGTTTTTTTATTCCTATTGACTTTTAAAAACTATTTAATTTATATTGACGTGTTAGTAATGTAATAAAGAAATTTTTTTCAAATGAATTATTTTTAATCACATTACCTTTTTGCATTAATTTTATTTGAAATCTGATTAAAAATTGCTAAAATTAAAATTTTAATTTATTGAAATTTAAGAAACTTTTTAGGTGTTGAAATGTAAATTTATGATTTTACCAAAAATCTATCTATTAAAGACGAAAAATATTAAACTTTTAGACTACTTTTTTATAAATTTCATTAAATTAAAATGACAAAAAAGTAAAAGTTCAAAACTTATCAATCCGCTTGAATCAAAACCCTTGATTCAATTGATAATGCCACAATATTTACGTGCCGAGGGATTTACACTCCACTTTTGTTCTTATAAATCCAACAATGATCTCTAGATCCATGTGCATTATTGAGTGAATGCACCTCCTTATGAGAACCTAAAGGATATTGATATATGAAATTTTGATTGATGATATTACGATATGGTGTAGTGTCCATTTGTACACTTGTAACATTATATGTGTTAAATTATATACGTATTTTGATTTATATTTATATTTATTCACATGTTGGATTAACTAATGCACTCAATGACATTTTTTTCTAGCTTAGTTTGGCGAGATCACAACAATTTTAATGTATATTATTCTCAAAAATAAAGTCACTTAATTATCATGATGCTTAAAATTGAAACATCATGTCAAATCCAAGTTATGCAAAACAAATGGTTTTTTCCGATTGTTTGAAGATGATTTAATACGAGTATATAGAATCATCACTCATTTCAGGAAGTAAAATGCATGTATGTACATGTATTGTGTTGGAAGATCATACAGATGAGCTAGTTGTACTCATTTTAATTCCTAGTTATGCTCATTTCAATTTTGTTTCAGGAGATGCATGAGATTGGGATGCCTTTTATAAGGAAACTTCATAAAAATGAGCATAGGAGAAGTATTATTGTTGAATATTAGATATATGAATTAGTTACGATCATTCTTTTAAAGAGATGGATGATATTTTTGTACCTTCCTTACTTATGTCGTACAATTTCAATGTTGAAGACCATTAGGCTAAAAATTCCCTCTCGGTTGACTCTCAAAAAGGGTTTCTTTCCAATCCAAAATTTTATTAATAACACTCGAAGGAGTAGGGACACAATTAACAAAAAACATATGAACCATCAAGTTATCTTTCACAAGTAAATGAAGACATAATTTTATTATATTACCTACCATATGATAGATAATAATAATGAAAAAATATATGAATTTGTTTTTGGGTATAGAGTATAATGCACATTCAACAAACTCTTGCTTGTTGTATCTAACTACTAAAATGCATTTGGTATTCATACATCTTCTTCTATTTAGTGAATATTAGAAGCATTTTATGCCTAAATGATCTATCAATTAAAGGCCAAAAGAAAGATAATAAAGTCCATCGTTTGACTAATAAACCATTGTAAAGGAACCAATGCACTATTAGATAATGCCCTTTGGATGAAGGGTGGTGAAACTTAGAAGCATTTTACGCTTAAATCATTGTAAAATAGAGGATTTTACAATCATATGTTTCAATATTTTATGAGTGGGCCATTATATTGGTGTCCCTTTTCACCTATAATAAATGTGAAAGCAAGGAAATGAGAATGAAAGTGGAAAAATCATGTGAATGTGTGATGAAACTAGAAGAAGAAGAAGTCAGGGCCAAAAAGGAGAAAGGAGGTCCTTCACTCAAGTAAACAATCAATATGAAGGGCCCTGTGCATTATTGGATAATTTTATTGGAGAGTGCATGGGGACAAGAGGCCCTATTTGCATAATCATTAGAAGAATACTAGAAGGAGCACTATAATGAGTAGGATCATAACTCATAACAACCAATTCCTGTGAAAAAATATATAAATGGAGGAGGACTATCTTCTTTATTAATATTGGAGAATAGTAATTATGTACATACAAGTATTTTGTCTCTGGGGCCTTTCGGAGAGACCTTTCCTATCGGATTTTCGATGCTTTATTTTTGGGTTTGTAAAGCAAAATTTTCAACGTCCTTTACAAAGGTAATCGATCCATTAAGGGGGAGGGATGTTGATCATATATACAAGGGTGAATTTATATGATGCTCACAGTAATGGGTGATGGAAATGTGGAATTCACATGCTCCCACATGCTAATGAGATAGATGATGAGAAATAAGTGATCATCTTGATAGGATAAAGCAGAATGTCCACACATGGACCATGCACTATGCTTGGAAATATACCCCATGAAAAGAAGGAGAATCCAAAGTTTAGAGAATGAGCAGATATTTGTGAAGGAGCAAATAGACTCATGGTAAAAGATAGAAACCTTCTCACATATTTTAATAAAAGGACATATGAATATAAAGTGTATGACTAGAAGCTATATAGAAATAGGACATGTGAAGATAAAGTGCTCAAGAAAAATGTATATGTCAATATGGAACTCTTTTTAACCCTTCATCATGATATGAATGCTAACTATATTTAAATTTTCTAGCTTACAAATATGCCTTAAAGTGTTTTCTTTTTGTGAAATAATATTTGTATTATCTCAAGATATCATAATATCAAAATACATTATCTAGATAACTGTAGTTAAAACAAAGATCATCGTTGGAAATTTTAATATTCCATGAGGGAAACAAAATATTTTTAACTACCTACCATATAAGTAAACTATTTAAAATAAAACCATTCTCAATAGAAAAATCCTTTCTACTACAATGCCACAAGACATAAATTTCTATCAAGCATTATAGGAAGCCAATGATCAAAGGAAGTAACTGGGCATGATCTTTCGTGTTCTGTTCTAGAGGAGTTGGAGTATCAACATCACACTAAAGATGGATCTCTAAATATTTTATCCTGGGATCCAGTCTACTAGGGCTGAAGTTGTTACTATAGCCAACGGACAGTTGTGATCACCCACGAGCATGTGGAGAGGAAACAAAATGAACATGTGAGTCGGTCATAGCGGGTGAATTTATAAAAAAGGGTGATTCGAGTGTAGAGAACATGTTTAACTGAATTGATTTGAGGCAACGTGTGACTTTTTTTCACAAAGGTGATTGACATGAGGCACCGATGACCCATGGCAGCAGGCACCCACACGACTCATGTAGATTGTGCACAATTGTTATGTTCATTTAGGGTGAGCAATAGCAGACATGGGAAACAACAACGTGACGTGTGGAAAATGGAATGACCAACAAAGGATTAGTATGCGGGAGAAGGATGAGGTGAGGCGTGAGCAAGGGGAATGCCCGCCCAGCAAGGGGCACTTGCCTAACTCATGGAAGGTCAACTTAAGGGGTGCACCCACGACAGGTGAATGTGTCGGCTCAACCAATGTATGAATTCTAACAAGTAAGCTGAAATTGGGTCAAGAGCCTATATATTGGAGAGAGGAGTTGACTAAGACGAGAACCAACCAAGTAACTCACAAGAACAAAATTTTAGAGAAGTGAAAAGTGTGAAGTGTGAACAAACAATTTATGGCGACACGTGCAGAATAGTGCAACCCGGCCATAAAAATGCATCACACATGCAACAGGAAGTGACCTAGGCCATGTGCCCGCCCATGGTGGGAAGGACATGCATGATTATGTTTGAGGGTGACTTTTGTAGTATGACTTTCAAGAAATTGAGGTTTCCTCGCAGTGCAAGCATAGGATACCTGAATTGTCACACAGTGTCAGCAGAAGTGGAACATCTTGATAGTGCAGGAAGATCTACACGACTAGGCCAACAATGCAGGTAGACTTTGCACGATTATGACAGAATTGGGTGGACGAGTTGTTGGTGCAACCAAGAAACTGCCACACCTTTGTAAAATTATAAAATACACTTGTATTGTATTTGTGAAGTATTTTGACAGCTATGGAGAAGTTGGTTTGGGGATTTTCCCCCTCCCTTAATAAAATTGTGTGTGCATTGTTAATTGTTGTTTATTGGATATTGCACGTTTTATGAATTAGATGGTAAAGAAGATAAGTGAACTGAATGCATGATAATTCCACTGCATAATTGAAGTAAAAGAAAAGTTGAACAGAATTTGATTAAGTTTTGGATTGTAGGTGTAGCTTGAAATCTTTAATAGTAAGCCAATCTCATATGCCTCAAAAGAGGTTTTCAACTAAGATTTTATTTTTTATTTTTTCCTCTTTTTCCATTTTTTAATTTTTTTCTATCTTACTCTACTAAAAAAATTAAAATCTCTTTCAAGTATCGGAATACTTCCAATGGAGACATGTGCACATCAAGAAGACATATAAAATCATGTTTACACTTGAAATACATTCTTTGACATGTGCCTAAATATGAGAGATGAATTTATTTGACTCAGATTGTATCAAGTACTATTGAAGAAGAGTTGGTTGCTGAAACTTAATGACTTTCTTGAACTATATTTTAATATAGTTGTGATACCCCTAGTCCACTTGCACATTTGGATCTCCTTTTGTGTCCTCTTCTACCATGACATTCAAATCTTCCTCTTTTTGTTGGTCGTGGCCTTGAACACATGGAAGATATAATGGTGAACATAATGTAACTTTATCAATCTCTGATTTTGATGTCTATGTTTCATCAAGTGCATCCCATGATTCTTTGGTCTCCTAATTTGAATATTCTTCTTCTAGATTTTTTCCTTCAATGACATCAAGAGAATCACTTTGTTGGAATGCTCTTCCTGAGCGAGGATGGATACCATTTAGATCAAGAGGAGATGTTTGGTAGTATTGTACCTCAACATTGTAAGTGGGTTGAGATATAGGTATCTGAGTGGGTGTGGATATTTGAGGTGGATGTGGTGGAGGTGGATGGTAGAGATAACATGGAGTATGGTATGGAGAATATTGAAGAAAAAATTGAGGATATTGTGAATTTCTCCTATACGGTTCTTTCCAACCTTGTTGCCAAGATTGGCTTTGGCATTGGGATGGCGAACATTTCCAAGGAAAGAGTGCCTTCCAATTACTTTGAGATGGATGTGAATAAGCTTGAAATTGTGAAGTAGGTCCCTCCATCATTTCAAGTTGACTAGGCTCCCATGGTCTTCTTGGAGCTACATAAAATATCTTATTTGGTGACTGACTTGCTCCATTTTCCTCTTGATACAATTACTTCAACCTTGGTAATGATAGGCAATATTTAATAGCATATGATTCTACAGGGATAACACAAATATCATCATCTTAGTTTTTCTCATTTTTCATTCTTAACATTTCTACTTGTTCACTTAGATTGCTAAGAATTTATGTTTTAAAGCTATCAAGCAAATTTCCAAGTTTAGCTTGATTTACTAATCTTGATGTTGATTTACTTACTCTTTCCCTTCCTCTTGATATGAACTTGCATGTTTCACAAATTTCTTCCAATGATAACTGGTATACATCTCCTCTACTCATGAGATGAAGGAGATCAATCCGCTCATCCCTAATTATTCTAAGTAAGAGTGTTTTTAGTGTGTCAAATCCTAAATGACACAATTTTTCTCTCTTAACATTATACATGAACATCTCTTTTAGATCCTCAAGGCTCTCATCTTCTTGTTGATTCATTCTAAAAGTTTCTTCTTGAAGATCATGATCTTTATATTGTTCTATAAATATATCTTGCATATCATTCAATGATATTATTGAATTAGTACCTAAACTCATGAACCATTTAAGAGAGTTATCCTTCAATGTTGCAGGAAACAATCTCAATTTTTGATTGTGTGATAAGTATCAATAATATATGCAAAGTATTTTAAATTCAAAGAGAAAGGTTCCCGGAACTTTTGACCTCAACCATGGAAGTTGGGAAGGAAATATGGAGGGATTCTCTTCATATGCACACTGACATCAATATATTGAATGAGAAATCGAAGAGGATCTTCTTTATTGTCATCATCTCCATTCATTTATTCTCCCTTATCTTCCAGCTCTTCTTCCTCTGCTTGCAAAAGTGGATGGTGATGTGGTTCTTACTGCACCACGTGAACAAAATTGGAGGGTTGGTGTTCAATATATATTTTTTAAATAAGAATACTAATGCAATGTAATTTTATATTTTTGAAATGAAATATGCCTAATGAAAATATTTTTGTTTTTTCAAAAACAAAAGAAATGAATCGTATAGGGAAAAAAACAATTCATACTTTGACACCTCCCCGGAAACAATGCCAAAAAGTGATGAGCCTCAGTATTGCAATAAGAATGCTGCAATTTCTAAGGCTACCAACTTTAATTATCAACTCATGGTTCCTACAAACTTAAGAGTTATTGACACTATATGTGAAGCATATAATGTGTCCTTATTTTGTCGATCTGATGTGATGGAGTGAATGTTATGAAATAAATGCCTAAACTAAATGCAGAAATGGAAGTGTTTCTTTGAAAATAAATTAATCCTAGGCAAGAACAACAATTTGTAATTGAAATCTTGAGAGCATGAATTCAAATAAATAGGCCTAATCTACTTTGTGAATATGCATGTCCTAAGTGGTTTTTATTCTTCCTCAATCATGGATTTAGATCCTAACGGCCATGATTCAAGCCTAAGAGACAAAAATCAAGGTTTGGGAGAAAATCTGGTCTAGTTTACACATGCTACAAGAGTGCTATAAGAAGTTCTCTTTTTCTACAGGATGTTCTGTTTTGGAGATAACTCACCGAATGACAAAGTAAATCATATTAAAATGAAATTTTAATTGTTTTTTAGTAAGTAGGATGTATTAGGTCTCCATTGCATGTGGAATCACTCCACAATACCCCTATTCACATGTGCTAAAAAATAACAGAAAATTACTACTCTAAAAGAAATTCAAGAAATAGGGAGCTAGTTAATCTATCAAATGCCTAACCTAATAAAGTGAAAATAAAATGGGTAAATTTTTTTAATAACTATAATATTATTATGACCTAATCCAATGGAGTAAAATTAAATGAATCTCATTAACTCATTCTAAAAAGTAAAATAAATTTACCACTATTTCGCTATTATTCGCCAGCTAGTAACCAAATCAAAGTAGCTTAATGATGAAGATGACCTTCCAAAGTTATTCTAAGGATGAATAATTCTTTTTAATCCATAAAAAACCTGCAAAATAACTCACTTCAATAATTAAACTCAATCCTACAGCAAGAAAAGAAATAATACTAAATACAGAAATATGCAAAATAGAAATAAGAGATGCATGTGAATAAGAAGTGAAAAGAACATAAATAAATCATGCAAGAGATCTCTTAGGCTCTTGGGATGGCCAAGCCCAATGAGACTTAGAGTCCTATGGAAGAAACCAAGTCTTAGAAGCTAAAAATGGCACCAATATTCATTATTTGAATTAATCCGAGTACATCTTTACAAGAAATAAAGGTAGAGCTGCAAAAAGCAAGTTTCTCCACAATAATACTAAACAATATATGCCCCTTGAGGCCAAATCAAATTGGTACTTAAAAAAAATGATGAGGAAGCATTCTCCTTGAAAGGAGGAAGCCTTCCCCTCCAAAATCCCTCAAATAGTGGATCTGGTTTCCAACGCTAGGAGTTTGCAGTAAATGACATGGTACACATTCCTAGATTTTCTAAATCATTGTATTTCCAGAATATCTCAATGATTTCATGATATTTTGTTCACTTATTCTCCAATCTTGATCCTCCTAGTAGGGATAAAGTCCCTAAATTATATCCTTCTCCAAATCTTCATAATCTTCCTAATATTCTTACAATATCTTTCAAAAATAAATAATATTAGGCACAAATATGAAATTATCTCTAAACCTTCCTAAGAACATATTAAAGCTTAGAATAAAATTATTAAGTGTAGACGGAGAGATTTAAGATAGCCTTTATGTGCCTAAAAAAGGTTAGATGGGCCTTAATTTGTGCCTAATTTAGAGGCCCATCATACCCCCTACTAAAATTGTTGCTCATCCTCTGAGAAACCTATTCATCGTCCTTCCCCTATGGTTCTTCATGTATGCTAGCCTATTTCATTCTCTGTTTATTGGTACATGTGTTGCTCCTCCTGCTTATATTCTTGCTACTCTTCTATTTCAATTTCTTCCCCTATCTCAATTTCCCATTGAACTTCTAATGTAGGTTCAGGCTGCTTCTTTCTCTCAGGTGATTCTTCAACTATAATGTGTCCTATTTCTTAGGGTAAACCTTGCTTTTGGTTCATGTTCTTGTCCACTTGGATCTTGAATGCAACCTCAAGTGCGGCCTCATCATTATATCCCCTTAGCCTTTCAAAGAATCACATCTCGCTACAATTTAGAAAATGGTAAACACTTTAGGATGCTGACAGATTCTCTCTATGTTGATGGGTTTTCTCCCGTTAAATCCTCCCATCATATTTGCAGACTATGAATTCTGTGAATGTTATGTGAAAATCTAGGGCATTACTTGTACCACTCAGTGTTTAATTTATAGGATTTTATGTGTCCTTGATACCTCCAACAACACACCTATAGTTTCCCCCCAATGCCTTTGATTTCCAGCCTTTGTAAAACTTCTCTCAAGAAAAAAACAAGCAACCTGGTGGAAAACAGGGGATGCTATAGGAAACAGAGTAGCTCTGAAAAAGGAATCATTTTGATAATGGTGGCCTCAGCTTTCAATTGCAAGAGTGAATTTTGGATTCTTGGCAACAACACATCATGTTATTCATTAAATTTGTATGAACACCCTTGACTAGCAATCTGAATTCTCTTTTCTCATGAAATTATGAAATTGAGAACACTTAAAACATAACACTTTATTTTTATAGACGGCGAAATGATGGTGAATAACCTAAATCAAAAGAAAGGAATGATGTGAAACCAATCTACTAAATTGGATACCTTTCACCCTTGGAGAATTTACCATTATGCAACCAAAAATTCCTGTAGAAAATTCTTTGCAGCTCTATTGTGTCTCATTATACCTTTTAGCCTTTAATTAATCATTGTCCAACATCCTAGTAGAAAATTATTTGTCTTGCTGCCCTTTGTTAGTTTCCTGTAGCAAATTTTTCTTCCCTATAACAAATATGTTCTTCTTGTAGCAAATCTATTTTTCCTGTAGCAACTCGCTGTAGCAAATATTGTGCCTATAGTAGCTCTATTTCACCTACAATAGCTAATATTTGCATGGCAAGAGGTGGTGGGTCCAACTTTTATTTTTCTGTTTTTTTTCAAGTTTTTTTTCCATTGCATGTAAAATAAACTGCGAGTGTTTCTTTTGTTAGTTTATTTCGCCCTCAGTTATCCCTTGGAACTTCTTGTCTTCCATCACAACTAATTGCTTACTACCTGTTGGGCCAGAATTGTGAATTATGGATAAATCACACTTCCCTAGACATGTGCTAGTCTAGAACAACAGGTGAAAGACTATACGACTATTTCTCCTAACTCAGAACAGATACACAGAGAGGATTGGAGGCTTACAGTTCAGTCTCTTTCGTTGCAGCTTCAAATTCAAGCGGTTTGTGAGATGAATGCTTCCTGCAAGAAATAACACTAAAACAACAGAAGATGCAATAATATAGATATCTATTCAAGCTAGTTAGCTAAATCAGCAAAGCATAAACCACATACATCAACCAATATCTTACAATATGGAAAATCAAATCCAATATAGATGCATGTAGGGAAAAATAAGAAGTACTCTTTATTGATGATAGAAGGAGAGGTTACAACCTAGTGACTGATTTGAAGTAACCTTCCAGCATTGTTCCCAAGCCTCATCACGGTATAAATCTCTCCAGCAACAGCTTCAGAATTCTAGCTCTCAATTGAAAATTCTCCAGCATTTCTCTACGCAAATTCTTCCTTCTCAAACACTTAGATCTGTGCTCAATTTATAGATGAACTGTAGGTTGTTTTGCAATCAATAACTTTCCAAAAATAGGCAAGACATGTTTCCAATCATTTAGATGTCAAATGGACACTTGGATCTGAAGCTTGACACATGTGAACTTTTCTAGAAGGCACTGGCCAAGTGGAGATTCCAGAACAATGAGAATTTCGCTCCCAATGTGACCAACGCACATGTGAATGTCGGGAAGTGCTTTGTAGAGTAGCCTTGCATGGGGCTACCTGCATATGCAATGCACTTAGGCCCCTTAGAGCCTGCATTGGTGAACTCTCATATGCTATATAATAAGCTTCAAATCATGGAAACCTTTGCTTGATGAAAGACTTGCTTGATTTGTCTTGTTTCTTGTCTTAGGGCATGTAGCAATTGAAATGATAGGGAATGATAGACCCTTTATCATTGGCCCTGGAGATGATGCCCAGTTAACCAGGTCATTGGGAATGGTGCCTAAATTGACCTATAACAACTACCCCCTAAATCATGAGATCTAAATAATAAGAACATTTGAATGAGATGCTTTACACTGTGATGAGTCTGGAAACGAAACAGAGTGGTCACCTACATCAATCTTACAATACATTACATCGTGATATATCCTATTTTGATCATAACTACTGAGGGTAAGCATTCCCATATTCAACACATAAAACAATCTAATAACATATACATAATTCAGAAAGTCGTCTACATTGGAATGTTGCCCAAATGTAGGCTACAGATATAGGCCCATGTTTTGGATGAAAATCTGTATGTAAGGTCACCGTACAGATGATGTGTACAAAAATCCTGAAATCGCACTCTAGATGGATGAAACTAGATCCGAGGTCTTCTTATCTCATTCACTCGATCATTCGGGTACAAGTCTAGCCATGCGAATATATGATTTGTAGACGAACATGGAAAGACATCGTTTGATTACCAGCCAATGATGTGAGCTGTTAACAAACGTGAGAGAACCACCATTAATGTCAATGGCCCTCAAGGTACTGCAGTACATTTTTTAAGGCATGAATAGATGATTTGATGTCGAACACAAAAGAAAATCTTTCGATCAAAAGTCCCGAAGCGAGGATCTTGTCGATGCTGTAACAAGCCTCATGGTACTGGAATCTGATGTCTCTAAGTGAACTTCCTAGATATTGATTTGTTGTCGACGGGAAGTCACCTTATTTAAAAACAAGAGTTACTAGTTTTGGAGACAAGGGCATGACTTAATATAGCAATTTTCAGGGATGACGATCATGAAAATGAAGGTTTACGAGTATTGCAGATGGATGAGTTTTTAATTACTGAATGACTTCTCTTGAACATATCGGCGACACTGTGATGAGTTGGCAGGATTGACCCAAAACCGAAGAGAAGGTATGATGAACCATAGGTGTGAATGAACCGTCAATATGATTACCCAACCCAAACAGTCACGAACATGGAGTGAAAGAAGTGTCATGTTCAAGAGCGACTTGCTACCAAAAAGAAACTTTACGTACTTTTCCCAAATTTTCCCCAGTCATTTGTCGACCAATACCTCTTTATTTTTTAACAAGCTTGAGGATGATAAAAATTTTCTTATCTATAATTCAACCCTTCGGGCGAATAAAGTATCGCTATTTAATAATGTAATGAGTCTAGAAATGAATGAAACTCAATTCTTGCCATGATCGACAAGCCCGTCACTATTTTATGTTTTAACGAGATTAACGGCAGTGATAGCCGGGTCCTTTTTCTTATTTAGAGAGTTTGAAAAAGAGGATGAAAGAGAACTCCAAAAGTACTTTTTTGTAAATTTGTCACTCAAATCTGAAAAAATGTAAAATTATATCTCGGAGAACCTCTTTGGTCATGTTTAACCAAGGTATTCCTTTTTTGTAAATAATCTATCTCAGTCCGGAAAAGGGTTAAACTTATACTGAGTAGATATCGATTCATTTACTTTAACGAGCTTGCAAAGACAAGTGCTCATCAATCTTTTCACATTATCGGAGTCTGAAAAGAGCTGAAAGAAGACTCCAGGGGTTCCTTTTTCGTTGTTATAGAAGCTTGAAAAAGAGATAAAAGTGTGTTTCAAATCCTTTTTTGTTTTTAACAAAGCTCGAAAAATAAGGAGAAAAAGTATGCTTTGTGGTCAAGTCATTCTTTGAATAAATCTGCATGACTAATCTGTTCATCAGTTGTATTTTCTGTTCAGAATGACATCAAATGGATTAAAAATACCTGTTTCATGATAAAAACATAATAAAACTATAGTCATAATAATAAATCTAACTTGCAAACAAATAAATGACTATAAAAGGTAGTTTCACTATTCATTTTTACCATTCCATATTTACCATTTTCATTTTGGAGCTCTAAACCTGATTTTTCCCTCGAACTTCAGTCGTTGATTGCGATCATTTCTGTGGATGTATTTTGTCACCGTTTGATCTAGGTTAGTGCCATGAACCCCCTCTTCCTTTCAGTATTCATCTCATTTCCATTCTTTGCAAATTTTTAGGGTTTTGAGGCCCCTAGGGTAAATTTTTCCCAAAATGAGGGTAACGCACCCCTGAATGTCGAAACCTGTGTTGCATAGAAGGTACAGTGAAGGGTACCTGCATGTGCAATGCACTGTCTTAGCCCAGGGAGCGTGTTGGGCGCAGTTCAAGTTTTTTTTTTCATGCTGTGTCCAAAATTTGCCTAGTTTTTTGCAATGATTGGAATCTAATGGATCTTATAGATTTTTAGGTTTCCATCGGATTATAATGACAATTACATGGAGGGAAAGATAACATGAAGAAAAAGATATTATTCCCTTGAATGATTCAGGTACTGTAAGAGCCTTAAGAGATTGTGGACTACTTAAGTACTTCAAATTGTCTGGAATGAGGCAACAAATAGAACTCTTGGAGTTCTTAGTTCAAGCATGGGATCCGATGATAGGGGAATTTCACATTAAGAATAAAGTGGTTCCCATAATGGTTGAGGATGTGTATTTTCTCACAGGTTTGTAGAGGAGAGATTTGCCCATTTCTCTCACAGGGTCTACTGTTGGAGGAGAGACAGTGAGGGATTATGTTATGCAGTATTGCTATCCAGGGGCAGAACCTAGAAAATATGGAAAAATAAAAATCCGGGATGTCACGGATTTGCCTTTGAGAACCATCCTTTTCACGATCACTAAAATTGTTGGCACCATTACACTACATGTATCGAACTGATCGTATATGAAGTATGCGCTAGAGTGCTTAGAGCCAATAGTCTTGAACTAGTCTGAAGTTGTTCTATCTCAGATAAAGGAACAACTGAATAAAGCAAAGGGAGGAAGGAAGAAAAATTTCAGTTATGGTTCAATCCTTATCTCCTTCGCTTTGGAATGGATTCCACTGATGCAGCCACAACATGTAACATTGGATATATCTAGTCCTAGATATCCTCAAATGCAGAGATGGGTAGAACTCATGGGTCGGCATGCAGGCCAATTGACCGTTGTGTTCTCGACTTAATTCTTCGCCTGGTTTCGGTAATATATCGTCACCATTAATGAGTATGCATACGTAGGTATCAACTTACCAGGAGATCCAGATCTAGTATTACCAGAAGGCGCTCAGTGGGGTGCAATAGGTAAGAATGATTCGGCCATGTTTTTTTATTTTTATAAGGTTTATACAATTTTTTTGTGTTTTGATTTCTTTCCAAGACTAAATTAAATTTTTAATGTAATGAAGATATTGGTTGCATTCAACCAGTAGAGGACCTAGAGCGCAAAGCAGATGCGCCAATAGAGAGGGTTGTCGGGAGAGCAATCCTTTAGGACCTTCATATGGCTGAGACTTTAGCTGAGCTTCAGCAACACATAGAGGGGTTGACCTTCGGGATTCCGGATTTCCAGATCGAAGAGCTTCCCATGCGACTACAGCGACACACTATTCGGGTTCCTAACCGTTGGATGCGGTTGCTCCGTAGGATTGCTAGATCTATAACATGTTACCACAAGCACCACTAGTTTACTTGTGACATTTTGCATACATTTTGAGGTCAGATGACCAATGTGTCTTGGGCACAAATTTTGTAAAAAACCTATAACTATGTATCTATATGTTTTCAGAGTTTTTCCTATGTTTAATGCGCAATCCTATTCAATGATATGAATGTTTTATTTACCTATGTCACAAATTTCTATCTAAAACTTGATTAGCTAATGAATCAGTTAAAGTGTTCAGATTTCTGGAAATGTGTTGATATTGAATGAAATCAAAAAATTTCTCCAAAATTCAAACTCTTAGGAACAATCTAAGAAGTGTTGGATTTCTAACAGGATAAATACTAGTAAGTTGTAGTACCACAAGTTGTGAGTCTAACCTTATGATTATGTGGTTAATACCAAATGAAATGGCATCAGAGAGAAGTTTGATCAACGTGCTATACTCAACGATATTGTTTGTCGATCTACTGATACAAATCCCTTGAAAACTCACTAACTCGCTATTCGGAGCGAAATTGGCCCACACTGTAGAGGATAGATTCTACGTACTACGACTAGCACGATCAGCATATCCAAAAAATGGTTCCGAAGATTCAGTCATCTGCGATGAAATGTAAAGCGGATTAGTAACGTCAAGAAAACTCTAAAAAAAATTAAGATAGTGAATGCAAATCAACAACATATAAACAATATAATACAAAAAATTACTACGCTCATGATTAATCATAGCAACGCTTCAAATACAACCCATTTCTAGGTTGTGGCAATGGAATCCCATCGTAATCAACTAACTCGTAGGTGCCCTTAGCAAGAACTCTTTTGACAATATAGGGGTCATGCCATAATGGTTCGAATTTCCCTGTACCTATTACATCAGCTTCTTGATCATAAAGAAGGACCAAGTTTCCCTTTGAGTAGATGTGAGGCTGGACATTTTTGTCGTATTGCGCCTTTATACATCTCTTATGCAGTTAGTTGGCCAATTGGGCTTCACAACGCATTTCATCTAGATGGATGAGGTTAAGGAGACGCGCTTCTTCTTCTGAAGTGTCAGGTAACAAGTCTATCGCGAGTTTTAACGATGATGTTTCACATTGGATTGGTAAGATAGCTTTTAGACCATGCACCAACTGAAAATGAGTAAATCTAGTTGCGTTTCTTACCGAGGTTCAATACGCCCACAAGGCAAAGTACAGCATCAAGTGCCAGTTCCTTTTACGGACTCCTATCATTCGTTGAAGCATTCGTTTAATAATTTTGTTAATAGCCTCAACTTGTCCATTTGATTGTGGACAATAAGGAGTAGAATTATCATGTGACAATCCTAACTTGGCAATCAATTCAGACTTCATATGGTTGTGAAAATGCTTCCCATGATCTTTAACTATAGCCTGTGGGACCCCAAACTGTGCAATAACATGATTAAAGAAAAACAATGCAGTTATTTGTCCTGTGTTGTTGAATGTAGGCATCGCTTCGGCCCATTTGGTAAAATAGTCAACTGCGACAATAATATAACCATGCCCCTTGGACAAAGGAGGGTTACAAGTCATGAAGTCAATACCCCATTTCATAAATGCTCCAACAGAGACAACAATATGGATTGGCGTTGGTGGTTTGTGTATTTTACGATAAAAAATATGGCATGTATGACAACTTCTGACTGCGAGGATGCAATCTCGAAAAATAGTAGGCCAAAAGTAATGAGTGTGAAGTTTCTTCTGCGCGGTAGAATATCCAGATAAATTTCCACCACAAGCCCCAGCATGGCAATCATTTAACACTTTTTCGGTCTCCTCATGAGTGAGGCACCTTCTTAAAATGGTAACGGCACCACGATGATAAAGTGTATCGTTGACGATCAGATAATATTTGGCTTGGTATCGAATACGTCACTGATCAGAGTGAGAGGTATTAGGTCAAAAATTTTGGGTTTGGAAATAAATGATGAAATCTCCATACCAGGGATCAGATGATCCAATCAGAAACAGAGACTCATCTAGAATAGATGGTTCCGGCGTAGTAGCAGTACTATCAAAGGGAAGGTCACAGAGAAGCTCTGCCAAAACTAAAGACTTCTTTGACTTGGATTTGATGAATTCCAAATCAAATTCCTGCAAAATGATAATCCATTTGAATATTCCCCCCCAGTAATTGACGTGATAAGATGTAGTTCATGGGGTTGCAATCCGAAACTATTGTTTTTTTTTGGAGCAGGATATAATGGCGAAATATTTGGACAACTTGAACAGCTTCCAAGGCAAGATTTTCCACGTACGAGTACTTAACTTTCGTATCATTTAGATTACGACTCAAATAATAGATCGAATGTTCAATTCCATCTTCTACTTGGAACAAAACCATGGCGATGGTCGTTTCAGCCACGATGATATATAGGAAATAATCATTTTGATAATTAGGAGGATATATTAATGATGCTCGGACAAGATGGTCCTTGACAGCATTAGAAGAAGCTTGCGCAACTTGGTCCCAATGGAAGGGAACCCCCTTTTTCAATAATCGAGTAAATCCTTTAGCCATTTTCGCATAGTTTGGAATGAACCTTCTCAGGAAGTTAGCCTTTCCTTGAAGTTTTTGTATCTGAAGTAATTTTAATGGTGCAGGAAAATCAAGAATGGCCTATACCTTTAGTGGGTCTATTCAAATTCCTTCTTTTGAGACGAAGAATCTGAGAAATCGACCAGAACTAACACAAAACACACATTTGTGTGGATTGAGGCGTAAGAAAATGGCTCTCAAATGTATCGGGTGATCAGTCCGTTTTCGTGAATGCGCTGGTAAATCATCTAGATATGGTTGAACAATGTGCTTGAAGTTGTTGAAAGGATAATCCATTGCTCTCTGAAAATTTTCCCCAGTGTTCTTTAAACCAAACAGAAGTTTCCTATACGCGAATGTGCCCCAGGGACAGACTAATGCTGTCTTATGTTGGTCATTTGGGTGGATATTGATTTGATTGTAGCCATAAAATCCATCCATGAACGAAAATATTTCGCATCCAGTGCAATCTTCAATAATCTGGTCGATAAAGGGAGTAGGATAGTTGTCTTTTGGATAAGCTTGATTGACATCCCGATAATCGACGCACACTCTAATGGTTCCTTGTTTTTTCATAACAAGAACGATATTGGAAACCCACTTAGTTAGCGGAATAGGGTAAATGAAACCAGCACGCAAAAGTTTTTCAACTTCTGCTTTGATGGCAGCGGCCTTCTTTGGATGAACAGGATGAAGCCATTGATGCACCGGTTTGACATTAGGATACATATTAATAGTGTGTTCAACTATACTATTATATATGCTTGGCATTTCCTCGTAAGACCAAGCGAATACGTCACGAAATTCATGAAAAAGAGAGCGATATGAATCAAGTTCTGATGGAGAAAAAGATACACCGACATGAATATTTTCTACATCGTTAGGTTTGGTCGAAATATCGGTAGAAATCATTTCTTCGATATTAGATAATTTTAGCTCAGGGTCAATTGCATTAATCAGTAAAGAATTCGAAAATAAAGTTTTGAAGGATGGGTGATATAGTTCACTAAGATTATTTTCTTCATAATCAGGAAGATGGGAATGATGATGATAATCTTCCCATGGTTCTCCTTCTGACATCATAGCTTCCAAAATATTTTCATCTGTCAAAATTTTTGAGTAAAATGGATTAGATGGAGTACCAAATTCTAATGAACGATCAACCCAAACACTCGGAAACGCTGATTTCGGATTTTCCGCCCAAGCCAAATAGATTGATTACTATGCCAGCTCAATAGGGCTGGGCAGTAAAACATCATCCAACGTAGAAATATCAGAATCACCTGTACTCTCCCTTAAGCCAGATAGAGTGGAAGATATCATGTAGCAGGTCTCTATGCTTGCAATTTCTGTCGACGTCGCAAGTGGTGGTAATGCAAAGGTTCCCATAAGAGTGGAATCCTTTAATATTCCTACACCAATGTTCTGAATTTCTAGTTGGGGTAAGTAAAAAAATGAAATGCTTCCAGTTACCTGTGAAGTGGAGGAAAAAAAGGATAATTGATTAATGACTGTGATTGTACCTTTATGTGGAAAGGCAATCATTCTAAGGTATGTAGAAACAATGGTAGTCATTGCATATACCCATGGTCTTCCGAGTAAAATATTATAGTCAAGGGGTATGTCAACAACCTCAACATCAATACTTAATGTTTTTCCCCCTAATTCAACATGCAATTTATTGATAATACCACAAGGTTTATATGTTCTTCCATCAAAAGCCTTCAACGTCATTGATGATTGTGATAATCGCGACGAGCTAAGTGACTTCTAATTGTTTAGATACATAATGCACATAGCTGCTCCCTCATCAATAATAGTGCGATGAACAAGGTGAATGAGAACATTTACTTGTATGAAGATTGCCAATTCTACTGGTAATTGTGGCACATAGCCCGTATGGTTAAAGACGACAAGATTAGAATCAATTGGATCAATTCCACCAATGGCAGGCAATAAAGCCTCCTTCTGGGAGGGACAATTTTGTAATACCTCAAGAGAAGACATAGTTGAAGGGGATTGAGCCAAATCTTCAACTATATTATAATTTTGTGCAACTCTTGCCTGAGGATTATATGTTGATTTATGAATTACTCCCTTCGGTGGCTTAATTGTCAATTTAGGAATAACAGTAGGTGGTACTGATTCATTAGATGGATTTTTTGTCGAGGTAGTAGGTTGATCAGTGGTCGGACTACCATAGTCTTTATTCCACGTCGACACCAAAATATCTTGTGAAGGTTTTGTGGTGGATAACATTAACACTTGAGAACTAGGAGTGGGATCCATAGCAACCAAATTTGTGTCCAGATTTGGAAATGGGTCTATCAACACAGCTGATGCTAAGTCTTGATGATTTTTGAGACTTCAACACAGTGAGGAAAATCCCTAACAAAGTGTTCTTCGTTACATATTATTCATGGATAAAAAGGTTTCTATGGTCTAGACGGTTGATCAGATGATCTTTCCTGCAGGTTAGAAGTTTTCTTTTTCTTTTATTTCCCCTTTTTCTTACCTCCTAGTTGCTTGTCACTTTTTCCTTTGTTAAATGGCATGGAATTAATTTCGGAAGTAGGAGCAGGATCAGATGCAGTGTTGTGGTGTATGTTTGTAGTGCCTATCAAGCCGTCTCCAGCATGAGAGTCCTTTATTTGAGGAGGAACATTGAAATTAGATCACGGCGCATTAGGGATTTTTTCATAGAGTGTGCCAAACTAAGTGTAAATCAAGTCTAAATATTGGGCACAAGTGATAACTTGATCTTTTGTGGCAACACCACCTTTAGCCATATCCTCATTTATAGATGGTAACAGGGACTTAATGAACCATTCAGCAAGGAGATGATTAGGAACAAATGTCTTAACCATTCGTCGACGGCGATGCCACTCATGAATATGATCGGAAATGTGAGTAGCATTAGTCTGTTTGAAGTTGGTCAAGATTTCCATTCCAGTTTCTTATCTGATCGGTAATTGGAAATGGGTCAAAAAGATAGTAGCTAAAGTAGTGAAATTGTCAAAAAACTCTCTAGGTAACTCAATGTACCATTTAGCAGCCGGACCTGTGAGCGTACGCTGGAAAAGACGTAGTCGAACAGAATCATCATTCAAGGAATTTGATGAACACCATAAATGATAAGACATAACATGAGTCGATGGATCTTCTCTAGGGTTTCCATTGAATTTAGGAATGTCAGAGGGAAATTTGTGAGGTATTACCAGCCACCAAGGAGCATAATTGATAGGATCATTGGTTAACCGGTTTAAATCTGGTAATTCCAAGGTTGCAAAAAAAGGAAACTGTCTATTAAGGTCAGGTTGAGCATAGCTAAGGTAAGATGGAATTTCTTAGGAAAAAGGTATTTGAGCACCAGCATACGAAATTTGCTGTTGATAACCCAGATAGGTGTTGTTTTGCATAGAAAATGCTTGAGTATTCTATTGACCAAAACCTGGATATGATACTTGTTGAAATGAAGTTTGAGGCATTTGCACTTGTGGCTACCAAGGGGTCTGTCCACCATTGTTATAACCCAAATTAGTATAAGTTGGATTTGGTTGATATGTATAACCAGGTTGCGTTTGTGACATCCCATAAAATGGTACACCAACTTGTGAATAAATGATCCCTGATATAGGTTTTTGTAAATTAACCAAAGGATTTTGTGTCCTTGGACCCAACATTTGATGATATTGAGTCAAAGAACCTACTTGATAAGTTTGATGTACAATATTTTGATTCTGTAACAGGGGTATAGATGTATTAACAAGTGGTAATGAAGTGGGTGTAACATGTTGAACCGGTTGATATGAGTGTACAACCATTTGTGGTTGGATAGGAAAAGTGGGCTGCCATTGAGAAACATTCATCTCAACATTAGTTTGACCAAAAAGTGATTGAGTACTATCATATTGGGTGACCAAAGGTTGCCCCCCCGCATAAGGAGGATAATAAGACAAAAAATAATTTTCTCCAAATGTTGGGAGTCCAGTTGATATGGTACTTAAAGGAATTGACCCAAAAGGACTGATTTGATATTGCCCTGATGATGTATGTAATGAATCAAGTCGTTCAGTACTAACTATAGGACTACCAGTTAAAACACCAGATGATGACATTGGAAAAGACCATGGTCTTGAAGATGTACCAGAGAAAGTGCCAGACAATGATTTGTAGCATGTTGGGACCAAAGGGCCACCGTGCAAATATGACTCTAGTGAGGTAGTGAACATTGACGGAGTAGCGAGGGTAGGAGCTGACGTAATTGGAACAGCAGACCCAACCGAAGATGTTGGTTTAGACATGGTTGTATGACCAAATGTATACCCTCCAAAATCGATGGCAGATTGAATGGAAATAGGATCAACAAAAGCATATGGAAACGATTGAGGAAAAGACTAGATAGGTAAAGTTCACCCCCAAAATGGGTTGGAGTTAAAGGTGTATCATCTTGTGGGATTTCTTCAGTCGCAATTAAACGAGTAGGAAGAACTTCACCATCAGGCCCAAAATATATTTCAGACGGTTGACTGTGTGATATAGGAGTTTCAGTGGCTACGGAAATTTGTGGGATGACCAAGGTAGGAACAAATTCCGGTTGTTCGACTTGAGGATTTAGATTTTCTGGCAAAGAAGAGACAGGATCTAGATCAATTTGTGATTGAACAACGTCGGGTCTAGGAGGTATGGTCTCAGCGATTGAATGGATCGTGACCATGGGTAGCTGTGAAGACTCCGTTTCGACAACAGTAAATGAACCAGGATGTGTGGAAACAATTTGAGCTAACTCTGGTTTAAAAGATGATGTTTCTCCAGAGGTAAGAATTGTACTTGATTCGGCAGATCGTGATCGCCTTCACCTACCAGAAGTAACTTTCGGTGGTAAAGGTGATTTTAAAGCTAATCTAAGCGAATGATGGGGGATAGGATTTTGTTCTTCTATGATTACTGATTTATTTTATCCAAAAAACAAATAAACAAAAAGAGGGTAATGCTAGGCAAAAGGGTTTACCAAGAAACTGTGAACTGCAGAATACCTCCTGGCGAACCAAGAAGTACGGGAAGGTAATCTCCCTGAATGCTATGTTTGGTGTATCACAATTGCAAGGCGGCCGACTCAGTTCACTATGGAGGGATAGCACCTAAAAGTTGTCCTCCCAAATATACCTGAAGGTACGTGGAGGCCCAAGTCCGTATTAGCGCTGTCTGATGCGAAACCGCACAGTCAGAGCACCCATTTATACTTATCGTACTATAGCACCGCCTGATATACCCGAGAGTACGTGGACGAGCTACAATATACTTACGTACATGGAGTGAGGTATCACACTCGAAATGTATCACAGACAAGTTAACGACAGCTGCTATGTTTTACGATGTCAGAACATGTCTCTAGCCTAGACCTTCTAAATTTTATCCTTATGGTTCCAATGCATTGTTAAGTAAATTGAGATTTATTTTATGTTGATCTTGCTTAACAATTTTCCTTTCAAAGGTTCACCGTGATGATGTATATGAAATTCCTAAAATGCAAGCTAAGAATTATAAACAAACTTTCACTTTTAGCTTTTTCAATGAAGAACCTAGCTACTAAGGGAAGAGAGAAAATAGGCCGTGAGCAAAAAAATCAATGTACAAAAAACAAAATCAATGAATCACAAACTAAATGCATATTTCCTAATGTTCCTTTTGAAAAGCACACATAATCCTACAGGAAAATGCAACGTTTTATTTTCAGTTTCCTTAATGTTATGAATGCAGAAAAGAAACTAGGTGCACTAGATCAATAATTCAAATGCTTTTTACTTTCGAGAAATGAAGAATACAAACAACAATTTCTCTTTTGAAGGAAAAACGAGGATTTCAATAAAAATTTCTCCTATCAAGGAAATGAACATTTTACGACAATTTCCTATTTCGAAAGAAAATTATTTTTAATGCGACCATAAAAAATACCTTGAAATCAACTTGTCAATGATAAAGAAAAACATTTCTAAACAAACATTGAACAAATTTTCAGCCAAAGGAGGAAGAAGTATATAGATTCATTGGTCAATTGAGCATCAAAATATTCAAAACACAACAGCAAACAAAACTGAAGCAAGTTGCAAAGTCAAATTCAAGGGAACTTGGTCACTTTCAGGAGTCAACGCAGTCTCCAAGGGGAGACATTCCTCTACAACGCAAGATAGGAAGGGATACAGTTCTCTGCAAAGCACTATGTCCAGTCTAAGGGTGCGTTGGGCACAATAAACCAAGAAAAATGCTACTATTTAACTCACTATCTTTTCAAATTAGGCTCTGAAAAAGTTTAATCTTTGTGTGTAACAACTACTGGGTGGATAAACAAAGAAAATCAGAGGCTAAAACACCTAGAACTAAGAGAAATTCTCCCCAGCAGAGTCGCCAATTTGTTGGGCCAGAAATGTGAATTACGGATAAATCACGCTTCCCTAGAAAGGTGCTAGTTTAGAACAACAGGTGAAAGACTATACGACTATTTCTCCTAACTCAGAACAGATACACAGAGAGGATTGGAGGCTTACATGTTCAGTCGCTCCCAAATGGCTCCTTCTGTCGCTTCCGTTGCAGCTTCAAATTCAAGCGGTTTGTGAGCTGAATGATTTCTACAAGAAAGAACATTGAAACAACAGAAGATGCAATAATATAGATATCTATTCAAGCTAGTTAGCTCAATCAGTAAAGCATAAACCACATACATCAACCAAGATCTTACAATATGGAAAATCAAAGCCAATACAGATGCATGTAGGGAAAAATAAGAAGTACTCTTTATTGATGATAGAAGGAGAGGTTACAACCTAGTGACTGATTTGAAGTGACCTTCCAGCATCGTTCCCAAGCCTAATCACAGTATAAATCTCTCCAGCAGCGGCTTCACAAATCTAGCTCTCAATTGAAAATTCTCCAGCATTTCTCTACTCAAAGTATTCCTTCTCAAACAATTAGATCTGTGCTCAATTTTTAGATGAACTGTAGGTTCTTTTGCAATCAATAACTTTCCAAAAATAGGTAAGGCATGTTTCCAATCATGTAGATGTCAAATGGACACTTCGATCCGAATCTTGACACATGTGAGCTATTCTAGAAGGCACTGGCCAAGTGGAGATTCCGGAACAATGAGAATTTCGCTCCTAATGTGACCAATGCACCTGTGAATGTCGAGAAGTGCTTTGCAGAGCAGCCTTGCATGGGGCTACCTGCATATGAAACGCACTTAGGCCCCTTAGATCCTGCATTGGTGAGCTCTCATATGCTATATAATAAGCTTCAAATCATGGAAACCTTTGCTTGATGAAAGTCTTGCTTGACTTGTCTTGTTTCTTGTCTTAGGGCATGTAGCAACTGAAATGATAGGGAATGATAGACTCTTTATCATTGGTCCTGGAGATGATGCCCAGTTAACCAGGTCATTGGGAATGGTGCCCAAATTGACCTATAACATTACCCACTTTATCAAGTCCTCTTCACTGTTGTATTTTTCCTCTCCCACCTGTGTGTGTGAGTTGGTGGAAAAGTGAAGTTGACTGCTAGATAAGGTCGATGATGCTCTGGTACTGATTTTGGCTATAAAAAAACCTTCCTTCTCAACATAGTTACCGATCAAACTAGAACTATTACCTCAAAACTAGAACTCTAGCCCAAAAAAACTCAAAAAACATGAAAAAATAGCTCAAAAGCGAAAAGTGTGTCTTCGAGAAAGCACTATTTTTTTTAGGGTGAAATTTCAACATTTTTTTTTCTCGAAACAACCTTGAAACAAAAAGTGTTGATGGTGGAATAACATTGTCATTTTTTTGTGTGCAAAAAACAACTTGAAAACGAAAAGTGTTGATGCTGAAATAATGTCACCAATTTTTTGTGTGAAAATAGCCTAAAAACTAAAAGTGTTGTTGCTCGAATAATGTTGTCAATTTTTTGTGTGAAAAAAACACCTTGAAAACAAAAAGTGTTAATGTTGGAATAACGTCCTTTTCTTTTCAGGGTAAATTGTCAACAATTTTTAAAAATGACATTAAAGATAAAATATCCAAAGTCTAAAAATTGCAACAATTTTTACGCATGGTATTAAAGATAAAATATCACCTTTATGAAAATAAAATTCCAACAATTTTAAGGGATGGTATTAAAGATAAAATATCACTTGTAAAAAATAAAAATAAAATAAAAAAACAAAAAAAATTTCAAAGGAATATAAAAAATAGAAAATAAAATAAAATAAAACCAAAATTTAAAGAAAAAAATTAAAAATTAAGCCAAAACAAATATATATATATATATATAATAATTAAAAAACAATACATAATTAAAAAAATTATAATATAAAATAATTCAAATAAAAATTTAAAATTAGTTAAAATTTGAAAATATAATAATAAAATAAAATATTTAAATAAAAAATAATTTAAATTAATTTTTTTTTTAAATAATCAAAATTTAAATTAAAAACATATGCATATAAATATATGAAAAATACATTTTTAAACTAAAAATTAACAATTTTTTTTTTTTTAATTTAAAAAAAAAATACAAATTAAAAAAATGAAATATAAAAACCAAAACCAAAAAACATTTTTCAAATTAAAATTAAAATTAAAATAAAAAAATAAAAAAAATAAGAAATAAGAAAACCCAACTAAATTAAAAACTAAAAAAATTATTAAAAAAATGAAAATAAAAATGAAAAATTAAATTAATTAAAATAGAAATGAAATTAAAAAAATTAAATTAAAAATAAAAATTAAAAATAAAAATAATAAAAAAATAAAAAATAAATCAAAAAAATATTTAATAAAAAAATATATTAAAAAAATTATAGATAAATTATATTTTTGACCTCCTGCCGTGGGGGATGCAGGGATTTTTTATTTATTTTTTATTTTTTTTGTTTTTAAAATTTTATTTTTTAAATAAAAAATTTGTTATTTATTTATATATTTATTATTATTATTTTTATTAATTTTTTTTAATTCATTTTTTAATTTATTTTCTTTATTTATATTTATATTTTTAAATTTACTATTTTTTTTTATTTCTTTTAATTTAAATTTTGATTTTTTAAATTTTTTAAATTTAAGAATTTTTTTATTTTAAACTTATTTTATATTTCGGTGTGCCTTATCTTTTTTTTTCAATTTTTAATTTTCTTTTTAATTTAAATTTTGATTGTTTTAAATTTTTATTTGAATGTTCCTTTTAATATATTTTTTTAATATAAATTTATGAATTTTAATTATTTTTAATTTTAGTATTGTGATTATTTGATTTTTCTTTAAATTTTTTTTTATTTTATCATTTTCTTTAATTATGTTGTTTCATTTTTTAATTTATTTTTTTAGTCTTTAAATTATTAGTTTTTTTGAATTTTTTCTTTTTTAAATTTATTTTTTGAAATTTTTAGTTTTTTTATTTATTTTGTTTAAATTTTTTATTTTTGCAAGTTATTTTGTATTTTTTTACTCTTTTGTTGGTTTGTTTTCATCTATATATATATATATATATATATATTTAAATTTTTTTGTCATGTTTTTGTATTTTATTTTTATGTCTTATTACCAAGATGAAAATCTCTACTCTAAGCAAAAATGATTTATATTGTATCAACACTTTTCAAAATTAGCATTAAAATCATTAACATTTTAAAACAAATATTCATACTTGATAAATAAAAAAGTTAAAGTGCTAAAAAAATAAGCATTTTTCTAAATCGACATGATATTTAAAAAAAAATTAAAGAAATTTTAAAGTTCCAAAAGTATGCTAAAAAAAACAGGTTATTCTACATCACCACTTTTCAAAATCGACATGAAAATCATGACATTAAAAAAAAATCATAAATTTAAATTGCCAAAATTATACTAAAAGAAAAGGTGATTCCGCGTCATAACTTTTCAAAATCGGTGGTTTATTTTGCTACTTCAAAAAAACGTGTACCAAGTAATTTTCTCGTTTGATCTGTAACTATGTTGTCTCACACTTTGAATGTTTTATTAAGCTAGAATAGATTCGAAGAAATGTCTAGATGATTGCATACCTGAGCCTTACCCTTGATGTGTTTTTACAGGTGATATTGAGGCTATTGTTATGATTGTTGAAGTTGTCTTTGGTGGTTTTGAATCTGCTACTAATGATCTTGAAGTTGCATGTGATATACTCTTGGAGGTCCTATTGTTGATAACCTTGAATCTAGAGGTCCTCTAGGGTTGTTTTTGTTGTTGATGCTGCTAGTGGTGAAATTCTTCCTTGGAGTGCCATAGCCTCTTCATATTCACGTCACAAATTTCATGTCTTCTTGGATGATCGATAAAACCACTTATAGTGTTTTCTAGTGATTACACAGGTTTGCCAGAGGAACATGTTTCTTTCTTGTAGAAGGCCTTCTTTGTAATTTTTTAACTTCCAATATGCATGCAGTGATGAGGGAGAGTGTGGTAAGATTAAGAAGGAGTAGTGTGGTCTTGGAAGAATGATGTGAAAGAAATCTTTGTTTTTGTAGAATTTTTTCTTTTTATAGATGGGACAGACTGAAGGGTTTGAGTGGAAAATATCTTCGAGTGAGATGGATAAGTGATGAGAGGATGATAGGTAATGGTAGTAAGACCTTCTTCATGATTTTTTTAGATCATAAGACCATTTGTGACTGTTATTTGTCTTTGATCTACCTTCTTGAAGCTCGTTGTAACTTCCTGTAGTAGTTACAGGAATTCCTGTACCAGTTCAGGACAACCCCTTGTAGCAGAATTATTTTATCTATAACTCTCAAATGTTAGAATGGACTGACTTAAAAAAATTTGAGCATGTTACCATCATCATTATGCATCTCCCCATAAACAATCTCAGTCATTGTATGCACTAATCTCGAGAAAAATTAAACATGGTTGTAGGTGATGGAGGTCGGTTTCTCCAAAATTACGCACTAGAATTCACTGAAATTTCTTGAGCATATTACCATCATATATATGAATATCCCCTTGAAAAAGATCGGAAAATGGATACACGGTTTTTGAGATATAATAAAAACAATGTTCAGCTAAAAACCAAGACTTCCTGTACCCAAAAAAAATTGTTTAGGAAAACAAAGAAAATGAATGAGAAAATATTGGAAATGAAGTGTAGATATTGGAAATGGATGAGGGTGATGGATTGGAATGACCTTGGTCCTTTTGGAACAATTGAAAAAAGGAGGAGAAAGTCTAAGTTTGACTTCCTTTGACTAGATCTTTGACCAATTTTTTTTTTTTTCCCAACTTGTTTTTGTTGCTTGCAAAGGTTGGAGAGCAGCTGCATTCATTAGAGAGAGATACATCGAGAAAAATTTTCATTTTTTCTTAGGCCTACTAGCCACCTCAATGAGGTTTGAACTAGTAGGTCTGCCTAGGCACCTCAAAGGAAGTTTTAACCTAGGATTTTTTTTCTCTTATTTTCTCTTTTTTTTCAACTCGTTGACTGCCTCATGGAGGTTTTCAATCAGTGAGCCAATATTATATGCCTCAAAAGAGGTTTTCACGTGAGATTTTTATATTTTATTTTTTCCTCCTTTTCCATTTTGTAATTTTTTTTCTATCCTAGTTTACTTGAAAAAAAAACAAAATCTCTTTCAAGTATAGGAATACTTCCAATGGATTCATGTGCACATCAAGATGAAAGATAAAATCATGTGTACAATTTAAATACATGCTTTGACATGTACCTGAATATGAGAGATGAATTTCTTTGACTGAGATTGTGTCAAGTATTTTTGAAGAAGAGTGTGTTGATGCAACTTAATGACTGTCTGGAACCATATTTCAATATAGTTGTGATGCCCCTGGTTCACTTGCACATTTGGATCTCTTTTTGTGTCCTCTTCTACCATGACATTCAAATCTTCCTCTTTTTTTTTATTGTGGCCTTGAACATATGGAGGATATAATGGTGACCATAATGTAAATTTATCAATTTCATGTATGCTCTTCATCAAGTGCAACCCATGATTCGTTGGTCTCCTCATTTGAATCTTCTTCTTCTGGATCTTTTCCTTCAATCACATCATGAGAATCACTTTTTTGGAATACTCTTCCTCAACTCAGATGGATACCATTTAGATCAAGAGGAGATGTTTGGTAGTATTGTACCTCAACATTGCAAGTGAGTTGAGATACTTCATTGTGTGGGTTTGGAAATGGTGGTACATGTATTTATGTGGGACTGGATATTTGAGATGGATGTGGTTGGGGTGGAGATGGATGGTATGGATAGCATGGAGTTGTGTATGGAGGACATTGAGGAAAATATTGAGGATATTGTGCATTTCTCCTTTAATTTTCTTGCCAGCCTTGTTGCAAATATTGGTTTTGGGGTTGGGATGGCCAAGGTCGCCAATGAAATAGTGTGTTCCAATTACTTTGATATGGATGTGAATAATCTTGAAATTGTGATGTAGTTCATTGAATCATATCAATTTGACTAGGCTCCCATGGTCTTCTTAGAGCTACATAACATAGCTTCTTTGGTGATTTACTTGCTCCATTGTCCTCTTGGTACAATTCCTTCAACCTTGGTAATGATGGGCAATATTTAATAGCATATTATTATGGAGGTATAACACAAATATCATTATCATTTTTATCATTTTTCATTCTTACCATTTCTACTTGTTCACTTAGACTGCTAAGAATTTTTGTTTTAAAGTTATCAAGAAAATTTCCAAGTTTGGCTTGACTTACCGATCTTGATGTCGATTTACTTACTCTTTCCCTTCCTCTTGATATGTGCTTGTATGTTTCACAAATTTCTTCAAATGATAATCGGTATACATCTCCTCTACTCATGAGATCAAGGAGATCAATCCACTCATCTATAATTTTTCTAAGTAAGGCGGTTTTTAGTGTGTCAAATCCTAAATGATGCAATTTTACCCTCTTAACATCATACATGAACCTATCTATTAGATCCTCAAAGCTATTATCTTCTTCTTGATTCATTCTAAAAATTTCTTCTTTAAGATCATGATCTTTATATTTTTCTAGAAATATATTTTTCATATCATTCCATGATCTTATTGAATTAGCACTTAAAATCATGAACCATTTAAGAGCTCTATCCTTCAATGTTGTAGGAAACAATCTCAATTTTTGAGAGTGTGATAAGTAGCCATAAGATCTACAAAGTATTTTAAATTCGAGGAGAATGGTTCCTCGATCCTCTCACCTCATACCATGGAAGTTGGGAAGGAAATATGGAGGGATGCTCTTCATATGCACACTGGCATTAGTATCTTGAATGGGAAATCCAAGAGGATCTTCTTCATTCTCATCATCTCCATTCATTTCTTCTACATTATCTACCACCTCTTCGTCAAATGGGGGGGGGTTGGTGTTGGAGAAATTTTCTTTTGAAGAATAATGCTAATGCAATGCAATTTTCTATTTTTGAAATGAAATATCCATAATGATTTTATTTATTTATTTATTTTATTTTTTATTGTTATTTTATTTTTATTTTATTTATTTATTTATTTTTTTCAGAAAGAAAAGAAATGAATCAACGAGGGAATAAAACAATGCATGCTTTGACACCTCCATGAAATGACACCAAAAATTTATCGGTCTTAGTATTGCAACAAGAATGCAGCAACTCCCAAGGCTACCAACTTTAATTATCAACCCAGGGTTCGTAAAAAATTAAGAGTTATCGACACTATATGTGCAACATACAATGTGTCCTTATTTTGTTGATGTGATTTAATGGAATGAATGCCATGAAATCAAATCCTAAACCAATTTCAGAAATTGAAGTGTTGCTTTGAAAAGAAACTAATCCTAGGCAAGAACAACAATTTGTAATTGAAATCCTTAGAGCATGAATTCAAATAAGTAGGCTTAATATAATTTTTGAAAATGCATGTCCTAAGTGGTGTTTATTCTTCCTCAATAATGGAGTTAGATCCTAGGGGTCATGATTCAATCCTAGGAGATAAAAACCAAGCTTTGGGAGAAAACATGGTTGAGTTTACCCATGCTACAAGAGTGCTATAGGAGGTTTCATTTTTTCTACAAGATGTTTTGTTTTGGAGATAACTCACCTAATGACCAAGCTAGTCAAATTAAAATGGGATGGGAATTTTTTTTTAGTAATTAGGATGTATTAGGTCTCCATTTCAAGTAGAATAACTCCAAAATACCCCTGTTCACATGGGCTAAAAAATAACAGAAAATTACTACTCTAAAATCTGGAAATTCAAGAACTAGTGAGCTAGTTAATATATCAAATGCCTAACCTAATCAAGTGAAAATGAAATAGGGTAAATTTTTTTATTAAATTTAATATTATTATGAACTAATCTAGGTGGAATCAAGTAAAATGAATCTCATTAACCCATTCTAAAAAATAACAAAAATTTACCACTATTTCGCTAGAATCCACTTCTAGAAATCTTATATTCGTGAACTAGTAACCAAATCCAAGTACCTTAATGATGAATATTCCCTTCCAAAGTTATTCTAAGGATGAATAATGATTTTGAATCTACAGAAAACCTGAAAAATATCTCACTTAAATCATTTAACTCAATCCTACAACAAGAAAAGAAACAATACTAAATACAGAAATATACAAAACAAAAATAAGAGATGGATGTGAATAAGAAGTGAAAATAACATAAATAAATTGTGCAAGAGCACTTTGAAGCTCCTGGGATGGCCAATACCAAGGATAATCAGAGTCCTCCATAATAAAACAAGCCTTAGAAGCTAAAAATGGCACCAATATTCATTATTTGAATTAATCCAAGTACATCCCCACAAAAAAATGAAAGTGGAGTTGCAAAAAACAAGTTTTCTCCACAATAAGTCTAAACAATATATGCCCCTAGACGAAAATTCGAATTGGTACTTATACGAAATGATGAGGAAGCATTATCCTTGAAAGGAGGAAGTTTTCCGCTCGAAAATCCCTTAAGTAGTGGATCTGGTTCCCAACACTAGGAGTTTGCATTAAAGGACGGAGAACACATTCCTATATTTTCTCAATCATCGGAGTTCGATAACCTCTCAATGATTTCATGATATTTTTTTCATTTATTCTCCAATATTGATCCTCCTTTAGTAGGGAGCAAGTCCCTAAATTAACTCCTTCTCCAAATCTTCATAATCTGCCTAATATTCTCACAATATCCTTCAAAAATAAATAATATTAAGCACAAACACACAATTATCTCTAAAACTTCCTAAGAACATATTAAAGCTTAAAAAACATTATTAAGTGTAGAAGGAGAGATTTAATATAGCCTTTATGTGCCTAAGAAAGGTTATATCAACCTTAATCTATGTCTAATTTAGAGGTCCATCATCAAGCATGAAGGTTGTTATAGGTATTCTAATGGATACAAAGGTGGAGGTTGGTTGATGGTTCGAAAGTTTGATATAAGTGTGATTAAGATGGATGTTCATGCTATGTTATTTGGGTAAGACTTCTTAGTACCAACACAAGCTGCTATGGTGTATAGGAACACACTCTTGATTATAATTGATATGAAAACTATGATCGTGTCGATGACAAGGGAGAGTTTCTTGCGGTATCGTCTAAGGATTGGTTCGATGATTTTATATGAGAAAGACCCAAGAGTGAAGCATGAACATGTGGAACGAAAAGAGGTTAGATGTTTGACTCAAGTAACAAAGGAGAAGAGGATGATAAACTTTGTTGCACGAGCCATAAAAGAGAATAAAAATGAAGGTGGAAGAGTGGCTCCTCCCATCGCAAAGGATAATGACGTGAATTCTACCATAGAAATTCACCAAGGAAGTGTCGAAGGGAGAGGAGGCATGGGTGCTTATTCTAAGGAAAGAGAAGGAGGTGAATATGTAGGTAGATATTTGGTTGACATAGTGGATTATTGCAAATATGTTATGGGAATTTATGATTTTCAGTTGATGAAGGAATACTTGAGAAGATTGGATGTACGAAGTGAGAGGTTTTTGTTGTGCACAAATAATTGAGGGCATTGTATCAATCAGACACATGGGTGCCCAATAGTCATGGAGCAAATTTCCTATCCCTTTCCATTCACTTAACCTTTGGAGATGGGTGATTGTAGTGCCTTGATGAGGAGGACGTGTCGCACCACCAAGGCAAAGGGGACTTGAGAGAAAAGGCCTCGTAGAAAAAAGAAGTGATGCTTGGATGGATGTGGCTATATTTCTATCACCAAATGAAACACATCGATGATATAATTGATGGGAATAATATCACAAATTAGGTGAAGATTCCTTCATTGACTTGGGTATGGCATGATGAGAGTTGGTTGGAAAATGGATGCGTGAATATGGGAAGAGTTCTGGATTGAAGTTGGAAAATGTGACGAAGTGTTGGAGAAACAACTGACAAAGGAATGAGGAGATGCATTCCCATCATTTATATGTTACAGTTGGATGTTCGAAACATGAGGTCCACCATTGTGCTGAGATGTGTTTTAGTTGAGTTGGAGTACAATAGTGGCAGTTCATATGATGATGATACATGGTGGATTAGCGTGATATGAGTTACAGTGAAACATTGCAATGAGTTGTGGCTAATGACCCTGGATCAAGGAGTCTTACCCACATATATTCATGAGCATCAATGGAGTTTCATGCAATGGAGAGTAGGGAGTTCATGCAATAGGGATGGTTGATGTTGGAGCTGGTGATGCTTTTCGACATTTGGTCTTGGCGATGGAGTTTTCCAAGATGGTGTTGTCGAGGGCAAAATTTTTTTTAATGTGGGGAGGATTTTAGGGCTTCGAGTCGGCACTACAACCAATGAGAGCCTATCAATACCCACGAGCATGTGGACAGGCGAAAAATTGAACGAGTGAGACGGGAATAGTGGGCATGTTTAAACGAATGATCGAGTCGGGCATAACAGGTGCATTTAACCAAAATAAGTTGAGGTAACACACGCCCATGTTGCACGAAAGCGACGATCCTAAGGAACAACCGACCCGTAGACATCGGTGCCCACTTGACTCATGTAGAGTGTGCATGGTTGTAGTGGCCGAGCAAGATGAGTGGTAGCTGAAAGAGCTAGGTGAGTGGTACCAGATGTGGGAAGCAATAACATGACGTGCAGAAAAATGGTCGATCAACAGAGGACTTAGAGTATGGGAGAAGGATGAGGCAAGGGATGGGAAAGGGGCGTTCCCACTCGACAAGGGACACCTTTCCAAATCCTGGCAGGTCAATTCGATGGTAAGTGAACATGTCGACTCAACCAAAATATGAACGTCGGCTCAAGTAATTGAAGTGGGTTGAGCGACTATATATTGGAGAGGGAAGTAAACCAAGAGGAGCACTAACTAAGTAACTTACAAGAAAATAAGTTTAGATAAGTGCAAAGTGAAAAGTGCAAAGGGTGAACAAATAGTTCAAGGAGACACGTGTAGAACAGTGTGACCCGAGCAAAATAGTGTGGCCCACGAACAATAGGAAGCAACCTCGGCCATGTGCCCAAACAGGGCGTGTAGGATAGGTGTGGTTATGTTTGAGGATGAATTTTGTTGTAACACTGTGCAAAACACGGGGTTTCCTAACAGTGCGGGAAGAGGCTACATGAATTGGTAGGAAATGTCGGAAGAAGTGGCACATCTTAATAGTGTGGAAAAATCTACATGAATCAGTCGACATTGTGGGCAGAAGCTACATGATTGGGACAGAAATTGGTGGACGAGTTGTTGGTGCAACCAGGAAACTTCCACACCTTTGTAAAATTTTAAAATACACTTGTTGTATTTGTGAAGTATTTTTATAGTTGTGGCAAACTTGGTTTGGGGATTTTCCCCCTCCCTTCATAAACTTGTGTGTGCAATGTTTATTGGTTTTTATTGGATATTGCATGTTTTAAAAATTAAATGGTAAATAAGATAAGCGAACTCAATGAATGATAATTTCGCTTCATAATTGAAGGAAAAGAAAACTTGAACGAAATTTGGCTAAGTGTTGGATTGTATATGTATTCTGAAATATTTAGTAGTGTTGAAATAAAGAGTTAGTGGGTGCCACATAGTTCCCATGGTGGACTTAAGGTGCGACTATCATAGGGCCTTGGCACAATCTCTCCAAGAAAACACATTGGGAACATTTAATATTATTCAAAGAAGAAAACATGTCGTATTTGTCCTCCTGTTTTTATTTTAAGACCCTTCCCAAGAGGGTCTTCATATCACAGTCTAAATAAATGGAGTTAATGATTTCTTCCTTCTTTTCTTAGTGTGATGACAGTCATGAGCCTAGTGTGAAATCTCCTCTAATATCTCTGACTCTGAAAATACTTGGCGGTCCATAATAGCAAGGGATTCAAGGTGATGAAGAGAACTGTGAATTTAAGGAGGGAAAATTTAATGGAATATATCTACGACTTCCTATACCTACTACTAGGTGTTATGAAGACCTTGAGGATCATGGCCTCCACCTCCTCGGTGGCTTCTAATGCATTGCTAAGGCATGCTACCCAAATTAAAAGAGCACCAAGGGTTTGTATGGTTGTTATTTGGTGCAAGAGGATGGAAACTAGGAGTGAACATGTATATACTAGGAGTGAAAATGAGATAGGTTGAACCCAAGATAATAACATACGATGAATGAATGGAAAAGAAGAGAGACAAGAGATTCATCACTAACATAGGATTGTATCAAATCGCTCACAAAAAGAACCAGCCTAGATTTGAGTTTTTGTGATATTGGAGGAAGCGTATGTGACTTATATTCTTTAGAAATGTACTCTAAAAAACGAATTGAACCAGCAGAGGAACCAACCTACTCCTTTAATTTTCTTCTCCATGCATGTCACATGTACCAAGTCATCCACCACCTTAATATCAGACCTTCGCTACAAAGCTAGTATCAAGCAAATGTTGAATCACTCCAGAAAGAAATAGGATATAGTTATCTTGGATTGCCTCCTCACCGCCAGTGGAACCCTTAATGGATCCCACCTATAGTCGGTGCATGAGTGTTTTCCACCTTATATTACGTGGATTAATAGACTATAAACTAGAGTGAAGGATTAGGATCTCACTTAACATGTTAAATGAACAATGATTTTTCGCATGCTTGTGCATGTAAGGGGTTTGCCATGCCACCCCTCATAATTGATTTTCTCAATGATAGGGTTGTGAGTTCACCCCAACCACCTACCCTTCCTCATTTTACACCTAAATCGAGGATATAAATATATAATCACATTATTTTCAAATCATTAATTAATTTTTTGTTAGTGTTATCATTAATAAATTTAGGTAAAAATAATCATACATTGCATTGGCCATAATGAAAATACAATTATATAAATTATAATCTTAAATAAAAAATTGATTTTTACAATAAAAATGGGAGAAAGACCTTAACAACTTATTATATGTTAAATTATCATGAATTAGATTTTGATTTTAAAACACATTTTAACATCTTAACAAAAAATCTCATTAAATAATATTTATTTTATATAAATGAATAATCTCTTAAATCATACAATACCCATCATAATAATAACAAACTTATTTTAGATATACTCCCAAATAATAAAAATTCCGATTTTCATTTCGGGTGAGGATTTGCCACTACTTATACAGGAAGTTCTAAACCAATAAAATATTAATTTTTACTATTTCAATTTACTATCTTAAATTATTACAACGGAAGTTACTATTAATTTATTTAATAATATTATAATATTAAAACAATAAATTCATATAATTTTATTAATCTGTAATTCTAAATTTGTCACTTACACCTCTATTTATATATTAATTTTTTTTATATGTTAAATAATATATAACGTTTTAATAACCAATTATAAAAATTATTATTTTTTATGAGTGGATTTTATATATATTATTTATATCTATAATATGGATATGTTATGTCAATTTTATGGATTAGGTCTATGTATTAGGTCTCTATTTCATGTGGAATCACTCCATAACACTCCTATTTATATGTGCTAAAAAATAACAGAAAATTATTACTCTAAAATCTAGAAATTCAAAAACTAGGGAGCTAGTTAATCTATCAAATGCCTAACCTAATAAAGCAAAAATACAATGGGGTAAATTTTGTTAATAACTTTAATATTATTATGACCTAATCCAATGGAATAAAATTAAATGAATCTCATTAACCCATTCTAAAAAATAAAAAAAATTTACCATTATTTCGCTACAAGCCATTTCCAAAAATCTTATATTAGCCAACTAGTAACCAAATCCAAGTAGCTTAATGATGAAGATGACCTTCCAAAGTTTTTTTTTTTTTAAGTAAGTGAGGATCATTGTATTATAATATAAACAGAGATTACATCAAGGAGGCTCGAAGACTTATGGCTTTGACAGATCAGTGGCCTGCTTCTTTCGAGCTTACAAGAGACTAAGTGTGACTGAGCTGAAAACTAGCTAGATTGATAACCATCTTAGCCCTTAGACAAAACCTCGAGGCTACCACATAGGGTTGCCCATGACTACCAAAACCAGAGCAAAACTGTGCTGACGGCCAGAATGGCCTCTTACAAGCCGAATGCTTACTGAAAAACTAACACAAGTATAGAAAGAAAAGATTGACCAATTGCAGATAACCCACAGAAGCTGCTGAGCCATTAGAGAGTTGGAGTGGAAGCTCCGGAGTGTCCCACCTCGCCTGGAGTCAAGCCCTCATCGCCTGTCACTGGAGCTCGGGGCTTGAAGCGTCTAATTACCGTGGCTTGCGAGTCGTCCGTGGGAAGCTCGATGGATACATGGAGGATGTGACGCAGGTAAATTTCGAAGCGTCGGACGAATTTCTCTAGTGCCTTGCCATGTTGGCGAAGTTCATCTGCTAACTAGTTGAACGAAACTTCCAATTTATCAAGGCGGGCAGTGTTTCGAGCTGACGCCATGGATGTGGCCGCAAACGTTTCCTTCACCGTAGCTCCCTGCATGGCTATCGCTTTGGCCAGCATTGTTTTCACTTGCCAAGCTACGACTTGGGTTTGCAAAAACTGGGTCTGGTGCGTGGAGGGAGTGCCTAGGTAGAAAAGCCAATCAACTTCCTCGCTAATGGTGTTGTCATCCGTCTTTGTCCACGCTAGTTCCACTTCCTTTTCTAAAACCTCGATTGTCTGGTTTCCGCGTTTAGATACGGATGCATTATAGCAGTCCTTGGCCCTCTTGAGGGCCTGTGAGGCTTTTATGCTTCGCATATTCAAATCAGCCATGGCGTCTGGGTCTATGAAGGCAGAGATGTCGCTCAGAATACTGGTCCCTAAATCAGATGAAAAGCAGAGAGGCTGATTTCCGAAGGAGAGAATGAGAATGAAAGGCCGAGCAAATGAGTTAATAAAGAGGATGGAGTCGGGGTGATGAGTGCAGTGGAGTGGCCATTTAAGGCCATAATGCATGGCATGTTGCCAATTGGTCCTTCCGCCAAAGCTGGGTTGATGATCGTGGATTTCCATCCTACGATCCGACCCTTCACACGCTGGCAAACTCCGCTTAATGCGAGTAGTTATGCTCTTTCCTTTGCTATCATTCCCCCTCATTAATGATCGCTGAGCCCAAGGGTGTCTCGTTATCCGATTCGGCCTGTGCCGCCTGACATGCACAATCACCATATCGTTACTCCTGATCGACTGACGACGGATGACCTGTCGTTCATCCTACGGAAGTACCAGCATTTAGGTCTTGCCTTGAGATGGTGTAGCATTGATCCCGAAGTTGTTCATTCGCAAGATCGTGCCAACACGTGTCCTAGGCATTTGTCGGGTTGTCGACAGCATAGTTCGCAAGGTGGTCCGCGAGCGAATTAGCCTTCCTTCGCACAGATTGCAGAATTATGCCACTGAGGGATGCCAAATGCTGTGTCATGACCTCCGTTACCGCAACTAACCTCCAGTGCTTTACTGCTTTGCTCGGCTTTGTTCCATGCTGTATCTTCTTGAGTGTGGTTATGGCTAGCTGGGTGTTGCCCTCCACGATGACCAGACCTTTGCCCAGTCGAATTAAGAGTCGCAGTCCCTGTTCTAAGGCCGTGAATTCGGCATCGTTATTTGTGGTTTCGTATAAATTTCTACTTAGGATGTGTATAACGTTTCCCATGTCATCTCGTAGAACACCACCTAGCCCGGCTGGGCCTGGGTTTCCTCTCGCGGCGCCATCGAAGTTCAATTTACAGTACCCTTGGGGCGGACAGTGCCAAATTGCAGGAGGAGGAATAAGTCGGAGGGCATTTTCCTTCAGAAGATGCTCCACCGAGTCGATGAGCCCGAAGAGGCCTAGAATTCTACGGTCGTTGGGAGATATCGTCTCAGCCTTCTCTCCTTTACACCAGGTGCGGGTTGTTTCCGTTAACCCCTGCATAATTACCATTTTTAACTCATCGAGTTGCCGAATGCTGTGTTTTTGAAAAATACGATTGTTTCTTTCTTTCCAAACATTCCATATTAGGAATCCTGGACTGTTTCTCCAGAGAGTATTTACCATGGTGCTGTTAGAGTAGTGAGCCCGCCAACTGGTTATAGTGTCATGGATGGAATTTCGTTGTCTGTCCGACTGGCAGAATATTTCTTGAAGCCATTCCCAAAGATTGTTTGTCCAGACACACTCGTTGAAAATATGATTAGAGGTTTCCTCCTGTTGCTCACATAAGGGGCAGTGGGAGGGCCCTATGAACCCTCTCTTAGTGAGATTTTCCCAGGTTAAAACCTTTCTGTTTTGAATGATCCATAAAAAAGCCTTAATCTTTGGCCACAGACTGCCGGTCCAAACATTGTCATACCATGCAACTTTGTCACGCTCCTCTCTTTTGTCCAAGTAGTGGCGAGCTTCCTTTAGGTTGAAGGAACCTCCTGTAAATTTTCCCCAGTGCAGGATGTCGGGACCTTGCATTTCCCTGATTACTCTCTGCCTAAGGATAGCGTTGAGGGTGTTGAGAAGATTCTTCAGGAGTTCGGCATCAGGGGGGGGAGTTAGATTCCAATCCCTCCATTGCTTTGGCTCCCTGCTTTGAGTCCAGTAATGATGAACTTTTATTTTATCCATGTCCTGATACCATTGCTACAGAGGTTGCTGATTAGGGGTTTCCAGTTTCGGGAGATGTTGCCAAGCATCCTCCTAGAAGAGAGCACACTGCCCATTTCTTATCTCCCAGAAGCAATGATCCTGAATGATATGCCGACTGGCTCGGGCCATGTTCCATATAGGGGAACCAGCAGGGACGTCGGTTATTCGAACCAGCTCCTCTTGTCGCCAATGCGCCGCATACTTAGCTTTCCATAATCTTGCCCACGGGGTGTGTGGCTCTGTCAACCATCTCCACCAAAGCTTGGCTCCGCATGCCTTGTTGGTTGTTCCTGGATCCTGCAGCCCTATCCCTCCTAATATTTTGGGTCTGCAAAGTTTATCCCATGCTGCAAGCGCCCATTTTTGCTTCTCCGAGTTGCCTGACCAGAGAAAGTTTCGCTGGATGCTTCTAATCTTTTGTAGGATCCCCTGAGGGGCTGGGAGAATCGATAGCAAGTAGTGTGGAATAGCTTGAAGAATTGCCTTGGTCATGACCAAGTGACCCGCAAAATTTAGGACACGATTGGTCCAGTGGTTGCACTGGTCCGCGAGCTTGGTGATGAGCTTTTCCCAATGACCTTTGTGCCAAGGCTTGTCCATGAGGGGAACCCCCAGATACTTGGAAGGGAGAGTGCTTCGTTTGAAACTGAGGAGCTCAGTTAAGTGCCTTTGAACTGCCATATGGGTGTTAAAAAAGAAAACCGAGGATTTTTCAAAGTTAAAATCCATACCAGATGCCTGACTGAACAGATTCAGAATGTGCTTAAAACCTTTTGCTTCTTTTACAGTGGGCGTGCCATGCAGCATGGTGTCATCCACAAACTGTTGATGCGTGGTGGCTGGAGATTTGTCTAACGACTGCAGGCCCCTTATCATGTTATTCTTTTTGGCTGACTTAATGAGGCGGCTGAAGCCTTCCATAAGAATGACAAAAGGAAATGGGATATAGGGTCTCCCTGCCTGATGCCCCTGGACAGGTAAAAAGGTTGAGAGGGGGCTCCGTTGATTAAAATCGAGTGATTAAGTGATTTGATTAGAGCTAAAATCCAAGTGATCCATCTGGTGCTGAAGCCAAATGCCTTGAGTACAGCTTCTAGATAGTCCCAACTTACTTTTTCATAAGCCTTTGAGAGGTCCAATTGAATTATCATGCCCGCCTTTCTAAGCGACTGCAGCGTGTGGATCATCTCGTGAGCTAACAAAATATTGTCCATGATTTGTCGCCCCTCCACATAACCTGATTGTTCCTCAGAGATGATTTGAGGTAGAATAGGTTTTAACCGATTGGCTATGACTTTCGAGATTATCTTGTACACCACATTGCAGAGCGCAATCGGCCTAAACTTGGACAGAGTGCATGCATCCACTTCCTTGGGGATTAATGCAATAAATGTAGAGTTCAGGGACTTCAGAATGGATGAAGAGGTGCGTGAGTCTTCCACCACTTCCCAGATGTCTTCTTTCACAACATCCCAACAGGCCTTAAAGAAATCCACGGTGAAGCCATCCGGCCCTCGCGCCTTCCCGTTGGCCATTTCTTTTACTGTTGTCTCCACCTCCTGTAGGGAAACAGATCGATCTAGGGCTTGGTTTTGTTCTTCTGTAATGAGGTTGGGTATGGTGGAAATTACCTTGGCAATGGCCTCCCGTCGATCGAAGTTCGGTTCAGTGGCAATTAATTGGAAATGATTGCGAAGTTGATAGGCAATGTCCTGGTGCGAGTTGAGAACCGTTCCATGCTCTCCTTGAATTTTGGTGATTCTGTTGTTGCAACGATAGTCCATTGCTGACCTGTGGAAGAACTTAGTATTCCTCTCGCCTTCCTTCAGCCATTGAATGCGCGATTTTTGCTTCCACAGTATTTCTTCCTGCTCACATCGTTCATTCCATTTCTTCATGAGTTCATTTTCCATCTCGATCGACTCCTATGATGTGCTGCCCTGAATCTAGTTAGTATGGATCTCTTCCAGTTGTTGCTCCAACTGGCGTTTGTTGCAAAGATAACGCCAAAGACCTCTCGATTCCAGGTTTTTAGCCGTGCCTTAATGAACTTGAGCCTTGCTTGTAATTTGAACATTTTTGTTCCCTCTATGAGCATAGGTTCTTTCCACCAGGTTTTGATGTTGCGGAGAAAGTCTTTGTGAGTCAGCCAGAATCTTTCAAAGCGGAAAGGCCTGTTCTTGGGGGTGCCCGAGATCGAGGTTTGCAGAGAGATGGGCCAGTGGTCTGATCCCCCGGAAGGGAGGATGTCAAAACTCATGATGTTTCCTTCAAGGAGAAGGCTCTCAGAGACTAAAAAGCGATCCAATCTGGACGCTATCATCCTGTATCCCCCTTGCCTGTTGGTCCAAGTGAATAAGCCACTGCGAGGCTTGATATCTACCAGGTTGACTTCTTGAAGGAAGGAATTAAAGGCCAGGGCATCATTAATGAGAGCTCTGGTGCCCCCCTTATTTTCCTTAAGAGAGGTTATCATATTAAAGCCACCACCATAAATGGCCTGGGAAGTGCTGTGTCTATGATGCAAATTGGTTAGATGCCGGAGCAGCAGAATTTTATCTTCCAGACGTTGAGGGCTGTAGATATTAGCAAATAAGAAAGAGCCTTTTTCCCCGATAATCTGCATTTGCAAGGCTAGAAAGTTTTTTGAGGCTTCAACATTAATGAGATGGTAGACAGTCAGGCTCCAGATAATTGCAAGGCCTCCACTCATTCCAGTTCCTTCTACAGCTAGATGCTCGAGATGCTTGCCTAGACGCTTGATCATCTCAGCTAGTTTCTGATTTGTGCATTTGGTTTCCTGGAGGAAAACCATATCTGGTTTTTCTTGCGTGATTTTATTTTTCAGGAGCCTCTGTTTCCGGAGGCTTCCCAGTCCTCTTGCATTCCATGAGAGGACTTTCATCATTAACAAATATTTAGGATAGGAAGGAGAAAGCCTCAAGGGCTTTCATCTTTCCGGAGTTTATTAACATCTGACCCAATTCGAGGAGAGCATCTTTGTCGGATCTTCTTCCTCGTTTCTTCTTGTACTGGCTGCTAGCTTGCATGTGGTGTAGGGTTTGTGATTTGATACCCAAGCCCTTGGTTGCCCCACGCCCTCGCTTCATTACTTTTGATGCTGCGTCCTGTCTGGTTAGGAACAGGTGGTTAACCCTGTTAATTTCTTCTTCTGGTATTTTGTCCAGTCCTTTCTGTTTCCACTGTTCCACTATTGAATTGAGATCTAGCCCCTCTTTTTCCAAGATCTCTCCTAATTCCAGGTCCTCTGTACCTTGTTCACTGAGAACCATATCCTCATCTTCTTCTTGATCTTTGTCTTCTGGATTTGCTGTGCTGAGATCAGTCGATTTGCAGACTTCTTTGGTCTGGTCGTCTATCTCCGTTGTCGGCTTTACTGTTGGGATTTGTTCTGCCTTTTCCATCTGAGACTCCTCTCCTAATATTTCAAAGGAATTTTTTGTGCCCGTGTTTGGTGCCATCATTTTAGGAGAATTTCTGCGGTTGGCTCGGTGCCTGCCTGTGGGTCGGATAAATCCATCCGAGACCGAGGAGGGTTTCCCCTTGGGGATTTCCTCCATTTTGTTTTGAGGTCATTCTCTAATTAAATGCACGTTCTCATGGCATTTCCGGCATCTGAATGGTATCTGTTCATAGTCAATAGTTTGAAAGTAGGTTTCATCTCTGTATTCTAACCAAATCCCCTCGTGCAGAGGTCCGGAGACGTCCACTTCAACGCAGATGCAGGCGTAAGTCGTGTACCTTTTTTGAAGAGTGGCTTCAGAAGCACGGACAAAAGTGCCCAAAGTGTTACCAATCTGTTCTAGCGCTGCTGGTCTCCAGTAGTCAATTGGCAGAGATAAAAGCCTGATCCAGACTGGCCATTGAGTAAAGGTTTCCTATTCGGGCGTGAAGTTGGGTTTCCACGGCCGCATGTAGAGGCCCGCGGAGGCATAAAAATAAGGGCCTCCTTCAAAGATTCGATCCTTATCCTCCAGATTGGTGAAAACCACGGTGAAGAAACCTTTGGCCCCCAGGTGAAGCTATACTTCCCCTCGTGGTTTCCAGACTTGCTTGATCCATTGACAGAGAGCTTTTTCACTGGGCCAGAAACCCATGAATTTACAGATGACCGCATAAACAACCATATGATCTCGGTAGTCTTGCAGATCTGGATCAGTGATGACCACCCTAAGGCTGTCGAGAGCCTTTGGTTTGCATCGACCTTGATACTTCGGTTGGCCGCTGTTTTCCCCAGAATCTCTAGATCGACCAAGATCGGGGCCTTGGTTAGCAGTATTGCTCAGATCTGTTGCTTTCCTTTGCAGATCTACCCCCGGCGAGGGTTGTTCCAGGCTGATTTCGTCTTTTCTGGCTGAGTCTTCCAATGCTTCTTCCGTTTGGCCGCTTGAAAGCAGCTCCTCAATGCTGGGGTGATTTCTAGTTACTGAAGAACCAGGAATCTTCAAACCCTCAACCTTCTTCTTACCCTTGTTTATGATAACTTGCTTGAAAGTGGGGGCTCCAGGGGCCCCCGGCCGTCCAACTTTATGAGCCAGCTCGATGCCTTGTTGCCTCAGATCTTGGAGGAGATCTGGGCTTTTCGCCAGTGTACTAGCACTGGATCTGAGGGCGTTCCTGATCTCCCTTCAGACCGCTACCCAATCATCGCAGATCCGCTCTCCAGAAGGCAATGTTCCACTATATCATTACTTGAATAAATTCCCCCTATCTATATCTATATCTATCTAGATGACCTTCCAAAGTTATTCTAAGGATGAATAATTCTTTTGAATCTGTAAAAAACCTACAAAAGAATTCACTTCAATAATTTTACTCAATCCTATAGCAAGAAAAGAAACAATACAAAATACAGAAATATGCAAAACAGAAACAAGAGATGCATGTGAATAAGAAGTGAAAAGAACATAAATAAATTATTCAAGAGATCTCTTAGGCTCTCGGGATGGCCAAGCCCAATGAGACTCAGAGTCCTATGGAATAAACCAAGCCTTAGAAGCTAAAAATGGGACCAATCTTTATTATTTGAATTAATCCGAGTACATCTTTACAAGAAATGAAAGTGGAGCTGCAAAAACGAAGTTTATCCATAATAAGACTAAAACAATATATGCCCCTTGAGGCCAATTCTAATTGTCACTTAAAAAAAATGATAAGGAAGTATTCTCCTTGAAAGGAGGAAGCCTTTCCCTCCAAAATCCCTCAAATAGTGGATTTGGTTTCCAACACTGGGAGTTTGCAGTAAATGACGTGGTACACATTCCTAGATTGTGCAGCACTTTGAAGGACCTTCCAGTGGAATTTGATCAACTATCAAACCTAAAGGTTTTGGAAATGAGAGAGTTCTTTGGACTCACTTTAATACTGGTGTTTTTGCACAAGAATGATGGCTAATATTCTCTATAATTTATGAATAATAAGAGGCCACTTGGGGCAAGATCTGTGATTTCTATTGTAGATAGTGAGATTGATTATTACACTTCAAAAATTTACTGTATAACTGACAGTTACATGCTATCTGTCTATTTATGAGAGAACTGGAAATTTCAGATTTTGTAACTTGGTTAGGCAGTGGCTGTGAAATAACTCACATATATATGTACAAAACTGGAATTGGAAAAAATGAGTGAAAAATTACGTTTTATATGTATTTTTTCTTCATGCAATTTTGTTTTTACAACTTTGTATAATTCCTTGTTTTTCCATACTAATATATGTATTGTATGCCATCATATGCAAGAAAAGTAGAACATCATATGTTTTTTTTCAATGTCTTTGGAACATAAGATAAAATGCCTTTTTTTTGGGTCAACTGTGTGGATGTCAAAGACACTTAGATCTTTGATGCTCATTAAAGAATGGATTAACATTCATGATAGAGGAGAGGTTCATATGAAAAAAATGCTCGAAATGTGATTGATTATTGGTTATGTTTAAGAGAAATGTTTTAAACTAGCATGCCTTCTAAAATTCATTTATATTTTCCCCACACATGCAGCTTCACGAAACTACACAATCTTCATCTGGAGAAATTGATGTCAAATTTCAGATAATGAAAGACACTTTGGAGGCCATGTTGAGATCTATGTATTACATAAGAGACCAGCTGTCTAATGTTGTAAGTAGATCCAATTATTTACTACAATAAATTTCATAAATTTAGAAGTTAGAACAGAATTATTCATATTTGTACAGTGTAGTTTTTATTGGTCTTATTAACTAGTTGATTGAATTGTTAATTTGAATCTACTCCATAGTTTTCTGAGACTTGCCATAATAGGTCTACTTCTACGTGAAATTTTTACAATACTACAATGTAATGCAATTCCACGTGTTTGTTTTCAGGGTGCAACTTCAAGTGGATAGGCATTGAGGAAGGGCCAGCAATAATGTATTTGAATATAGAAAAATCATTAAATGTATTTGGTCTGCATTTTGAGACATGAAAAGTGAGAATTCATTACTTTATGAATATTTTAGTGAGTGGGTGGGAAAAAAATTCAATATGAATGGTTAAAAGAGGGAAAGGGATAGCAATGGCTAAGGGCACAAATCAATAAAGTAGAAAATGCTAATTGTAATATCTAATCACATTGTTCTACTCTTCATACAAAATGGCCTAGAAATTAGTGATGATTTCTTCTTGCCAGAGTAGGCCTTTCTATTGTTATTCTTACCCATGAAACACGAGCATGAAGGAGAGGCTGGTTATTTATAGTAGTTAGCCTGAATTTCATGCTCAATCTACTATAAAAATTCCATGATTAAGTCTGGGATGTTTTGTGTAGTTTATAGCTGCCATGCCATCTCGTAGCTAATTTAAGATAGCTTATACATAAGTCCACTTCACCATACATGTATGTATGGGTAAAAGGTTGTGCATCTAACCATTCCATATTTATTATGTATTAAAATGTATGAATATGAGCTATCTTGTATGTAGAATTGTACATTTATTAATCTTTTAGTATTAGTTCTCATGGTTTCTAATTTCAATAATTATAACAGGCCACTTTCATAAGCTCATAGTCTGTATTAATGTTCTAGTATTAGGTCTCACGGTGTCTTATTTCAATAGTTGTAAAAGGCCACTTTCATGTAATAATAGTTACTTAATTGTAACTCATTACTTGATTAATACAATTAACAATCTACATTGCAGAGCTCTTCCTCGATATTATTTGGATGCCTCTAAACATTTTTATCCTATTTTCATTTTCTACTTATTTGGGGTTTATTTTTATTTTATTTCTTCTTGTAATATTGTAGTTGCAATAGTAGTGCAGCTTTGTATGCATACAAATTGGTTTACGAGCTACAAGGCAAGATTTTGGAAAAAAGTAATCGAACTTCCAATGTTGATAAATACAAAGAATCATGAAAAATAATCACTTGGTGATTCTAAGTGAAATTTTTTCACATGACAACTTGCAAGACTAAGGCAGCTCCAAAAAATGATAGAAAGAAAAAAGAACACTTTTAACTAGAAAAAGCACACTTTTAATTGTGCTATTCATTTAACTAAAAAAAACACACTTTTGAGGAAGTGAAGTAGGCATAGCAAGCTCTGTTCAGGAGACTTTTATGAATATTGAAGGCTTTTTTTTATGCATGAAGTTGACACCTGTAGGGAATCTCCAAAATGATATTAAATGTGACATTGATTACACATCCTATTCATGGTGAAGACGAGCATAGCAGTTAGGATTTACGAAAGTTGTTTTGGGGATTGCAATTATTGTTATGACAACGGAGAAGAGCATTTCCATCTGAAGACCTGTTTTCATGGAAATAAAGGAGGTATTTCTAGTGGAGCGAAGGCATATTTATATCATGTTGAGTGGAATTCATATCAATCACTTAATACTTGCGTGAGGGTGCTCAAGTGGGTGTTACAGAAAACAAGTATGATGAGATTCCTGAGCAGCGTTAAACTACAAGTTGCACCAACTATTCTAAGGGAGATGCATTTGTTTGTAAGGTTATGTGTTATCCCAAGGATGGCACATGCATAGGTTATTACGTAAAAAAGGTGCTCAATAAGGAGTTATAATCATTCATCGCAGGATGTTGTTATGGAAGCATGTGGGGATGACTCCAAGGAGTTACTCATACTCTTCTAAGCTTGAGAATGATGCCGATACCAAATCTCAATGAACAATGTCCTTGAAAAGGCTATAACAGGTTTGATCATTGGAAGGAGCTTTAGCATTGTTCCTCCTTCTTCCTATATTTTCACATAAATTTGTCTTTGGCATTCTTCTTTTATGTTTATTGTTGCATGAGACTGATCCCACACTGTAGGTGCATCTAAATATTGTGGCTATGCTTATAGCTCACTTTGATATAAAAATTGATTTCAAGCTCTGTTATAGTATAACTGTATAGGTTATATTGACTATACATTGCTCTACAATTCTTTTCATCAATTGAAAGTCTTGAACTCTTTTGGTGGTGGATTCATGTTCATGTGTGTGTGTGTGAAGGCTCAGTTTTCTCTATTGCTTTTCTTGTTTTCCAGTTGAAATCAAGTTGTCAACTTAGCTAGTTAGTTTCAATACATTCCTCTCACTGGTTTTCTTTTTTATTCAACTCCTTACCCCCTCACGAGGCACTAGATTTGATTGTACGGTCTCTGTTCTAAGTTTTAAATTTATTCAACAGATCCTAATAGTCAAAGTCTGCTATTATAGAGCAAAAGGTCTCACTTCCATGCATGTTTTTCATTACAGTCTCAAACAAGACAGAAAACCTTCTTCTGAGCTTGAAAATCTTTTCCCAAGCATCCCAAATCTGAGCCCAAGCATCCCCTCTACCCCTTCCTCAAGTGGGAATGAATCAATAATAAGAAAGAGAAAGAAGGATTAAGAACCCACATACTTTTGAAACCTTACATTTGAGGCCTCACAATTTTGGGTGATAACAAAACCTTAATCTAACTCGTAATAGTTTTGTGTTATTTTGTATTTTAGAAATATATTCTTTCTTGTAATGTTTCCCTAGGTTAGAGTTATGGTGGCTAATTTTGACTTAGTGATCCCTTAGTGGTCATTAATATCATTTATTATACACCATTAATGGGTTATTAATTAGTCCTCATTGGTTATTAGGGTTACATAATCTAACTCTAAAAGCTATAATTGAGGTTGTAATTCACTAAAGAGTATACTTATAATTAGCCCAAATGAGTAAAATTTTAATATATTTACCAAAACAATAAGTTATTCTAGAATTGAACCTTTGGTAGAGGAAGTTTCTGTGTATTATCTCATTAAAACCCTTTACAACATAAACCAAGAAAGGATAAAATAGAAAATTCCAAGCCACACAATGTATTTAAGGTGTTTGAAAAATAAATGTTCTAGTGTGGTGTAGAGTGATCTCACAGTTCAAAAACAACTTGAAAGAGAGGAGAGGCTAGCCTTTTATAATTTACTTTGTAACAACTACATAATAGCTAGTTCAAGCTCTCTCTCAAATAATATTTTACTTGTCATCCACATGTTGGAGACTAAGTAAATTATAACAAAATATATTTTTAATACAATGAATTTCCCACTAAGGGAGTTTAACCTGGCCCAAATAACCCTTGGAATTCCAACGCTTCACTTGCATTGACCCCAGGCAACCCTCATAGACCCTATCTCTCCACAGTCTCCCCCTTTGAATCCCAGTAAACTTGACAGAAACATGAGGTATTTACTCCCATTCCTCCTTACCCTACAAGGAAACCAAATTATTCTAGTATCTATTAATATTTAAGTATAGATCAGATCTCTTATTATATCTAGGCAGTTATAGTAATGGGCAGAAGACTGGCATCATGTAAAAGGAAACTGTTAATATAAGATGTCAAGTCTGATCTGTTAAACCATGAGTAATCTCCTTGGGCAGAACAATAGCATCATGTAAAAGGAAACTGTTAATATAAGATGTCAAGTCTGATCTGTTAAACCCTGAGTAATCTCCTTGTGAGAGTATGTTGTAATTTTATGTTTGAAAAGTATTTTGAGATAGCCACAAAGATGGAACATGATGGAGATTGTATTTGTTTTTCAGTCCTTCTAATCAAACCTTAAGCAACACAACATTCATAGGTTAAGGTCTTCAAACTGTCCTATAAAGTGAAGCATGTGTGATTCAATTGTTTACATCGTTTAATTTGTTACTTTGTACAATTTAATTTTTACATCCTATAGATATCCTCTTGGATGATTTTTTTCATATTTTATTTGGTTGGTAAGATATGGTCAGGTGCATATAGGTACTATTTGAATGGAGGAAGTTGGTCCATCATAATACTAATTGAATCAAGGAGATCAAGCTGAAGGAGTAGTTGTTGCAATGGACTCTGATGAGAAAAAGGCCAAGTATGGATACCGATCATGCCCCTTTGTTGTATGAACAGATTTTTGAGCATAGTGTAAAAGAGGGACAAGACAAAACATTGTCTCGAGTAGGAAGGGGTGAGCTACAAACTCTATAAGGATGATGGGTTGAGGAATTGGCTATTTTCATTAAACAATGCGACAAAGGAGGATGATCTATACTCTCTTTGTAGAAGACCAATTAGACTCTAGTAAACTAGGTACCCAAACCTTGGAACCATTTAGAACTCTAGCTTGGGCCAAGAGTGTGCATGAGTGACATCTTGGTAGATATGTCTTGAAAAATATTTGAGAAACACTACCTCTCAAGAAATTCCAAGGACCCATAGCCCTTGTTGGGTCAGGGTTGAAGTGCATGTTGCAAACTAAAGTGAGGTCTTGTGAATAGTACCCCTAGATAAGTATATGAGTTTTCTATCTCGATCTCCTCTCCTTTGAGAAATAAATGGTGATCAGGGAGAATTTTCTTCAACACATTGAAGATGATGACTTTGGTTTTTACCTAGGTTGACAGTCAACTGATGAAGATCACAGAAAAGGGCTAGGGCATCGAGTTGTCTTTGCAATTTGTCTAGGGATGAGACTAGAAGGGCCACATCATCTGCAAACATCAAAATATAAATTAAGACATGGTGTAGAAGGAAACCATTGCCATCTTGGATGTGCTCATGCAAGGACTCCAACTTTTCAATATAGATCCAAATAGTGTAGGGGACAAGGGGCAACCTTATTTTACCCCAATGATACTTAGGATAAAATCTGATAGCCCGTGTGTTGGTGCATAGATGAACAAGGATTGACTCATATAAAATTCATAATGGTTGACAAAAGGTTTTCTAATATGCCAATATCTCTGAGTATGTGGAATAAATCCTCTATGGGGACAGAGTCAAAATCCTTTTTGAAATTCCACGAAACAACAGTAAAATTTCCAGGAACAATGTTAGGCTTACTCAATTATGGACTCGAGTGTAAAGATGTGATTAATAGTCTGATGCTCAGGTTGGAATCCAAAATTTCCTCTAGCTCTATGTTGCATCTTCAAAAGTTCCCAAAATAGTTGCAGGTGGAGGGATGTAGCATAGAGCTTCAAGAAGAAAATCACAACAAAGAGGTTGAATGGACTACAAGGTACATCAGAAACAATATGTAGTGGGAGCATGAGTGCAACTCCTATAACAGAATATCTAACTTCTAAGGTCCAAGACCTAGAGGGTCAAATTCTTCATCTAAGATATAAAATGTTACAAAGCTAAGAGTCCAAGAGAAGAAAGGGTCCCTCTCAAGAACTTGAGAATCACGAGAAATATCTTGATTGAAGGTTTCCTACAAAAAGTGATCAATGTTTCGTGGAGCTATCACCTATGAATTAGGGAGAATAAGGAGAAATTTCTGGCCTCTAAAACTATATTTCCAGTAGGTGAATCTCTCCTACCATCTGAAGCTCAAGTGAAGAATCCCCTAATGGAGGACTGGGTAAATTGGAATATCTGATGTTTTGGAATATCTAATCTTGTGCATATAGGTTTCTCTTTGTAGAGACCTTGATCAGTGGGACCGAGGTTGCCTTATGTGATTGTAAAAATATCCTGGAAAAAGACACTATTGCAAGGGTCTCATGGGTGGAGGTCAGGGGTCTCCTCGAGATATCATGAATCTGCATACTGAGGTTGCACTGATCTCTACATGTAAATTATTTCTTCTATGTGTGAGGATTACAAAGGAGGGAGGTGATTATCTTGTTGTGGGTTGATGGGATTTATTTTAAGGCTTCTCCATTTGAGTCTGTTGTGGGTGGCAAAGTTGACAAGTTGAATTGTGCCCTGACTGGATGAATTTGCAACATCAAAGCTTGTTTATTCAGCATAACAGAAAATATATTTTTTCAAGTGATATTGTTGTTGAAGTCATATAAGGAATCCTCTTTACACTGTTGCTGAAAACAGGAAAAAAATCATGTGAAAATCCCTTGAATTTGAAGAGGAATCATCGAAAAATCTATATGCAAAAATCATTTTGAAAATATTTGAATGCAAACTTTTTATCAACAGTTTGCAAATATCAACAGTTTATAAATATCATTTTTTTGCAAATATCAACAGTTTTCAAATATCAACAGTTGCAAATTTCAACAGTGTATACATCCCAATTTTTTTTACAGGTATACAACCTTAAGAAAACAACTAGTATTCTAGTTTGGTTACTAACATAAAATTTTATGAAAGACATGAAAAATTTTGGCTTATCTCAACCCAATTTTTGAAGGAAGAGTCCTAATTTCCAAGATCCATGTCTTCTATCATTTGGTGAAATATGTATTCCTTGAATTCTGTAATTTTCTTGAACTGAATTTGTTGATATCCTATGATTTGAAGCAGGAAATCAGATACTTTTATGAGATTAAGGACCATATTTCTCAACATACTGCATTCTTACTCCATTGAATAGATTTTATTTTTTTATTGGATTTTTGTTCTCAATTATGGCATTTTGAGAAGTGCACTAGTGGTAGTTTTCATATAATTTTGTAGTTACAGAGAAGAGGGAAGTTCTCTTGCATTGAATGGATTATGTCTTCAAATAACTTCTTGGACTTCCTAGGCTTCTCTAATCCATGGATATTATAGGTAGAAAGAAACAATTTTTTCAGGCAATAGTTCTTAAGGGGTTCAAACTTCCATTCAAGACCGTGAATTCAAGATATAGGAAAAACCACACTACATTGCATACCAAAAAACACTACAAGAGAGCCTAAGATCCACATATTTTTGGAGCTAAATAAACTTGAAGGACCGAATCCAGATAAAACCTAAAGACCATACCCCCAAAAGAAAGTTCTTGGAACACCAACAAACAATAATTCACTGAAACTATAAACAAGAATAACAGTAATACTTAAGCCAATATCTATGAGTATGCCAATATCTCTAAGTATGTGGAATAAAGGATCTATGGGGACAGAGTCAAAATCATTTTTGAAAGTCTATGAAACAATAGTAAACTTTCCAGGAGAAATGTTGGGCTTCCTCAATTGTGGTCTGGAGTGTAAAGATGTGATTAATAGTCTAGTGCTCAGGTTTGAATCTAGCCTTTCTGCCCAAGCTCTCTAGAGAGTTGCAAGTGGAGGGATGCAACATAGAGCTTCAAAAATAAAATCACCACAAATAGGTCCAATGGACTGCAAGGTACATCATAAACAGTATTTAGTGGGAGCATGAGTGCAACTCCTATAAAAGGCATATCTAACTTGTTAGGTAAAATACCTAAAGGGTAAAATTATTCATCTAAGATATACAATATTACAAAGCTGAGAGTCCCAGAGAAGAAAGGGTCCCTCTCAAGAACTTGAGAATCAGGAGAAATATCTTGATTGAAGGTTTCCTGAAGAAAGCGATCAATGTTTGGAGGAGCTATCACCTAGTAATTAGGGAGGACTAGGAGAAACTGCTGGCCTCTAAAACTGTATTACTAGTGGCTGAATATCTCCTACCATCTGAAGCTAAAGTGAATAATCCCCTGATGGAGAACTTTGGATAAATTGGAAGATCTGATCTTGTGCATATAGGCTACTCTTTTCAGAGACCTGGATTAGTGGGAATGAGGGTGTCTTATGTGATTGTAAAAAGGGCTTGGACAGAGACACTATTGCAAGGGTCTCATGGATGGAGGTAAGGGGTCTCCTCGAGATCTCATAAATCTGCATACTGAGGTGGCATTGCTCTCTGCCTATAACTTATTGCTTCTGTGTGTGAGATCTACAAAGGAGGGAGGTGATCATCCTGTTGTGTGGGTTGATGGGAATTATTCTAAGGCTCCTACATTTGAGTCTGTTGTGGGTGGAAAATCCGACAAGTCGAATTGTGCCCTGACTGGATGAATTTACAGCATCAAAGCTTCTTTATTCAACATAACAAAAAATCTATTGTTTCAAGTGATACTATTGTTGAAGTCATATAAGGAAGCCTCTGTTGCCTGCATATTAGATAAAACCTTTGTATAGTGCAAAACTTTGTAGTAATATATTTTGCTAATATTTGAAGTGTTTTCTTCCACTTATAACATTGAAATATGCAATGCATATAACCTATAAAATTCTAATATAACTTCATACATTGTGGTGCTCTCTCTAAAAAAGGTTTTGAGAAATCCCTAAGCTCCGAAATATTTCCTTCAATGAAAACTATCAAGTCTCTGCATCTGAAATAATTTGAACAGGAATAGTTTTCCTTCCCATAAATCATATTGGTCCCCATTTTTTTTACCATATTCTTCATCTCATGGATCTATTTTTAGAGAAACAGGGAATTATAATAATGCTATAGAATCTATATTTGCACGAGAGTATTTTTGCTAGAGTTTTCTCTTCATGGATTTTGTGTAATTGGTATGTTTAAATTTGAATATTTTTCTGCCTTCATGATCACTAATCAAACTCATCACCACTACTACACTTGGGATCATCACCAAGAGCTACATAAACATCATTTGGCTCAGAGTCCGAGGACTCCTCAAACTCCTCTCCAACCTCAATACCAGTGCTAGTAGTAGCATGAGCAACAACACTACACTTAGCAGAACTAGAAGAACATGTTTTCCAAACTGCACAAGAACTACTTCCCTCATGAGTCACCATGTGCCATGCTTGGTCTCGGTGGTTCGCTTCCTTCAACTCCTGGTTAACCTACCATATCTTTATTGGAACCAACACCCCAAACTCCACTAGACAACGATTCACTATTTTGTACTAGTGATTCACAGTTTGTACTGGTGATTTGCCATGATTTTACAGGATAATATAATATCATGAGAGATTCGCCAAAAAAATTATATATACATATTATATTATTAATAAAATTGCCTTCCATTTTTCCTATGTATCATGGGGATTCACCCATTTATTATACAAATAAATTTAGGGGGGTTCTTAAAATTTTCCCTGGAAATAATGTGTATGTTTATGAGTCAATTGTTTCTATGGTACACCATTTCTTTTCTATTTACATTGATGTATGTTATTTAATATTGAAATTTTCATTATTCTCTCCAATGTATATACACTCATTATAGTTTATTTTTATGTTTGTAGATGGAAGGTGAAGAAGAAGAAAACAATCAACACCATGAACAAAACATTCCTGAAAATAACCAAATTCATGGAAGCAGCTCAGGCAGTGACAACAGTTCAAGCAAAGAATGATGATCATTATGTTTGGATATCAAAACAAGGCATTGTATTTTTTGAAATATTTGTCTGTGAAATTAGACATTTTGTTTAATATAATGATCATAGTGTCCCAATTGAAAGACAAAGGGATACCAATAACTGCCCCCTTTTGTATGACAAAGACTGTCTTATTCATATATAAATATATATATAATAAAATATGTTTTAATTTATTCTATTGCGTTCTCCATTTTCGTTGTGAAATGTAACACCACTGATTAAATTTGTGGATGATTAAATGTTATAATTAAGAGATGTGAAATATGATGATGTGATATAACAAATTAATCCAAACATCACATTCAAATGCATTAATAAAAATTTAATTGATATGAATACTGTTATAAGATATGTGTCGTATTTTGATGAATAATTAATTTGAAAAAATCACAATAATTATTATATGATATAACAAATTAGTCCAAGCATCACATTAAAATGCATTAATAAAAATTTAATTAACATGAATACTGTTATAAGATGTGTCAACTTTTCATGAATAATGAATTTTAAAAAATCACAATAATTGCACTATCACAGGTCAATGTTTCTAAAAAATACAAAATGAACATCGGTGCGTGTCAGTTACTATACACCGGTGCATTTGTATGATAATGTGCACTGGTGCATTTCTACGACCCATGGGCACCACACAAATACCAATACCAATTATAAATCTCAGTTCATTTGTGCAAAACTCCGCACCAGTGCGTTTATGTGAGACTACACATCGGTGTGTTTGTACGACCTATGGGCACCACACAAATACCAATACGAATTAGAACAATCGATGCATTTGTCTGATACTGCGCATCGGTCCATTTCTATAAGACTACAAACTGGTGTGTTGATATGACCTATGGAACCACACAAATCCCAAGACTAATTAGAACAGCCTCGTGCGTTGTATCACCAATAGTGCGCTCGGTGTGGTTTTAGACCTTGACGGCCCAGTGCATGGACCTTTGACTGCCTCAGGCCACCGTCTAGATGACACGCATCAGCGCGTTGACACCTTGGTAGCGCACCAATGAAAAAAACATCCGTAATAACCTTAGGCCGCCTAGTTTTTTTAGTTGTGTTGAAATTACGTTAAAAGCTCTGCCAAAACCCCCATAACCATAAACGGATGTGGTAGCAAATGTGTTTTTGACAATTTTGGTCAATTTTATAACACTAAAGACCTCCTTTATAACCTCCGCTAGAGGGTCTTTTCCTTGTAGTGGATGATGCGAAATAATTGACCTGACGCAAGTGAGAGTAGTTGGCCAATGAACGACAACATTCGAATGCATGTTGAGACCCATAAGAGAGAAAACCCTTGAGTATACAGGGGTTGGAGGTTCCTGCAGAAGAGGAATAGAGGGATTTGTGACAACCCTGTTGGAGAGAAATAATAAAATAAAAATGTAGAATATGAGAAACATAACCCTTCAAAATAGTTTTTTTACTTAATGAAGGACAACCTGTGGCTGCGAGTCAGTAATTTCTTTGAATGTGCAAAGTAGAAAAAAATGGGGTTATTTCAAATACAATAAATATTAAAAGAAAATTACTATCGAAACTGACGAGAAGACACTCACTTAAAGAAAAGCACAGGTACCTCGCTGAGCTAGCACCAAGGAGCGCGCCCAAAAGCGTTTCCCTCTTCTTGAATAACGACAATTAGGGGTATATTTTTCAAATTTATAAAAGACAATAGATTGTGCAAGTAACCCTGAAAAAAATTAATAATCTACTGATATGATCTCTATAAGCTGAACCGAGAAAAAAACTACCAACTTATGTAACATCACTAGTGAAAACTTCCATGTAATAGAAAGTTAATAAAGGAAAGATAATAACCGTGGATTATGGGACACTTATTCCAAGTTGAATGTTGGGAAAAAATCCTAGTGTGGGTGTTCATTTGGTTTATTATGGCTAAGTAAATTAGCAAAGGCAACGAAAAAGGATTTGGAAATGAAAAGTGGCATTAATTGACATTTTATTTATGAAAATAATGGAAATTAGTAGAAAAGGAAGGTTAAAGGTCCCAGGTTCCACATGAGGAGAAAAATGAAGGAAAATAATGGAAAATGAAGAAAAAAGAGGCTTCATTAATAAAAAGGTTTATGAGGACCAGTTTGTACCTTTGTGTCAGTTCAGTTTTGGATCTCTCTCTCTATTCTCTGTCTCTCACACTCTTAGACACTTAGAGTTTTCTTAGAGCATTTCAGTATTGGATCAAGAAAGGAAAAGAAGGAAAAATGAAAGCAAAGATCAAGTAAGGAAGAGAAGGATCAAGCAGCTACATTGGGATACTTTGCAGGTATCGATTTACATGTATGGTTTCCTTTCTAGATTATGCATACATGGTGTTTCATGTTTGTTATTGGTTCCCTTTCTGTCATTGGCATGGTTTTTTCCAGGTGCGACAGTGATTTTTAGCGTAGCCTTGCCATTTTCGGATAGGCATGGTGTGATGGGGTTCTCCTGTTTTTGGTTGAGCTAGATTTACGGATGGATTCAAACCTTAGTGAGGAGGATCTTTGAATGAAAGAACACATGACATAGTAACCCCTGAACCAGACTATGGGTTGTGGTAAAGTCAGATAGTGTGTTGCCTTGATGGGCCTATGAATCCTCTACCATTGAATGACAGGATATACAGTAAATCCTAGAGGTGGGTGCTCTCCATTAGGGCTAGGAATCCAAGGAAGGGATATACAATAAGTCCTGGAGAGTGGATTTTTGGTTATGGCCTAGTGATCCCTCGATCAGACTGTGGATTACGATAGAGCCTAGACTTTAGGAGACAGGAAAATTCCTCATGGTGTGGATGGAGAAATTCGGTGGCATCCATGTTTGTTTTGGCCTAGTGATTTAGTGGAGATCATGGTAAAGACTGTTATTACATGTTTATTTTTTGGGACTTGTGATTCGGTGTGGATTATGGTAAAGCCTGGTTTCTATTGATGAGGGTGAGGTGGTTTAGCCTTGGGAAGCCCTGGTTGGTTCTTTCGATTTGAGTCCCACATTCATGCTTGGAATATGGCACGAGGGTGATTCGATGAAGATGGATTTGACTCATCCAATCTATGGTCGGGTGGAACGTGGTATTTCCATACCAGGTTTGTTTTACATTCATTAATAAGAAATTATTTCCTTGGTATATTATGTTTAAATTTATTGGTTTATATGTGGATTCTATGGTTGATGTATCCTTGATATTTCTGTTGTTATTATTATTCTTATAAGCCTATATTATGACAGTGATGATATATGGATCTCATCATGTTTTGATTTGTAAATGACTGAACAATTTATCTATGGCCTAATAGATGATAATGCAGCTAATGGTATATGGGAACAATCCTTCTTAGTGATTCTCATATAAGTATGAGACCCTTATGCCCATATATGTTATTTAGCCATGTACATTACATTTTTGAGACATGTTTGACAAAATTTCAGTCATGGTTGGGGATGGTCAAGCATATTCTTGGTGTTATTTTGTAGTTTGCAAGCATTTTCCTTGTATGATTTATGAATTATAAGAGTTACAGGGATTTTTGGGTAGAGCTCTAGCCCCAACCCTGGAATCTAGCCTTCAAATTCACAGTTACTAACACAAGACTGGGTCAAAAAATCTACAATGACACTGATGTAGGCTTCTGCATGTGACTGGGCAGTTCGAGTCATGGTGTTGCCTTGTTAAGGGAGAGAATGGGGAATTGATGCCTCAAAAGGTAATTTTGATGCAAGGGCTAGCCTTCTGGAATGTTTTCATGACTCATGGGTATCCCGTAGCACATGTATAAGGTATTTTTGGTTGTGTTGCATCAGTTCCACTTCCGTAAGGTGACCTGGGAGGTTGAATCAGGTCATAGTAGCCTCTCATCACATGTTTTCCCCAGTTGGTTGATTAATTGGGTAATGATGGGAGGAGGGTGTTACTGAGTGGTATCAGTGCATGGTTCACCCCTTGGACTGGATGAGCAGTATCTATTGGTCATGCATTTGTGTTGGTTGTACATGTGTCACTCGTCCTTGTGGTTTATAATATTGTTGTATATGTATGGTGTTAGTCATGGTTGTAGTGATGTTGTCATGTGAAAGAAAGAGTTTCTTCATGAGTGTATGATTGTTTACATGTTTTTTTATGTTTGTGTATTATCCGTGTACATTGGTATGTGTAGTTGATATGTTCATGCATCGATGAATGGACTCTAGCTAGAATGATGTTTATGTGTTGATATATTCATTTGTTATATGTCTATATGTTGTTATGATTATGTTTATACATGTATTACGCTGACTTGGTTGATCTTGTAGATGAGATATCCTCCCTGAATTGTGCTAAGGTACGTTGGTTCATTGTGATTTGGTTTAGCTAACATAGTATTCCTTGGAAGAAGAAATTAAATATCTCAAGAAATATGGTAGAATACAGATATTCCCCCTGTGAATGAGATGAGCAACATGATGTTGGGTGATCTTATTACTTAGTAGACACACTGAGAAGTTCAAAGGAAGAAATAAGGAGTTATAAGGAATACAATGACAAAATCATACTCCTTCATAGCTTGTCAGAATTGCAGTGACAGGGGCCACTTCGGATCGTCCATGGGAAGAAGGACAGAACTAATGGGGCATATGACAGTAGGTCTCATGGTGGTCACAGGTCGGATACAGAAGACATAGTGAGAGATGGAAAGATGTTTGATACTCCAGATAGGGGAGGTGATGGATACAGGTACCATTCTGGTTCTGGTTCTTATAGAAATTATGATCGTTGTCATTATCATCCTTATAGGAGGAGTGATAGAGGATACTTTACATATGAGTTTAAGAAAGAAAAGCCACCTAATTTTGATGGAGATTTGAAGAAGCCAGAAGATGCATATGCTTCTATAATTGGGATGAAGAAGTTCTTTGAGTTGCATAATTACACATGTAACATGAAGTCTATAATAGCTATCTTCAGCTTGAAAGGTAAGGAAAATATCTAGTGCAAATATGTGAAGTGGGTCAGAGACATCAAGACAAAGGACTTGAGTTTTCATGAATTCAGGAGCCCTTTTAGGAATAATTACTTTTCAGAAAGGTACTATGACAGTAAGGCCAAAGAATTTTGTGAGCTAAAGATGAGATCAATGAAAGATGAAGAGTACATGACTAAGTTCCTGGAGCTATTGAGGCATGTACCATATCTTAAAGATGAAAAGACTAAATTTCAAAGGTTTTTTAGTGGTTTTCCATTAACATTTAGAGATCAAATTGAGTATGATGAGCCTCGATTCCTAGAGGAAGTTATTGGGAAATTGAAGCATTTCTACGAACATTTGAACTGTAGGGAAGAATATCAGCAAGGATAGAAAGGGAAAGCTAAAGTTAAAGGTAAGTGGTAGAAAAAAAGGGAAATGCCTCCAATTGTAGAGGAGAAAGAAAATGTGGCACCACAAAAGAAGTTCAATGCATCTAGACAGGGACATGGGTCACAAAAATAACATAGATGTGGTGGTACCAGATGGTTGGAGTGTTGGACATCTGGTAAGGAGCATCTTAAGAGATATTGTCTGCAGAATCAGGGTGGTAGGCCTCAGATAGATAGTGCATAGGAGGAGCATATTGTTGGGGATGTTGGTCATAATGTTCCTCATATCTATGTGGCATTGGATAATAGGCAGGAAAACCATCAGGAATCTATCATTAAAGTGGATGGTATGATTTGGGATCAAGCCATTTCTATTTTGATTGACCTATATCTAATTATAGTTATGTTAGTCCTGACTTGGTGGATAAGTTTGGTTTGAATAAAGAAGGGCATGTAGAATCTTGGTTAGTGCAGTTTACTACAGGGACCAAGAAGTGAGTTCATCATTGGGTAATATCTTGTGCATTTGTACTAAATGGTATGCCTACATTCGCACATTTGAATGTATTTCCGTTGGGATCGTACAATATGCTCTTGGGTATGGATTGGTTATATCTTCACGTGAATAAAGTGGAATGTTATGAAAAAACCATTGAGTGCCTGGATGATAATGGGGAGCATAGGATCTTACAAGGTAAGAATAAAGATACATAAGTGAGAATAGTTACAGATATGCAGGCCAAGCGTAGATGTGGGAAAGGGTGTGTGTTATTTGCAGTGCATATTTCTAGTGAAAAAGGTAAGGAAGATGAAGATGCAGATGTTTTGAGCACGTGTACCCTATTCTACAATAGTTTCAGGATGTGTTTCCCACAAATATTTTAGTGTTGGCACCTCACAGGGAAGTATACTTTTCTATTTATTTGGTACCAAGGGAAGCACCTTACAGGATGAGCACTCCAAATTTGGTAGAGCTAAATTTGTAGATAAAGGAAATGTTTAACAAGGGATACATTAGGCAAAGTGTATCACCTTGGGGTGCACCGGTATTTTTTGTAAAGAAGAAGGATGACACTCTCAAGTTATGCATTGATTATAGGAATTTGAACAAGGTGACCATCAAGAAAAGGTATCCATTTCTGAGGATTGATGACTTATTTGATAAGCTAAATGGAGCAACAGAGTTCTCAAAGATTGATCTGAGATCCAGATATCATCAAGTATGCATCAATGAAGAGGACATTTACAATACAACTTTATAGACCATGTATGGGCAGTATGAGTTTGTTTTAGTTCCATTTGGTTTGACTAATGCTCCAACTACATTTATGTGCTTGATGAATAGTTTGTTGCATTCTTGTCTAGACAAGTTTGTTATTGTATTCATTGATGATATATTTTTATATTCTAAATATGAAGAAGAGAATGCCGAACAATTAGAAGCAGTATTGAGTTTGCTGAGAGAGAATCAGTTGTATGCTAAGCTCAGCAAGTATATTTTCTTCCAAATTGAAGTACATTACTTGGGACATGTTGTTTCCAAGGAAGGCATATTAGTAGATCCAAAAAATATAAGGGATATCATGGAGTGGGAATATGCTAGGATTGTGGATGAGGTAATATCATTTGTAGGATTGGAACATTATTATAGGAGGTTCATCATGAACTTCTCATGGATTTCCTATCCTATTACATCATTGCAAAGGAAAGGTAGAAGTTTTAATGGATAGTGGAATGTGCGTCTAGTTTTGAGCAGTTGAAGAAGTTTTTGACACATGCACCAGTGTTAAAGATTGTAGATCTAGATAATTAGTTTGTGGTATGTACATATGCTTGCAAGAGAAGACTTGGTGGATTCCTTATGCAAGAAGGATGAGTGGTATGTTGTAATTCACGAAAATTGAATGAGCACGAGAAAAGCTATATAACACATAATCTTGAGTTAATAGCGATCATTCATGCATTGAATATGTGGAAAAATTGTCCTCTTGGAAGGAGGTTGATACTTATGCGTGATCATAGTGGGTTGAGATACTTGTTTGAGAAGTTGAATATGAATTCTAGGAGAGCTAGATGGTTGGCCACGATCAGTGAGTTTGAATTCAATATCAGGTACATCAAGGGAAAAGAGAACAAGGTTGCAGATGCTCTTAGCAGGCGGATATAGGTGAATCATATAGCAATTATGAGTTCCTATGGGAAAAATCTACAGGATAGGATTTTGCATGTAGGCCAACAAGATAACAGGTACAGAGGGCTCATGCATAGGTTAAAGCTGAGTACATGTACATGTATAAGTGTACATGATGTGCACAATTGTCTTACAACAGATGGATTGATCAAATTTAGAGACATGATATATGTTTCAGAAAATAGCGAGCTCAAGAAGGTGATCTTGAGAGAGTTCCATGCAAAACCATATTCAGGTCACCCAGGCTATAATAAGATATTGACTGGAGTTAAGAAGTTTTATTATTTCTTGAATCTAAATAATAATGTGATAGAGTTTGTCGCTATATGTTTGGATTGTCAGCAAGTAAAGGCTGAGTGTAGGCATCCAACTGGACTACTACAACCAATTACAATTCCAGAGTGGAAATGCAAGGTAATTTCCATGGATTTCACCATAGGTTTTCCTAGGAAATCTAGAGAACATGATTCCATCATGGTCGTTGTGGTCAGGTTGACAAAGGTTGCACACTTCATTCCATTGAAGACTATGTATTCAATTAGTGATGTGGCAGAGTTGTTCATCAGATATATGGTTAGATTGCATGGTGTTCCAAAGAATATTGTGTCAGATAGGGATGAAAAGTTCACTTCCAAGGTTTGGAAGGAATGTTTTACAGGATTGGGCACAAATTTGGCGTTCATCACAAGTTATCATCCAAGAAATATGGACAGACTGAGCAGATCAGGAGGACATTCGAGGACATGTTGAGGATGCATGTGATTCATCAACAATGAAAGTGGGAAGATTATCTTCCACTGGTAGATTTCACTTAAAACAGTGGGTATCAAGAATCCTTGAAGTTGAGTACGTTTGAAGCATTGTATGGGTGGGTTTTTAATACTCCCATCAGTTGAAGTGATCTGGTGAACAAGGTTTTCATTGGAACAGATATGTTAGCATAAATAGAATAGGAAATGGAGGTAATAAAGAATAATATGAAATCAACACATGATAGGAAGAAGATGTATTTATATTGGAACAAGTTCTTTAAGGAGTTTCAGATTGGGGAATATGTGTACTTGCAAATAAAGCCCAAGAAGAGCTCCTTTCAAATTGGATTGTGTGCGAGGCTGGCACCCCAGTTTTGTGTACCTTTCAAGATTCTTGAAAGGATTGGTCCATTAGCCTATCGAATTTCGCCACCTCCAACACTAAAATTCCATGATGTTTTCCATGTGTCATAGTTGAATAAGTATGCTAAAGATATTGATCATTTGATTGACAAGTCTGTATTATAGGTGGATCCAGATGGATAATTACAGTCAGAACCTCATTGTATATTTCAGAGAAAGGTTCTCATGTTCAAGAACTGAGCAATCAAGTAGGTTAAAGTGCAGTTGAAGCACTTTGGGTCCAATGAAGCTACAAGGGAGATGGAAGATCAAATGCGAGCTATGTATCCTTCATTGTTTGTCGGTTGAGGAAAATAAGTTTTGGTATATGTTTGGCATATGTTTTAGTGTGATGTTTTCATATATGTACATATGCATATGGATGCAAATACTTCCATTAGCTATGTTATAAAGCTCCAATAAGCTATATGGGTTTCATGTCATCATAGTTGTCATGTTTTTTGTGTTGTCATGTTGGTTTTCTTCTCAACAGGGTAGTCATTGTAAATACTGCATCGTGTTATGTTATAAATATCCACGGGAAGTATGTTAGAATTTTAGAATTTTTGTTGAGGTATAGGTTTGATTGAACATTGAGGACGGTGTCCCCCAAGGGGGAGGGTTCTGTAACATCCCTGGTGAAACAATCCATGTAATAAAAAGTTAATTAAGAAAAAATAATAACCACGGATTATGGGACACTTATTCCAAGATTAATGTTGGGAAAAACATCCTAGTGTGGGTGTGCATTTGGTTTATTGTGGCTAAGGAAATTAGCAAAGGATTTGGAAAGGAAAAGTGGCATTAATTGGCATTTTATTTATGAAAATAATGGAAATTAGGAGAAAAGGAAGGTGAAAGGTGAAAGGTTTAATGTGATGAGGAAAATGAAAGAAAATAATGGAAAATGAAGAAAATAGAGGCCTCGTTAATAGATGGGTTGGTACATATTTGTCAGTTCGATTTTGGAGCTCTCTGTCTATTCTCTCTCTCTCAAAATCTTAGACACTTAGAGTTTTCTTGGAGCATTCAACATTAGATCAAGAAAGGAAAATAAGGTAAATAGGAAGCAAAGATCAAGCAAAGAAGATAAAGATCAAGAAGCTACATAGGAATTATTTTCACGTCTCGATTTGGATGTATGGTTTCCTTGCTAGATTTGGCATGCATGGTGTTGCATGTGTGTTCTTGCTTCTATTTCTATCATTGGCATGGGTTTTTCCAGGTGTGACAATGTTTTTTCGTCTTGCCATTTCCAGATAGCCATGATGTGATGAGGTTCTTATGTTTTTTCTTGAGCTTGACTACCGGATGGATTCGAAGCTAAGTGAGGTGGATATCTAAATGAAATAACACATGGAATAGTAACCCCTAAACTAGACTATGGGTTACATTAAAGCCGAATAATGTGTTTCCTCGGTGTTCCTAGCAATCCTCGATCAGTAAATGGCGGGATGTACGGTAAATCCTAGAGGTGGGTGCTCTCCATCAAGCCTAGGAATCCTGGGATGGGATATACGGTAAAGCCTGGAGAGTGGAGTCGCATTTATGGCCTAGTGATCCTTGGATCAGACTTTGGATTGTAGTAAAGCCTAGAGACTATGAGAAAGGAAAATTCCTCACGGTGTAGGTGGAGAAATCTTATGGTATCCATGCTTTTTTGGCCTACTAATCTGGTGGAGATCATGGTAAAGCATGCTATTACATGTTTATGGTTTTATACTAGTGATACGGTGTGGATTACGATAAATCATGGTTTCTATTGGTGAGGGTGATGTGGTTTAGCCTCAAGAAATCCTGGTTGGTTATTTCAATTTGAGTACCACATTCATGTTTAGAATATTGCACAAGGGTAACTGGATGAAGAGAGATTAGGCTCAACCAATCTACAGTTGAGTGGGACGTGGAGTCCCATACCAGGTTGTTTTTACATTAATTAATGAGAATTTGTTTTCTTGGTATTTTATGTGTAAATGTACTAGTTTATATGTGGATTCTATGGTTGATGTATCCTTGATATTTCTATTGTTATTATGTTTTTTATAAGTATGTATTATGACAGTGATGATGTCTGTCTCTCATCATGTTTTGATTTGTAAATGAATGAAAAATGTATCTATAAACTAATATATGATAATGTAGTTAATTATACAAGGGAATAATTATTCTTAGTGATTCTTAGATAAGTATGGGACCCCTATGCTCATATCTGCTATTTATATCTCTCTATTACATTTTTTTAACATGTTTGGAAAAATGTCAATCCTAGTTGGGGATGGTCAGGCCTAGTCCTTGTCTCACTTTTTGGTTTGCAAGTATTTACCTTGTGTGATTTATGAATTTTGAGAGTTACAGGGATTTCTGGGCAGAGGTCTAGCCCCAATCTTGGAATCTAGCCTTAAAATCTACAATCGCTAGCACAATAGTGGGTGAAAATTCCAAGGTCACACTAGTGCAAACTTATGCATGCGACTTGGAGATTTGAGTTGCACGATTTCCATGTCAAGGGAGCGACTGGGGAATTTATGCTTGAAAAGGTAATTTTGATGTAGGGGCTAGCCTTCTGGAAGGTTTTCATGGCTCTTTGGTGTCTTGTAGTAGGTGTATAAGGCCTATGTATTTTTTTGGTTTCGGTTCCACTTCCCTAAGGTGACATGGGAGTTTGAATCAGATCATAGTATCCTCTCATCACATGTTTACCCTTGTTGGCCTTTTACTTGGGTAGATATGGGGGGAGGGTGTTGCAAATTACGAAGTTAACACTGTAAGGAAAATTTAAGCCAAACCTGCTTGAATTTTCAAGAGTGAATTCCCATTTGTTTCCCTATCTGGACATAGAGAAGGTGAAAAAGAAAACCAGTGAGCTTTTTAAATCGAGAAAAAATCAGGAAACTTAAATAAGTTTGAAAAGAAGCTTCGTTTAAAAATTTACCTGCTTCAATTGGTAGTGGAGGCATCATAACTTTGGAAAGTGCCACAATACCTTGACATAAAATTTGAGTTGTGACTATCTCCTTCCTCATCAAAACGATGTTACAGGAGCCGAAACATGGAGCGAGACAGGAAGGTTCACAAATGATACATGTTACAAACCCTATCTCTAGGGTAAGAGAAGGGAAATCCATAGTAGCCATCAGATGATAGTGTCTCAAATCCAACTTCGAAGGGTGGCAAGTACTTGACCTAGGTGGCATGAGACCATTCGATGCAAGAATAAAGTCCAATAAACAACATTACAGAAGTGGGACAGGTTAAACTTGGAATAAAGTTAAGTGATGTGTCAATAGGGGGGGTTACTTATGTTTATATGACCATACTCTTCCCAAAATACACTGTTACAAACACCAAGGTTAAAATTATAGTGCGCATCAAATTAAACATAAGAAATTATAACAACATTCACCTGTGACTATGTATATCCCGCGTCATCATACTTAACATTAGGAAATGGAATCATCTAACGATTTCAAAAAATGAAATGAAATTTCGACAACCTACACGGCTTCTTAGCCATATGCCCAAGATGTCACATAATAACTAAATGGATCAAGAATTGTTAACACAACATTTGTATATGTATACATAGAAGAAGTAAACCACATGATTTTCTCATCATTAAGGTAATGATTAATTTTTCCATGGAAAGGAAACCAAAAAGTATGAATGGAATAAACATTATAAGGAATATGGGAAGATATATATATATATATATATATATATATGGAGGATTGTTACAAAAATAAGGGCATTATAAGAAATATTGTAGATCCAAAATTACTGAGAAAGGGAAGGGATCTAAATATACTCCTTCTATAGAAGCAAACACCTCCTCAAATGAAGGTGGGCATGTGTACTTGGCTTCTTCAAGTGCACATGTAGATCATAAGGCATTGTTTCTTGAATCAAGAGCATCCTTGCATATGACTCCTCTAAAGGAGTGGTTTTGCAAGTATGGAATATTTTATGGTGGTGATGTTTTCTTAGGAGATGAATTGATATCCAAAATCATAGGTTGATGAAGAAAATTCAAGTTGAAGCTCATGGGTGGAAGGATTAGAACACTCCCTAGTGTTCCGCACATCTTAATATTAGTTAGAAATTTGATTTTTATAAGAAATACAAGAGATGCAGATGGAAGAATAGTGTTTGAAAATGATACGTGTAGTATGGTTTCGAGGAGAAATGGTATTTTTGAGGGGAGTTCTTATTGGAACTTTGTATAAGTTGTGATGAAGAAAATTTAGTGATGGGTGTGATAGTTCCGTTATTCCTGAGAGTGGATCAAAATAATGTAAAACTGCTCTAACTTATGGAGAAAATATTATTTTGTGGCATGAAATACTAGGACATATAATAGAGAAGGGTGTTTGAGTACTACATAGTAATGTTATGGTATAAGGTATGTCTAATTACTCTATGGATTTTTATTTATGTGAACATTGTTGATATGTAAATCATAATTGGTTAATATTCTCCCCTTGTTCTATGAGGTTGGAGGGAATATTCTAATTGGTGCATAATGATGTGATTGGACGTATGTTAGTTCCATCACTATGTAAATATGTGTACTATGTATCATTTATAGATGACTTATTACAGAATATATGGATTTATTTCCTTAGGAAGAAATATAAATTCTTTGACAATTTCAAATAGTTTAAGGATCTTGTGAAAAATTAGATAGAGAAGAAAATTAAGGTGTTAAATATAGATAATGGTGGAGAAGTCTCTAGGACTGAGTTCAAAGGATTACGTCGAAATGAATTCCAAGAATTTTGTAAGAAGTGTGGTATATCAAGGAAGAAAAATACTCCATACACACCTTAGTAGAATTAAGTTGCATAAAGGATGAACATGACACTATTGGAGTAACCAAGGAGTATCCCTAGTGGTGCACAATGCATGTTATCTAGAAAACAGATTACCCTCATTAGCATTGGATGACAAGACTCCACATGAGGTATGGAATGGTAAGAAAAAATCTCTTAAACATATTAGTTTGTTTGGTTCTGATGCTTATATAAATTTTCAAAAGGAAAATAGGCATAAGTTGGATAAGAAATATGAAAAGTGTATATTTATTGGATTTAATGGTTGTCAAAGAGGCTATAAGTTAGTCTAACCTAAAAACTAAGAAGGTTGTGCATAGTTTAGATGTGGTATTTAGAGAATTAAAAGATGATGTCAAATAGGGATTCATACCAATGGGGAAATAACTTAAAAAATAGAGTTTGAAATGAACGATGAAAAATCAATCTCTACAAAAGAACAAGAATCAAAAGAATAAAAACCAAATACTTCAACATTGAAGAGATCAATTTAGGAAAGAAGACATCCATAGAGGTATAATCCACTTGATTTCTGTTCACATTTTGGTTTGTTTATTACTTTTAATGATCATATAAATTTTGGATAGAAAGTGGATTTAGAGGTTGGAAAAATTTGGGAAAAGGCCATGGATTAAGAAATGGAAACGTTAGACAATAAGGAGGCTTGGGATCTAGTGGAGCTTCTCACTAGAAGAATTCAAATTATAAGTTTGAGACTAAGAATAATCATATTATGGAAACAAGGATGAATTATACTTACTGATATAACATATAACTCAATCGAGTTATTAAATTAGGGAAACTCCTTCACCAAGTCCAATGGATCAATAGAATCTAAATTTCATCTAATGAGGGAATTTGATGCAACTAACACCATTGTTTCCTAAGGTGCTAGGATTGAACTAAGTGGATGTTAGTGAATCACCATAGTCAATAATAATTTTTGATTGTTGGTAGTTTAAAACTCCATAGTTTTACTAAACCATGGTATCTACCCATGGTATTTGAAAGGTCAAAGAAAACAAAAAAAAATCTAACTGTACAATTAAACTTTACGATATACAACCATTAAGTTTTTACCTTAATAATTTGTGGTATTCACTGATGGAATTTGAAATATAATAAAAGTGGTGCATGGCTCTAGGTGAAAAAGAATTTGCAATTAATGAATTTTCTCATTACTAATAGTATGTCATTTTTTCCATTTAATAAAAAGAATTACTTTTTTTCATATTATTACTTCTTCTACATTATTTATATACACTTTTAACATATTTTATTATTGATATTTAGTCTCATTCCTCATATAGTTTGAATTGTAGTGTTTATTATATCTATCAAATTCCAAAAATAATCAAATCTCTTGAGACGTAAACATTTATTCCAATATTATATTGTAAAAAAAATTTGCATAAAAAAAAAATCAATCTCTCACTCTTTAATAAATTTAAGGTTAATACAGATATATACTAATTTAAAATTTAAAACGAAATGAAAAACACTTACATACAACAAACAAACCCAAAAAAAATGGAATCAAAATTATATTGAAAATCAAATGGATTGTTAAATTTTACATGTGAATATATCTAATATAAATTATATTAATTTATCAGTTTAATATTATTTAAGATATTAAAATTAACTCTCTAAATATTATTTAAAATATTAAAACTAATCTTCAATTGTTATGTTATTTAGGATATTAAAAGGAATTCTCAATTGGTTGTTAATTGTTTTACGACTTCATGTACAAGTAGAAAGTGTTAGTGGAAAATCCTTACCCTACTAAGAATACAGTTTTTTATTATTTAGGAATATATTTGAATTTATTTTATTATCAAATTCTAAATTTATATAGAAATATTTTATTTTTTACTCTTTATAATTATTTATTTATATACAATAATTTAATTATTTTTTACATTATTATTAGTTAAGATGTTAAAATATATTTTGAAATTGGAATCTCATTTCAAAATAATAAGTTGATATATGATGAGGAGGTGTAATTGGAAGTTGAATGAAAAATAATTTTATTGTTGTATGTGAGAGAAAAAGAAAAATAAATTTGTTGTGTGTGAGAGAAAAAGAGAAATAAATTTTCTATTAAATTATAGCTACTAAATGATTATTGTTAAAAAATTATTATTCAAATTATAATTAATGAATATTTTTTATTAGAGAATTGTAATTCGGATTATTTATTGTATTAACAAAACTTCATCGAAGTTTCAAATCTTAATGGGGATCTTCACCATAGATTGTGAATGAGTGCTTGAGAGAAGAACATACCTTTGATAAATAGTGAAAAAAAAACCTGCTAATACAAACACAACAGACTATTAATTGATAAAATTAATAAAACCTTAACTCATTGATTAAAAATAACATTAATGTATATTTGTATGTAAGAAAATATAAAATATCATTACAATATATATCTTAAGGGATTAGAAAGAGTTCCATATTGGTAAGTACTTTATCTTCATATATTCTAATTTAATGCAACTTAGGGTCAAACACTTTATATTCACATGTCCTATTTATTATAATATCAAGGGGAGATCTTGTTCTCTTTACCATGACTGTAGTGTCTCCTTCAGCACATTTTTTTGTTCCCTGGACTAGAGATGCTCCATTTTTTTCATAGGGTAGATTTCCAAGCATAGACCATGGTCCTTGTGTGGACATCCTTGGTTTTATCCCATCAAGACGATCATCTACATATCGCTAGCTACGTTGCTAGTTTGTGGTAGCATGCGAATTATAGAGTTCCAACACCCCCTTTTGGATATCAGATAAACATAGCCTCATATTTATTGTAGAAACCCTCTCCCCTTAGTAGGTCAATTACCTTCGTAGAGGATCTTGGAACTCTTTCTTAAAAACCCTAGATCGGACATCAATGGTCCAATAGAAAAAAAATCTTCAAAATACCCCAAAACCAAAATCCTTCCATATAGATAATTACTATTGTCCATGATCAATCGAGAAACTAATCCTCCTCCATTCAAGTATTATTTTCGCCAAAATTGGTCCTTTGGAGTGATCATCCTCCTCATTATAAGGATCCCTGTAAGATTCTTCCAATGATTACACAACTAGGGCCCTTTGTCCCTATGCTCTCTCCAAAGGACATTATCCAACAAAGCATAAGTGCCTTTGTAGTGATTGTTGACTTGATTAAGGGGCCTTCTTCTTTCCCTCTTTTGGCCTTGAATTCTTCTTCTTCTAGTTTCATCATGCCTTGACATATTTTTCCAATTTCATTCACATTGCCTTACTTCTACATTTATTAGAGTTGAAAAGGGACACCAATAGACATAAATCTACAAGCACCACATCAAGATTTATCTCTATTTAATAGTTGATTTAAGCATAACGTGCTTCTAAGCTTCACCACCCATTTTCCAAAGGAAATTTTCCAATATTGTATTGGTCCCTTTACAGTGACTCAACGAGGGACATTATTATCTCCCTCTTTTGGCTTCCAATTGATGGATGATTTAGGCATAACATGCTTCTAGGCTTCACAAAACAAAAGATGATGCATGAACATTGAATTTGCGCAAATTGTTAGATATAACATTCAAGAATTTTTTAAATGGGCATTGGACTCTCCACCCAAAACAAAATTTATATGTTAGGGTTACTATTATTATTGTATGACATATTATTGGTATGACATATTATTGGTAGCATATTAAAATTAGGTCTTCATTTTCTTATGAAAGTGAACGATGGTTTATATTCTTTTTGTTAGTCTTATGCCCTGACTCCTGGGGTCTTAGGGTCTTATTAATGAAATTTTCGATTGAGATGAGCTCTTTCTTAAAAAACAAAAAGAGAGAATTTCAAGGCTCAGAGCCATCCACATTAAACGCGTTCCACGTCAAAAAAAAAAAAAAAACACAAAAAGAAAACATAATGATCTCATCCATCTCCTTAGTGAAATTAAAATGAGCACAACTAATTAATTTATCTAATACTCAAGCACAATGCCCTCCTATAACAATCTATAATAATTTTCTTTAATAAATGTATCCCAATCTCATACATCACCTCATAAAATTTGTACTTCGGTCACAATATACCTCGCTTTATTCATCTACATGGATTTTCTTTTCTTTCCTATACCATTACGATGATCCTATATACTTTGAATATCAGAATAATCTTCAAACAATCTTCAAAACCTATTAATTTTGCACAAAAACTGGGATTTGGCTTGATTTTTCAATCTCAATCATTATGAAAATTAAGTTTGAAAAACTATGGCCAACTACCCATAGAGTTTGTAAAATGCGTGTCTCAGTCGAGAAGGGAAAGTATTCTCCAAGGGACAGGTGTATTTATTTTCCTCGTCGACGGTGGCACGAATCAGCTCTTCGGCGTCCGGGGAAGAGTGTCCATCTAACACCATGTCAGCATGACTAGACCAGCCCATAGTAACATGGCTTTGTTGTAAATGAAGAATTGGAAATCTGGGCTAGATATTCATTTGATTTAAACATCTTTTACATGAAGGGTATAAGTGAAAACATGCAAAACTATTTTTATCATTATTTGTGGGATTTTGGAAATTTACTTCACGATCTATCAGTCAAAGGTAAAGCGTTCATTCCACTCTCAATATCAATTTTGTTTTTATCATTAAGTATGATTTGTGGAATTTTCAAAATTTACTCTATGATGGCTCGTTTGTTTCATAGTTAATTTTTAACGATCGGTTCTTTTCATTTTTTTGCAAAATCGTTTCTTACAAACTTTGCAATTTTAAGGCACCATTTCCAAACTTCTTTAGGAATTGAATTTACAATTTTAGGCATTATTTACAAATTTCGTTATGAATTGATTTTATATATAGTCAGTGACTACCTACCTTCTAGCCAGCTCAAAACAGTTGCAAAATTGTTTCTTACGAACTTTCTAATTTTAGGCACCATTTACAAACTTCTTTATGAATTGATTTTATATATAGTCCGTGACTACTTTCTAGCCAGCTCAAAACAGGACCTGTGTAGAGCTTTTACCTGGTCCTCGCGGACATAATGAAATTTCACAAAAATTATAATGTGCTATGATATTGGAATAAAAGAAAGTTGCATTACCATATCTAAAATTTAAAATAAAGTGCTTAAATTTTTATGAAGTTATTCATTAACGTTATGTATGAATATATATTTTAATTTCATAATAAAATTATAATTTTAAAAGAAAAATATAATTCTTAAATTAAAATTTAAAATACAGTCCTTAAATTTTTATGAAGTTATTCATTAATGTTATGTATGAATATTTATTTTAATTTCATAATAAAATTGTAATTTTAAAAGAAAAATATAATTCCTAAATTAAAAAGCAGTTTAGATTTATTTTAATATTGGATCTATTAAAAATGGGGATATCAGATTTCTCAAAGTATAAACCTATTTTTTAGTGTAAAATTAAACGAGAAAAAATTTACACCTATATAAATTTTAATCCTTTAATATTTGATAGATCTCATATCTAAAGTTAAGAGAATCTAAACTGCTTTAATTCATAATCTTTCTATATTAAAAAATTTTAAATATATGTATATAATCTTTATTTGAAATATGCATTCTCTCACATTTCATTGAATTATATTCTTTATTTTGGAATTAAACATATTTTAGTTTAGAATCATTGGCAAGTCAATATACATACATTATTTTCTACATAAAATCAATTGCATAGAGTGAGGTGTCTTTGGGTTGTTCAATCCCCATTCTTGTAATTTGGTGGCCTTGATTTATGCTTGAGTTTGTATGTTGTTGATGCTTAAGCTTGTATAATGTTGATGGTGATAAATGATTTTCCTGATTTTGAACAATTTTTTATGTACATCTAACTGATAATGTTTATCTAATTCACTTTTTTATATTTTTCTTTTCCATAGCATTTACATCTTTAAAACGATTTTGACAAATAACACTAAGATAGAGTGAGAAAGAGTGCAAGATAAGCCATAAAAAATAAAAATAGCAATAACATACTCTAGAAGTGCAATGAAATGACAATAAAACCTATAAATGTTAATATGAAAAGATGAAATTAAAAAAAACAACAACATATCCATTCAAAAACACTCCAAATTACATTTTCTATCAATGTAAATCTCATCATCACTGATTTGCCGTAAACCCATCTCTCGCTACAAAATCTATGACAGCTCAGCATGTTCGTTTCAATAGCCACATTATTCATTTCCAATGGGCTTTGAGTTGATTAAAGGCATACAATGGTTATAGAGGAATCTTTGAGTTGATTAAAGGCATCTTATGGTTATAGACTATTCCTTTAGATATGATTATAGATTTGCATTTCTAATTACATGACTGTTGCTGAATTTACATAAGCCAAAATTTATTTTCAATGTTCATCTGAGTATTAACTTGAAATTCCTAAAAGAAAACTTTTAAGTTTAGTGAGCAAAACATCCTCCTCATTTATTACTATATTTATTTCAATTTCTAACTCTACAAATGAGTCTCATTAAGTTAAGTCTGAAAAGTTATATTAAAATATAAATATCAAACTTTTCACTTCTTAAATAACAATAAGATCAAACTTTCAGTTTTTAAATAACAATGAGATCAAAATTTCTAATTTTTCGAAATAATAATTAACAACCTCACAAAAAAAATTGATATTCACATTAATTTTGATATAGTTATGTCACATCTCATTAATTTCTTTAAAGTAACACTGAGATCAAACTTTCTAATTTTTCGAAGTAACAATGAACAACATCACCCCAAAAAAAATGATATTCACATTAATTTTGATATAGTTAAGACACATATCATTGATTTAACTTTTTATTAACTCAAAATCGTAAAAATATGTATTGGCTCGATAAGTTAAGATTCCCTTATTGCAAAACCTTTTCCAAATTCCTGCACTCCGTGTTCAATTCGATATTTGGTTGTCAAAGTATAGGTTAGTCTCATGGTTATTAATATAATTAATAATATAAATATCTATAAGTTCTCGATAGTTTTTAATTTTTAATTTTTTAAATTGTTTGTTTTTTTCTATTTTTTATAATTATTATTATTTTTTCTCCTTTAAAATATGTTAATTGTTTTAATATGTTCATTGTTTTAATGGTAACATTTTTTAAAATATAATATAAAAATCAAAATTTAAAATTTTTTAGGTTATTGTTTATGTGAATTATTTTATTAAAATAGATCTATTTAAACGTGGATTAAGGGAATACATCACCTTTCTAAAGTAAAAAAAAATGAAGTGTAAAAATTGAAACAAGTTTGCAATTCTAGAGATTTGATCTTTTATAATGTAACCTTTAAAAAATGGTGGCATGGGTTGACTTTTCATTGTTTAAATTGCATTTTTGAATGTATAAATGGATTCAATATTTGAAAATCCTCACACTTAGATTACATAGACTAAATTGCTTAAACTTGCAATTCCAATAATTTTTTATTGAATTTCAAACAAAGATAATAAAAAAATATACCCTATAAAAGCCAAAATATAAAATAGTGAAAATATTTAAAATCTTTTAATCATAAGAATTTTTTTTTATTTCTTTATACAATATATACATCTTATTTTTTTTGAAACTATGTATTGGAAGTTACTCTACGTATTTCTTGGTGTAGAACAGATAGTGGATTTTTCTCCGTCTTTTGTTGAATATTTTTTATGGCTTGATAAAGAATTCGATAAGCCAATGATTTTTTTCCGTTTTTCAGAATACGATTAACCACCATGTTAGCGAATCGATTATGTTAAAGAATGTAAGGTTGTTTCATGCCATGCTATTCAGGGTCTATATCTGTTGTACTTCTTAAGCGTTCATAAATGAAGTGGGGCTAAGGGCTAACATGTCTATTTCTTCAGGTGGGCAGGGTTCTGATTCCTAGCCAATTGGTTCTAATGGATGAATCAGTATTGTATTGGCTTATATACATAGTTAACATTGAAATATTTGAATTCATGAGTACCAAAATATTACTGAAATATTTCATCTATTAGCGATTAATTAATTTTTTTTTACTTTTAGTTATGTATTTTCTTTGAACATTAAAATATTTTATCCTCATCAACATTAACACATGCATAAAAAATTTTACTCTTTCTCTAGTTTAAGAATAAAATAGTTAGCATGGATGTTCAAACAATTGATTTAAGCCTAGGGTCCAAATATTTTTAAAGAGTATAAGAATTAAAAATCATTCACATTTCGGTGAAAATATAATTTTTTTGTTCATTTATTTAATACTTCACATGGACAATGGACATCAAAGTATTTTATTTGGGACTAGGAGTGTTGGGTTGTAATATCAACAACAAATCAAGCGAGCACAGTGAAAATGATATTATTGATGTTTTATAATGTTTTTAACTAAAAAATTGATCCAGGTGGATATTGGTGGCCACCTGCCCATTCCACTTGGGTCCCCATCATTGTTTCTTTAAGTTTTTCAGTTTCCTTAATTATAGCATAATTTACTAGTTTTAGCACTTTTTCGGGTCTTGAACTTCCAGAGCTGTTTTGAGGCCCTAAACAACATTTTTTGGGCATCAAACCTCCAGCTAATATGGACTTGATATTTGCGGTCAGCAATTGTAGTCCTCGGATATATCTTCTAACGATGTATCATGTGTGTCAAATGGAGATAGTATGCCAAAGTTACAACCCCGGGAAATTGATGTACCAATTTATCCCGATTGGGCCCATATTCTGCATTTCATCTCCTAGGGTTAGGTTTTCTGGATGTTTATGGCTTTCCATTGTTTCTCAAAAATATATAGGCCTTTGAGCCTCATTGTAACACAGAATTCAGAGGCTTGTAGCCACCACATATCTTCTCAGAGATAAGCTACCAGCACCATAGCTAGTTTATTTCCATTCTGTTTGTAAAAGAATTTATGTTTTTTGATATTAATGAAATGAAGTGTTATTTCTATTGTATTTTTATATATATGGCTATATGTGTATTCTGTTGCGTTCCTGTATAAATCTGGATCAGTTGTATCAGAGTGGTCTGCTCTTTCTCGATCCTTCTTTGCATGTCCCAAATGAGGTCGGGGTATAAGGAGTTAAGGCTCAATCTAGTTGAACCTTTGCAAGATCAGCCTCGCAAACCCTGATGGCCGCCCATGGGGGATGAAAATAAAGATGAGGGAGCAGGAGATCCTATCAAAATATTTCTCGAGGAGGCGCATGAAAAACAAAGAAATGTGATAATGGATAACTTTGCCCAGATCCTTCAGCAACTGCCCACTGGTGGCACACCTGCATCTAGCAGCCACTCTTAAGGCGCAACTCCTTTTAAACTTTGAAATTATCATATGTGAGGGTCAAATACATTTGTACACCATAGATAGATGGTTGAATCTATTAGAAGGATATTTCTCAGTTCATGACTTTTCCGACCGGGAGAAGATTATTTTTGCACTCCTCAAAGCTACCCCCCATGTCAAGGACTAGTGGAAAACCTACTATGAGAAAAAGGATGAGGGGGAACCCTCTCTGTTCTCAGTCATACCCACTTGGAATTATTTCCAAGACAACATCAAGGAACAATATTATCCCGTGTGGAGCTATGAGGACAAGTACATACAATGGACTACGCTGCGGCAACAAAGGGATCAAGATGTGCATGAGCAGATGAATATGTTCCATACCCTAGCGCACAAAGCTGGGTATCAAATAATTGGAGAAACATTTGGTGTTGAAGTACTGCACTTGTCTTCACAGATACATTCAAGAGGAAATGGAGTTCCTTGAAATCTCCTCGCTTGGTACAACATACCGGTATGCTGCCAAGATTGAGCAGAAATCCAAATAGAAGAAGCAAGTCTTTCGATCTACGAATCAAAACCAAGGGAAAGGTGCCCCCAAACCATAGAACAAATGACAAAGCCAAGGCATGGTGGCCCAAGATAACCTACCGAAGCTGCAAGAAAATAAAAACCCCACGAATCCGAAGAAGGACACGGGAAAGTGGTGTGAGTTCCATAAGAGCTCCACTCACAACACAAGTGAGTGTCAGGTGAATAAATCACTAGTGGTCGAGATGAGGGCTTCTAAATCAGATGCATGCTCTGACTCTAAATCAAAACCTGACAAGGGGAATGACAAAGGGAATCAGATTATTGATGCGGGACCCAATGCCACCATTGCCACTTCAAAGATCTAGAAGGAGGAACCAGAAGATCGAGAGGAGGAGGAACGGCTCTTCCACTCTCAGATTTGATTAAAGGGTTCCCTGCTACAATTAATTTTCGACAGTGAGAGCCAAAAGAACCTCATTTCCACAGAGGTCGTGAAGTATTTGGGCTTGTTGAGCACAAAACACCCACAACCATACACCATCGGGTGGCTTCACAAAGGACAAGATCTCCGTGTCACCCAACAGTGCCGCCTTCCCTACAACATCAAGCCATTCACCTATGAGGTATTATGTGACATTGCTCTTCTTGGTGTTTATGATGTATTATTAGGTCAACCATACTTGTGGAAGCGACATGTTGTGTATGAGTCCCAACCTTCTGTTGTTATTGTTACTTTGGGCAATAACTTGTATTGGATACCAGAGGTACCACTGCATATGGCTATCTCTTTGGTTACTGCAAAACAATGTAGTAAGCTCATTTCCAAAATCAAGAAATTTTTTTTTCCGATGATCTGCCACTAGGGCAAGAAGAAGACTGTGGTCGCGACCTCCAGATAGGGCTCCTCCGCATGAAAAAAACAAATGGACAAGGTTAAGGAGGAGTACAAGGACATCTTCACCTCACCCACAGGGGTGCCTCTGCACTGTCGGTTCAAGCACCCCATCGATCGGACCCGAGGTGCACCACTACCGAATGGACTGATCTATCAGTGCTATGTTCTGGAAAATGATGAAATCAAGAGGCAAATTCAGGAGATGCTGCAGAAAGGTCACTTACGGCTGAGTTCATCGCCCTGTGGGAGCCTGATCATGTTGGTACAGAAGAAGGATGGCACTTGGAGACTCTGTGTTGACTATTGGGTTCTGAACAAGATCACTTTCTGAAATAGGTACATGATCCCATGGATTGATGACCTTCTGGATCAACTTAAAGGGGCAAAATATTTCACCAAGATTGACTTGAAGTCTGGGTATCACCAAGTACCAATCGAACCCTCCGATTTGTAGAAGACTGACTCAAAGCCAAGGAGGGCCTTTTCGAATGGTTGGTCATGCGTTTTGGGTTGACGAATGCTCCTGCAACCTTCATGAGTCTAATGGAAAACATCTTGCGGCCATTCACCAAGTAATTTGTAGTAGTGTACTTGGATGACATTTTGATCTTCAACCAAACTTGGGAAGAACACCTCCACCACATCCGACAAGTCCTCCAAACACTACGGCAACACAAGTTGTGAGCCAATTTGGAGAAGTGCACTTTTGGCATGACCGAGGTTCAGTATCTGGGATACATTGTTGATGAACCGGGGGTGCATGTGGATCCAACCAAGATCCAAGTAATTCAGGATTGGCTGGCCCGAACCTCTCTAACAGAGCTTCACAGCTTTCTATGTCTTACTAATTTCTACCGCAGGTTTGTCTTTGGATTCTCTCATATCACTTGGCCCTTGTGTCAAGTCACCAAGGGAGGAGTGAAAGAAAAATACTTTTGGTTGGAATCTCAGCATAAGGTGTTCGTAGAATTGAAACATCGCCTCTACTCTGCCCCAGTTCTCACATTGCTAGACTTGCAACAACCATTTGAGATGGAGACATATGCCTTTGACTATGCTATTGGGGAATTTCTTACTGAACAGGGGCATCCAATGGCATATCACAGTGAGACACTTTCCGAAACAGTACGTAAGTATCCCGCTTATGAAAAATAAATGTATTCCATTGTTCAGGTGTGTCGCCAATGGAAGCATTACATTTTTGGGAAGGAAACGATCATCCACATAGACCAATGACCCCTGCAGTTCATACAGACATAAGGGGAGTTGCAAAACAATTGCCATAAGAAGTGGTCCACATATTTGCAACAATTTCATTTGAACATCAAGTATAAGAAGGGCAACACCAATAATGTTGTAGACTTTCTCAGCTGACCACCCATCATGGTGCTCACCACCGTTCTCAACTCTTATGGGCATGAGACTTCTGATTGGCCACTTCTCTACAAGAGCGATTCAGAATTCCACCACACATACAAGACACTCTTGGAGGGTACACAAGTTCCAAATTTGCACCTCCAGGATGCACCGCTATGTCACCTGGGACACCTTTGTGTTCCTTTAAGAAAGCGTGCCAAGATGATTTGGGAAGCACACTACAGTTGATTTGTTGGGAATTTCGTGGTAGAGAAAACAGTGGCAATACTATAGAGGTATTTCTATTGGTTGAACCTTCGAAAGGATGTTGGGAAGTACAACAGATCCTACGCTGCTTACTCCATTTCCAAACAGACCATCAAGAAGCAAGGCATCTATACTCTGCTACCTACCCCTAATTAACCTTGGGAATCCATCTCCATGGATTACATGTCAAGCCTTCATTCTACTAAGCATGGAAATGACTGTGTTTTCATGGTCGTCAAGAAACTCTCGAATATGGCCATTATTTCGGCCTATGAGAAGAATACCACAGCAGAAGCCACTGTTAAACTCTTCTTTGAATGAATGTGGGTGAACTTTGGGATCCCACAGTCTATCATCTCACATCAAGACATCATGTTCCTCAGTACAATTTGGTCCAGCCTCTATTCAATGCTGGACACGAAGCTCACCAAGTCCACAAATTTCCATCCCCAAACTGATGGCCAAATAGAGGTTGTCAACAGGATGATTTTACACATTCTGCACAGATACAATTCAAAGAATCCACGCACATGGGATGCGAGCCTTCCCTATGTACAACAAAATTATAACCAGGCTCTCCACAACTCAACTAGCCACAACCCCTTTCAGGTGGGCCTGGGTTCCAGCAACCATGTCCCACTGACGTATCCATGCCATTTGCGCTTACTCAGGCTGATTTGGCTCATGTCCAGTCTGAAGCTGACAAAGCGAAAAAATTCATTGTGCACATGTAGCACATCCACCAACAGGTTCATGACATATTGGACAGAGCTAATGCTAAGTACAAGCAACGACATGATCGACATCGGGTGCCACACCACTTCCAAGTGGGTGACAAAATGTGGCTACATTTGCAGAAGGAGTGCCTCACTGGACCCCACCGCAAGCTTCACCTGCTCCAATATGGGTCGTACACCATCACCAAGGCTATAGGGAACAATTCCTTTCAGCTCAGTATTCCACCATTCTTTGATTTGCACCCAGTATTCAATGTGGACCACCTTTGACCCTATTTCCCACCTCTACTTGACACCTTTGACATTGCAGAACAACTCACACCAACAGAATTAAACCCAGACGACATGGAACATGCCACCATAGATTGTAGATCATTGACATGCAAATCAAGAACACTCACCAACATAAAATCCAACTGTATCGAGTTGTCAAATTTGGCCAACTCCTGCACCAAGGAAAGTGGTTCACCAGGGACCAAGTTCGACAGAAGTTTCCTCATCTCATGCTGGAACTCAATGCAATGGGGGCCATTTATTCCTAAGGGGGGAGGAATGATCCCGGTGGATATTGGTGGCCACCATCCTATTCCACTTAGGGCCCACCATGGTTTCTTTCGGTTTTTTAGTTTCCTTAATTATAGCATAGTTTCCTATTTTTAGTAGTTTTTTGGGTCCTAAACTTCTGGAGTCGTTTTGAGGCCCAAACAACATTTTTTGGGCATCAAGATTCCGATGAATATGAGTTCGTTGGACTTAATACGCATAAATAGCAGTTGTAGTCCTTGGATAGATATTTTTAACGACGTATCATGTGCGTCAAACGGAGATAGTATGCCAAAGTTACGACCCCAGGAAATTGATGTACCAATTTACCCCAATGGGGCCCATATTCTGGTGTTTCATCTCCTAGGTTTAGGTTTTTGCATGTTTAGGGTTTTCCATTGTTTCTCAATAATATATAGGCCTTTGAACCTCATTTTAACATAGAGTTCAGAGGCTAGTAGCCACCACATCTCTTCGCAGAGATAAGCAGCGCCCTAGCTACTTTATTTCTATTCTGGCTATAAAAGAATTTATGTTCTTTAATATTAATGAAATGAAGTGTTATTTCCAGTGTTTTTTTATACTTATGGTTATATGTGTTTTTTTTTGCATTCCTGCATAAATTCGGATAAAAAATTGCTAAACATATATATTCACTTATTTTTAAATAATGAACATTGTTTTTTATCTAGAGAATATTTTATTTTTAATTTAAATGTGATACATGCCAACTCAATGTTGAGCAATAATGGAATTACATGTCTAATTTACACTGAATTATAGGATGTGCCTCTTAATGCAAACATATTATGTCAATGTATATACATAGGTCTCTCCATGAAAATATATTGTGTCAATGTATATACATAGGTATTATGTGAATTATCACTTAAAATGGTTAGTCAATATATATACTAATATGTATAGCCTCTATGTGCTAGTGTAGATAACTATAAAATCCCTTGACATTCAAAACATTTGTTAGTGTATATATATGTATGTATGTATCTGTGTGCATCAAAAAATATATATACTAGTATACATACTAACACGTATTCTATATTCCAAATACTAGCACAAATTAGTATATATATTAGTTCATATACATATGTTGGTATATATTGACACATATTCTATGTTAGATATGTATGCATATATGTTAGTATCTATATTGACACATAGTCTATGTTAGTAGTGGAGAAAATTTAGTACTTGCATATTATTTCTCCCCGATATCCTATCAATGACACATTTGGAGTCACCATTGACCTACAAGGAGTCAATTTTGATATAAGAAGCAAAGAACAAAAGCATCCATCATGTTGTGAGTTTTTCCTTAGTATTGGAGCTTGTCCACAATTTCGGCCATATATGATAGGAAATATTCCCTGGAATAAATATAAGTGCACCCAACCACAAATTCCAAGGTCTAACCTGCTTGGGCTTCTGGGGTCTCAAAAATTCCTTAAAAAAATGGATGATTTGGTAAAATATGGATAAGTCAATCCTCAAAGATTTTTATTTTGTGCGTTCCATATACCCCAGGATAAAAAGATAGATAGAGATTTGAAATTACCCATCTTAAGATCCTGAAAATGAAGGAAAGACTCAAGGTATGAGATAGGACCATTATAAAAAATATCAAGTGAAGCTAAAACTTCATTACATAAAAATTTGGAATAGTCACACTAGAAAAAGAGGTGATCTATATACTCTGTTCCACTCAAACGGAGATAATATACATTTGGACCATTCAAGCACATGTGCAGAAGTTTTTCCCAAGTGAGAATGAAATTTTCCAAAGAAATCCAAAGAAAAGAACCCGCGCTTACACAATATAGGCCAGTGATAGATCTTCCTATGCCACCAAATGTCCATAGGGAGAAGAGATGAAGATGGGATCAAGTTATAGGCCAATCTAGCAGTGACTTGACTGGAGGAGGTGCTTCAGCTACATAGAATGGAATCTTTCTCACTATTTAAGAAACAACCACTAGATGCATGATTATTAACGAAAGAATCTCATTCAATCACTAGGATACCCTATAAAACTAAGTCAAAAAATATTTTCCAAAAACCATGGGAAGCATCTAGGGATTTGGGCAAAGAGGCATGACATAGTATATATACTCCTTGTGCATTGATACACAAGATAAGCTCTAAATATAGGAGATATAAGGACTTTCCCCTATAAAAGGATCCATACCAATAATAACCTAATGACCATTTCCCGCTTTCTAGGAAAGCCATTTAGACATCCAAGGTAAAGCCTGCACCAGTACCCTCCTTTTGGTTAAAGCCCCTCAGTGATTCTGAGATGGGCCTATTGTGGAGGTATTCAAAAAATATAGTGTAGCTTGAGATGCCTATAGCTGTTATGACCCTCCAGAATATCTTCATAGTCAGGGTTTGACCAAACCAATGGAGATTTTTGAAATCGTATCCCCCAAATATTTTGGACTATTATAGCATGTCCCATTTAGCCAAATGGAGACCTGCACACTTCTTATTTCTAGTCCAACAAAATTTTAACATGCATTGATGGATCTTCTTGACGGTAGATTTAGAAATATTTGAAAGGGTTAGCCAATAAAACATAATGCTCTTTAGAACATATTTAACCAGAGTAATCTTGCTACCTAACAATCACCGCCTATAACACTATTTGTTGATTATGTATTCGATCTTCTTAATAAGCCAACGTCGGTCTTCAAGAGGGTAGAAATTTGCTTGAGATGATAGCCCAAGTAGGAAAAACATGATCAATAAGAACAACCTTATGGAAGAATGGAGACTATTGAGGCAATAGCCTGATCTAAAATAATATTTTGTATTAAAGAGAATTTATGGCGACAAATGTACATACTAGTCTTAACAAAAAATTAAAATTCCATCCACAAATAGGATATAACTTAGAAACCTTAACCCCATTTATAAGTCCATCTAATTTAGCCATGTTTACCATATGCCTAAATTCCTCAATGATAAGGAGGAATAAATGGGGAGATAAGGGACACACTTGTCTCAAGCCTTTAGAGCAAGTAAAAAAGTGAGATGGGGTTCCATTGACAAGCACTTGGAAGTTGGCAAATATTATGCACCCCATAACAATGAATGACAAATTTTATTTAGGGTTTTCCTATATGGTTAAAAAACATAAGTGATTGATATTAATGTCCTACATTTTCTAATAATGTTAAATGATGTAATATACTATATATAAAAGCACTTTTTATTTTTTCTTCTATTGTTTGATGGATAATATAACTATATATAAAATGGTTGGTTTAATATATCATTTTGGATGGTTAAATATTATCAATTATAAACAAAATGTGACGAGGTGTTACATTTTTTTTTATAGATATTATTGAAATATATTTATTGGATTAAATTTCCGAAAATAATACTCTAAAAAATTTATAAAAAATAATGATTAATCTGAGATAAATATAAATACAAAAACAAATAAAAATTTAAGGGATTATTTTGAAACATTTATAAAATAATAATCTCATATATTATTTCATCACATTAAAATCAAAATATCATAATTGTTTAATAAATAAGTAAAATGATTAGTAAAGTGCACCAAAGTTAACATACTTGAAACAATATCAAATTCACTCTTAAAACTAAGTCAATTTTATTATAGCTATCTACACTAATATAATTCCTACACACTATTTTGACATATGGTTATGTCAATGCTATTACATGTATTCATATATTCCATTTTCAATAGTATTTCTCTCTCCCTCTCATATTATTTGGAACAAAGCCCATAAAAATAATTAACTAAACACGCTTCTCTCCATGTTAAGAACATCTTAAATGAAAAACAAATTGAATGATATGGAGAATGCATTCTTAATAATCATTTCTTAGAAGGCACACATTTATCATGTGGAGAAGGAACAAAGTGAGAAATGTGGACCACCCATGATTTTTCTTTTTTTGATATTATGGCAAGTTGTATGATTTAACAACATGTTTTTAGATGTACAAGGTAAACCATTCTTTTAATTGTACAAATATATCTCTCTCATGATGTCCCTTATTATGCAAGTTGTGATGGTAGGTCGATATATTCTAGAATATTATATATATTTAGTAGTACGCAATTAACTTTTATATTTAATTATTTTGTTTTTGTTTTAATAATTTATAATAAGTTTTTCTTGTGGCATATGTATATATTTATAACATTTTCTTCTTATTGTGTGTGAGCACACTTCCATTTTAGAGGAAAATCCAATTTACCATCAAAACAATAGATTCAACCTATTATATGTCGATAAAATACATTGTTTCTACATAGATAGAACTCTATTTACATGCTCTATTAATGTCAATAATTTTACATGTAAATACCAAAAACTTTAGCTTACGATAAAGGCATATCTTCACAAACTCACGAATTTCCAAGAGAATTTCTCAACCAAGCATGGAAATTAGAGCCTACTCATAGGAGAGAGTTTTTCATATCCAACTAGGTCTAAAAACCCCCTCAGATATAGAAATGCATCTTCTAGAAGGAACAAACTCTACATCACAATGACCAATAATATTAATTACTAATATGATTTCACATAATACAAGTAGGAGTTATAATTCCAAAACATACTCCTGAGGAATACTTGTCCTAATCTTTATTAGGCTCGGCCTTCATCATAATCTAGTCTTTTGAAAACCTTCTCACCATGAATTGAGTAACCTCTTCATTTTGAAGGTCTTTATTTAGTCGAACCTACAACTTACATCTTTCACCCGATTCATGCAATCCCCACTAAATTGTTAAAGTCCATATAAAGGAGCAACCATCCAATAGAATATATGGGTACCTAAATTTTGCAACTACGAGTTTACCAGAATGTCATTCAGGTACGTGGTTCATCCAACTTCTTCGTGAACTCCATTAAATGTAAACCTCTATCTTTTGGCACCCCCAATAATCTACAAACAACAAAAACCATTCAAGGAGCATCTAGCCAAAGCATGGCCCACTACTCCAACTATTCAACAACTTTGTAACAAAGACCTATGCACTATATTGAAAAAGTTATCCAAATCATCAAGCATGCATGACAAAAGGGTTTGCATGCCTATTCATCTCTCACATCAATATACCCTTTACATGTTACATCTATATGTCTAGGTACAATATACTTTGAATACTCCAGATTATGGAGACACCAAGTACAAGCTTTAAAAATAATACCTAGGTATCACTACAATACTTCTCTTAAATACCAAATTTAGACAAGCTAATGCATAACAAATCATACACTTGATAAAATTACAAGATGTGACACAAATTATATTGTACGTTCAAATCTATTTTTAGTCAACATGTCTCAAGCAATTTACCTTGTTCCTCTACCATCGTATTATCTCCATTGCTAACAAAAGAAATGTCATTGAACTCCCTTGGTACAAACTCTAAAAAAATTATGTTACATCTAGAACAACATATTCTCGCTTACTACTCAATCTCCAGTATTCAACACTTCGAACCGTGGGTATTATGAGAAAATCTGACAATGGAAAAAGGTCAAGGCTTCGTTTGGTATGTAAAAAAATTTCGAGCCAAGCAAGAACATATATATTTTTTTAAATTCTTATGGAATAATTAAAAAAGGGGCATGTGCATAGGTTGAATCTTTAAAAAACTTTTTTAAAGGGTTTTTCTCAGATTTAAATTTTTTATTTAAAAATTGAAAAAGGGGTTTTATTTATGGCTTTTATCTCAAAAAGATTTATTTGAATTTTATTAAAAAAAGTCCATGTTGCTTGGAGTTTTTTGAGACCATAAATGTTCAAGGATTTACAAAGGTGCAAAAGTTTTTTTTTAAGGAAGTTGTTAGGTTTACAAGTTGATTTTTTGGTTGAGTTATAGTTAGTCATTACTGAACAATTGGGAAAAGCCAAGAGGCTAAGAAAGTGTAACCAAAAATTAGAGATGTATGAAGTTATTTTTGAAAGAATTAGAAGTGAAGAGCTGAAAGAACATCTTTTCATTGAAATGCATAAAAGAATATGAGATGATAGTATTCTTCTCTTGATTTCAGATGCCAAGACAACCAAGAAGATTCAGAATACAAAAAAATTTGGTGTAGGGAGAGAAATCTAGCTGAAGATAAAGAGTTTGGTGAATCTCACTCTCTTAAACCACAAGTGGACGAAGATTTGGTAAATCCGGCAACCGAGTCTGCTAATGACAATGAAACTATCATTGAACCAAGCAATGCTATGTTGAATCCAACAATTCAATATGCTGATGTAAAATTTGATGAAGAATTGTTGTCTAATAATAAATGATTAATAATGTTGTAACAAAAACATCATTGAGCCTTCTCTAGGCATAAAGCTTCAGAACGGTTGCCTTATTTATTGCAACATGACTACGAGAAGAATCTGCAGAATTGTCTTCCAAAGAAGAAGAAGTTTTTCATAATAACCGGTAAGAGAAAAAAATGCTTCCCACCTTGAGAAAATACAGCTCAGTTGCATTGTCCAAGCTCTCACCAAGCCTGGGGAGCATACCCCCTCCCACACTCTTGGATGTCTAATTTTTGGGAAGGAGAAGGGACCTTTCTAGAGTTCTTGGGGGGGCTCAAGGATAGGAGGGACCCAAATAGAATTGGATTTTGAGGTTTTAGTAGTCCCCACCACAAGCACATGCATGCTTTTGGCCTTGGTCGGTCACCCGCTCTATATTAATCCTTTCCAAAAAATTTAATCATCCCGTAAAGCCAGAACTAACTCCTCCTCCTAGATTTTTCATCGTAGAAAATAAATTTTGATGAAATGGTTTGACATATATTAAATTTTCTAATATTTTTATTTATGAATTTCATATTTTGTAAATATATAAATTTTACAAGAATTGCGAGAGAGATATTACAATCATAAGAAATTGTTGTCTTCTCTCTAATGTCCCTCTCTCCAAGCCTAAGTATATGTTAAAAATGTTTGAAATCCTCTTTGCAAGCTTAAGTATATCTCAAAAATATTACTTGAACTAACATTGAAGTAACAGAAACCTAAGACTTAGTACATGTTTGTTGTGAGATCCTAGTCAAAACATTACTCACAAATTACAACTATAACTATGGAACCCTAGACCTAAATTTCCAATCTTGAAATTTTGCATAGAATGTTGAACAAATAAGTAACACTACTTGAAGTGAAAAATTATGCACTGAAATTTTTGAAAGTTAACCAAGAAACCAAAGTAATAAACCAAGATAACTTGCTTCTCATGTCATTCATAACCATGTATCATTTCCCTCCCACTCCCATTAAGCGCAGTCCCATTAATTGCATGCCTTTTAACTGCAGTGAATTTTTAAGACCTTTTTCCATGGTAGTTTGTTGAATGGGTACGCAAGCCGATTCTGTTGCATTTAATAAAGATTTCTTCTTAAATTCATGGTAGAATGTGGGGAGCATGGTTTATTATGTGAACTATTCTTTCACCCAGGCAACCACAACACAGGATTTTGTCAGAAATGAAGACTCTTCAAAATGAGCTTCCGACTCACGCACATCTTCACACCAACATCTTCACAGCACATACATCTTCACACCACATGCTCAATAGCCTCACGATATCTCACAACTCAGTCACTACGCCAGCTAGCCCACTCCTCACATCTGCAAACACAAAGCCGAAACTGTCGTCTCTGATACCATGTCAAAAAATGAAGACTCCACTGAGGAGCTTATCCATTGCATTATAAACACATTAATTTATATGTGGTTATTTTGGAGATTCAGCAGTGAATCCCGCCGAATAACATTTATTTTCTTATCTATATCAACTACTCTAGCCAACTCCCGCAGACAGATTCAAACGACTCGTTGTTATGGGAACAATCAAAGTCAGCGTCATGATTAATATTCTAACAAATTTCTGGGATAGTAAGTAGCTTTTCGATTTGGTGAAGAACCATTATCTTCAACTCGCCATACTTTCTCTGACCCATCCATACTCCCATTGTATACAAGAAATCCACTTGAAATGCAAATGTCAACGGTGGCCGCAGCGAACTTTACGGGTCCACTGTGACCCTGCAACACCGCCAACCAAGAATGGAAGCCACCAATATGGTATGTCTCCATATCTGACTCGTCTTATCCGCCAACTTACTGAAAACAAGATTCTTAGAGACAACTAGACACAACACTGCAAGATTGTGGCTTCTCAAAATCCTGGTGTGCTGCAACATCAAATTCATGTAGATGGACTTTTCTCGTTCCCAAACATTAACAACCCTATCGACACATTAAAAACCATGTCGCTCGATCCCGAGTAGAGAATCGCTTCGTTTGTGCTAAGGGTGAGCGCGTTCACTGTAGCAACAGATTGTTGGAATCAGAGAGTTTGTGTGTGCACATTCTTTACCTTTTCCTTTCTCAGAATTGGAGCCCATACTTTGACTATGCTGTCAACTGAGCCCGTAAAGAGAAATCCATCCGCAGCAACGGCTACGGAATTGAAGAAATGGTCATGAGCCACAATCGATTCAATGCATTTCCAATCCCGCATTCTCCACACCTTCATGGTTTTGTCCTACGAACCTGAATACAACACACCGCATTCTTCATTATAGGCTAGTGAGGAAATCGTTATTAATTTTTTTTCAAAGGACAGGGGAAATACTTTTCCCTCAACACAAGGAGTTCACCCGGAGTTGTGGAAATGACTTTAACCAAGATAAAAAGTTTACAGAAGTTTAAATAGAGTTGCGAAATCCACTTAATCCAGACCATATAGTTGCGGAAATCAAATTATGTGAGTTCTCTATTAAATATTACATAGTGATGGAGATTAAAATCGCAACTATAGAGAAGATAAAATATAATCAAATAATCTTACTCACGGTGAAACAGAGTAAAACAAAGTGTTACGGTAAGAACGATACATGAAAAATTCATGAAAAATTCCAGAACTATATCGCCACTAACCAAACTTTAGATTACAATTAAAAAACAAAACATACACATTCACATGGAGGTTGCGGCTCCTTCACCAGTAAAACGACTGTTCTTACTGGGAATTATATTCACCGAGGTTGCAGAGTAACAACCAGTAAAACCTGTAACTTGTGTTTTCATGTGCCCACCAGAATTTGCTCCACGATTTTCTCCCCTTATCTTTCCAAACTTACATCTACCACTTTTCACAACACTCTCAGACTTGCATGTAAAATATAAACATATATATCTAATAAATTTAATTCATGACAGACATAATTTAATATATAGTATGGGAAGACATCATTTTCTGAACATTACAGAAGTTGTGTGAAATAAACAACACTTGCGGATTAAATATTTTCCCATACACATTTACTAACCATGCATTAAATTCTATTTGACTTTAGTTATTTAACTTTGTTGTGGAATGGGTTATGTACTCTGCTCAGAACTTGTTCTTCTCTGCAAACGTAATCCGCAACCTACAAAACATTAATTGAGGTATAGTTGCTGTCAGAAAATTAAACATGGTGGTTGTGATTAATTTTCCAACACTCCCCCCTTAATCTCAACTACCGCCATTGACCATTCCCAAACAATCTCTGAGATCAAAAAAAGGTTTACCTGCCAATGGCTTTGTGAATATCCCTGCAAAATACTACAACACAATCTCATTTTTGTTAACTAATTCTATTATGAAATGATATTTGGCATCAATATGCTTTGTCCTTTTGTGAAAAACATAATTATTTGATAGTGAAATTATTGAACTATTATTACATAAAATAGTGGTTTCTCCATCTTGTTCATGACATAAATCCCACAACATCCTTCTCATCCAAACTGCTTGACACGTTGTTGTTGTTGCGGTGACATACTCAGCTTATATTGTTGACAATGCTACTATCAGTTTCTTCTTGGAAGACCATGAAATGGCTCCGAAATTGAAATGAAAAACATATCCTAGCGTCCTCTTTCTATCATCAAGACCTCCTGCCCAATCACTGTCAGTGTAACCACCAACCTAAAATCATCATTTGTGGAGTACAAAATGCCATACTCCTTTGTCCCAATGACATACTTTAAAATTATTTTTGATGCTTGCCAATGAGTCTCCTTGGGTGTTTCCATGAACCTCGACACCAAACTCACTACGTACATTATATCAGGCCTAGTTGCAGTCAAATACATTAGCTGCCCACCATACTTTTGTATAATGTCGAATTGACATTGCTGTTGCAATCTTCCTTTCTCAACTTCAACCCCATGACGGTTGGAGTTGGTGATGGCTTGTTGTTCTGCATATTAAACCTCTCTAAAATTTCTGCAACATAATTTTCTTGAGAGATAAAAATTCCATTTTCTATTTGCTTCACTTCTATGCCCAAAAAATATCTTAACAACCCCAAGTCAAACTCACTTTTCATGATTGCTTTGAAATTAACGATGAGGAAATCATCACTACTTGTAAAAACAAAATCATCTACATACAAAACGACAATAATAATCTTACTGTCACTTTCTTTGATGTAGAGAGTAGGTTCAACGTCACATTTGTATAACCCATTGTCCATCAAATAAGCATCTATCCTGTTGTACCATGCACGCGGTGCTTGCTTCAGACCATAGAGAGCTTTCTGCAACCTACATACCTTGTCTTCTTTTCCTTCTACCTCGTAGCCAGGGGGTTGCGCAACATACACTTTCACTTTCAGTACTCTATTCAAGAATATTGATTTTACGTCCATTTGATATACATTCCATTTGTATTGCGTAGCAATTGACAACACTGTACGCACTGTCTCCATCCTCGTGATTGGTGCAAATGTCTCCACATAGTCTCTTCCATGTTGTTGCTTGTATCCTTTGAAAACTAACCTTGCTTTATGCCTTTCAATCTTGCCTTCAATGATGCTCTTGGTCTTATAGACCCACTTCACTCCAATGACTTAATTTCCTTACGGAAGGTCCACTAACTCCCATGTGTCATTCTTTTCTATTGCTCCTATTTCTTCATTTATTACCGCAATCCATTTCTCTACTTTGACTTCATCCTCAAAATGTATTGGGTCATCTACATGAAAAAATCATGCAAATAATGAATTTAGACCAGCATTACTATCAACATCATCTTGCTCATAAATTTCATTTAAAATTTTTAATTTATGTCCTTTTATGCTTGCGGAAGATGAGCTTGGTGTTGTGCTTGAAGTAGATGGAGTTGTGGATCTTTGTGGTGTGCTTGGAGAAGCACTTGCTTGGTTGTGCAACGTTGTCCTATTATTTTTTTATGGTGTCATATGTTGACTAATTTTTTGAGCTTGTGTACGTGGAGGAGGAGTGACCGTTGAGGAATTACTTGCTGCAATAAATTCCTCTTAGTCTTCATGCGACATACATTTCTTCACATTGACTGTCTTCTCTAAACTTCCATCCCATGCTTCTTCTTCTATGAACCATACATCTCTGATGATTATTACCTTTTTGGTTGATGGATTGTAGAGCTTGTATGCCTTGGATTGATCACTGTATCCAACAAATATACATTTCTCCCCCTTGTTTTCCAACTTCTTCCTCAACTCATCCAAGACATCTGCATATGCCACACACTCCAAACACTCTCATGTGAGTGACATATTGCTTTCTTCCACTCCATGTCTCTTCAAGAACTATGTTCATAACACTTTTGGTTGGACACCTATTAAAAATATATGTTGTACAAGAGACAAATTCAGCCCAATAATCATTTGAAAAATGCTTTTCCTTCAACATATTCCTTTCCATTTCCATAATGGTCATATTCTTCCTTTCCGCGACACCATTTTGCTGAGGTGTATACATTGTTGTAAATTTCTTGTGAATTCCATGCTCCCTGCAAAAACGTAGGAAGTCACTTGAGATATATTTGCCACCTCTGTCAGTCCTCAACAATTTGATGTAGTTTCCATTTTTCTTCTCAACAAGAAATTTGTAGTGGCGGAAGCAATCAAACACTTCACTTTTTTGTTTTATGAAATAGACCCATGTCTTCCTTGTATAGTCATCTATGAAGGTCAAAATATAGTGGTTGCCACCAAATGATGGTGTTTTTATTGTTCCACATAAATCTGAGTGGATAATTTCCAAAGGTGCCTTTTCCCTTATAGCCTTTACTGTTGGAAATGATTCTCTATGTTGTTTTCCAAAGATGCATCCTTCACGTAGGCTGACTGGTTTTTCTATGAGTGGAAATCCCTTCACCATGGATTCTCTATGCAACAAATTCAAACCTCCAAAGTTGAGATGACCAAATATCAAATGCCATAACCAATTTTCATCTTTGATTTCTTCTTGAAATTTTTCTTGTGTGACAGCTGCTAAATTTCTTTCATCTTTGTGTGAATTCATTGATAGTTGTGCTTGAGCACCTTCTTCCTTCAAATATGATCTTAGCTTGAGGGGAAACATTCTATTTTTTGTCATATGAAGTTTTGCAATCAATTGTCTACTTGGAGGCTTATCCAAGATTGTGCATACATCATTCTTGAAAAATACATTGTAGCCCTTTTGCATGAGTTGTCCAATGCTTATGAAGTTATGCTTCAAACCAGCATCAAAGTAAAGATCTGACATGAACTTCTTCTCTCCCTTCTTTGTTAGAATGTCTACTCTTCCTTTTCCCATTACAGAGACTTTGCTATCAATCCCTAATGTCACTTCAGATTTTACATTCTCATATAAATTGGAAAGCATTTCTATGTTCCCTGTCATGTGGTTGCTAAACCCTAAATCTAGAAACCATACATCTCCTTGTTTTTCTTGTGCCACATTACAAGCTAAAAACATGCTATCATGGTTTTGATTTTCCTTTATGAAATTTGCACTTGGTTTGTTACTTATTTCATATTTCTTCTTTCTACATTCATTTCCATAATGACCATACTTCTTACAATAATGACATTGAACTTGTGATTTATCATACTTCTGACCTTGTGCTTGATTTTGGCTTCGGCCTTGACTTGGATTTTGATTGATGCCCCTCCCACTTGAGCTTGAAGGGTTGCTTCTTCCACCTCTATGAGGGTTTCTTCCTCTTCCTCTGTAATTTGATCTTCCATGACCTCTACCTTGACCAAATGAGACTTGTGTCTTGAATGCATTCTCTAATGTTGAGTTTGTTGCTTTGTTCAACCTATGTTCATGAGACATGAGTGATGCATGAAGTTCATCCACTGAAAATTGTGAGAGATCCTTTTCTCTTCTATTGCCACAAAAATGGCATCAAATCTTGCTGGCAGACTTCTGAGAATTTTCTCAACAATTCTCCTTTCCTCAAGTGTCTCACCATGAGACCTAATTTTGGTAACCACCCCAATTACATGTGTAAAAAATGAGTCTACATTCTCCAACTCTTTCATATAAATTTTCTCAAAATATCTTCTTCGCATTTGTAGTTTTGTTGTCTTCACCTTTTCCATGTCTTGGTAGGATGTCTTGAGGGTATCACATGCTTACTTGGACTTTGTTGCTGCTGCAATCCTTGGAAAGATACTTTCATGCTCTACTTGGAAAATATAGAAAAGGGATTTTGAGTCATTTTCCCTGTTGTCCCTCAACAATTCTCTTTTTTCTTGTGTCAAAGCATTGTATGTTGTTGCATTTACTAGTTCTTGGAATCCATTCTCCGCCAATTCCCAAATGTCTTGTGAAGAAAACAGAGTTTTCATTGTTATGGCCCAATAGTCATAAATTTTGTCATTAAACTGTGGTATTTGTGGATTAGTCAAGCTTATGCTTGTTGCTGTCGTTTTCACTGTGTAAACAAACTTTCCTACTGTGTAAAAGTTTTCTCACTATGTGAAAACTTTCTCACTGCTAGAGAATAAGTTCCACAAAAATTTTCAGAACTCTCTTTTAACTCCTCATTAAAAACACTTAACATTTTAAACCCAATACCATGTTGAAATTTTAATGCTCTGATACCATGTTAAAAAAACTTTAAAGAATAGAGGAAATACTTTTCCCTCAACACAAGGAGTTAAGAGTTGCAGAAACAAGTTTACAGAAGTTTACACGAATTCACTTAATCCATACCATATTTTTTTAAAGGATAGGGGAAATACTTTTCCCTCAACACAAGGAGTTAAGAGTTGCGGAAACAAGTTTACAGAAGTTGAGCTGCCCAATTCACTTAATCCAGACCAGACCATACAGTTGCAGAAATCAAATTATGTGAGTTCTCTATTCAATATTATAGAGTGGTGGAGAATAAAATTGCAACTATAGAGAAGAGAAAATATAATCAAATAATCTTACAGTGAAAAGAGTAAAACAGAGAGTACATGAGTAACCAGATTACAATTCAGAAACACAACCTATACATTCATATGGAAGTTGCACTCTTACTCTACTATATCGCAAGTAACCAGATTATAATTCAAAAACACAACATAAACATTCATATGGAGGTTTCTACTTCTACTGAGAATTACATTCACCAAGGTTGCTCAATAACACACAATAAAACCTGTAACTTGTGTTCTCACACGCCCACCACAATTTTCTCCACACAGTACTTGTAACTTGTGTTTTCACACGCCCACTAAAATTTTCTTCACCATTTTCTCCCATTCTCTTTTCTCCCAAATTTTCTCCACGATTTTCTCCCCTTGTTACATCTACTACTTTTCACAACACTCTCTTCTTTACATGTAAAATCTAAACATATATAACTAAGACATTTAATTCATGACATACGTAATTTTATGAACACTACAGAAATTGCCTGAACTAAACAATTACAAAAGTAATTGCGTGATGAGGCCGGTTGTTATGGCACTCATCTCACATGCTAATGAAAATGTAAAAATGTAGTCCTACCAAACTAACAAAAACAAAAATAATTGCGTGAACTAAACAATATTTGCGGATTAAATATTTGCCCATACACATTTACTAACCATGATTTAAATTCTATTTGATTTTAATAATTTGGTTATGTTCATGCAATCCGCAACTTAGAATGACGTCGACGTGCTTGATCCAAAGGGCAATGTGATGCCTCCGAACCTCTACATAATTTTTGGAATTCACAGAACTCTGGCGGAGAGTGCAGAGGAGACTGCATGGATGTCAACGGCGAAGGACACGCCGAAGCGTTGCTCCACGGCGAAGTCGCATAGGGAAAAGCGCGAATGGAGCTCGTCAGAGATACGGCACTCGCTGACAGAAACCTCCTGTTTGACTTCATAGGTGAGCCGCTGTTGAGGCCAAAACCCTCGTGTGATGAACAGGCGCTGGTGGAAGGCAGGCCAGACCGGATTGCAGTAAATTCTTGAGGATGGTCCTTGTGGCTTTCGTAGGATTTGCCATCATAGGTGAAAACTGCCCCGTTCGCTTGGATCCTCCTGCGATTTTTATGTTGATCAAACTTCGAAATTGAAATCAGATTATATCTGTTCAAAAACTGAAGAAAACAATTCGGATTCGACGAAAGTGAGTATATGCAGGCTGGCAAATATATTTGGACAAACAATGTTAGAAGTCGTGTGTACTATTAAGGAACACCTGAAGAAGCGATGGTAACGCATGATGAGGTTTACCGGATGAAGAGCATTAAATTCAGGAGAGGACCGGTCAAATATATGTTCGCAGCAGAATACTTCTCCAAGAATTGAAAGACAAGTGTCGAACATAATTTTTGGGGGCACATTAGTATTCAACGATAATACATGGGCGTGTTAAAACGTGCGAATACTGTATTGATCTTTTTCTCTGAGATTAAACACGGGAAGGGAAAGCTTTGAAGACACGCTACAAAGGAACAGTTTCCATCACATTCCTAATTCACTAGGAAGGAATAAAAGACAAACAAGTGTAGAATGTATAAATGAAACGTAACTTTGGAGACTTTGGCATTATTTAACACCATCACGTTTACTTTCGGAACAAGAGTGCAAAATCCAGAGTGCATTACACATGCGGTAAAGTGGAAAATTCGAAATGTTTAATTTTTAAATATTATTAAATTATTAAACATTTTTAAAATTTGTGAGGTTTAATATTATATTTGTGCGGGTTTGGCCATCGGTTTTATTTGATATTTAACATTTGATTAAAAATTATAATTTTGAGTGTTTAAGAAGTATTTTAAAACACGTAAACCGGAAATTGAGATTTACCAAAAATACATTATTATATTTCAACGAAAATTACCAAAAATAATTGAACTTTTCAACTCCACATTCTAAAATTCCATTACCATTGGAATAATGAAAATGCACAAGTTCAAAACTTAGTCTAGCTGAACGTTTTCTAAAATATTTTTAAACTTTTTGTTGTTTTGGGTTAAAGAGGTGACTGGAGATCAAAAACCCTTGGATTGGATTTTTTGTGTGACAAGCGAGAGTAGTAACTCGTTTTCCTAGACTGTTGAAAAAACTGTGAGGAGTTTGTGGAGCACACAGGAGAAGAATATGCCGAGGTTCGGGTGGCGACGTATATGTTGTTGTTGCTGCTGCTATGGTTGCTGGTTATTGACCAACTTTTGGTTTGTGAACACTCCCTATGTTTTCACTGGTATTGCAATAGGAACACTGCTTCTTTTCCATTGCTTCACTGGTATTGCAGTAGGAACATTGCTACGTTCCGGAAGGTGAAAAGGATATTTGGGGGATGGTGATTTTTTAAGTTTTACACCAATTTTGATGTTTTTTCTAGGGAGACAGATCACGCACTTCTATTTGAAGTAGGTCTTTTGATGGGTAGACTTTTTGTCAGCTGGAGTTATTTATGATTCTAGAGCTGAAGCTGTGGATGCTACACATGTTTTCAACTTTAGAAGTCATGACATATTTTATAAGGAATATTGATCTGTATCCTCTTGATTGGGGTTCTCCGCGGTGCTGCTTTTTTGGATTATGCTGGCTGTTTGGAGGATGGTATCTCGCGCATGATTTTGGCGATGGGGTTGCAGGTCTCGCAACCACTACTAAGACATTTTTCCGGGTTTCGTCTATTCCGAGTCTTATTTTCTAGATTTGGGAGTCTCTCAAGACTGTCTCCCTCCGTTTTTTTGTCTTTCCTCTGTCATCCGCATTTGGTTGTCTTCTCTTCGTTTCGGAGGTAATGAAGGACGTCGGGACTGGTGTGCACTAACGCCATGAATTTCAAAGCTATGGGATTGGTAGAATATTTACGTAGCCTAAATTTTCGTCATTGTCTGGAGTGTTAGAGCTTTTAAGGCTTGGGTGGAGATGGATAATAGAAGGATTTCATACGACGATTGTCTTTGTGGTTCATCTTGTCCCGACATTCTGTTCTCCTATTTCTTAGGGAAGATGTACCTGTTTCTGACATTCATGCAGACATACAGCGGTTGTCCTTGTTGTTGGATGGACACTCTTCCCCGTCGACGAGGAAAATAAATACACCTGTCCCTTCGAAAATACTTTCCCTTCTCGATTGACACGACAAGCATTGCGAGATTTCATGATCTCTCGTCCACCGTTGGATCATGTTGTTTCAGATCAAGGACAGTTGAACACAAGTCTCGGCCGTTAGCAGGATCAACAAAATTTCCTATGCATGTGAAGGTCTTTAAGGACATTAAGAAATTGGTTTTTTACTGGGATCTTGTAGCTGGTATGACAAAAAGGAGACTCATTGGCAGCTGGGAGTTAGTTGAGATGGATGAGTTAGCATAGGATCTAGTTGCGAAGACATTGTTTTCGATTCTCACATCACTACTGTACTAAGGGTATTTTTAAGATAAAAGAAATATTTTGTTTTAAAAAGTCACTTTTTATTTTAGTTATTTAACATTAACATTTAATAGCAATTGAATTGTTTTAAATATAAAATTTAAGATAAAAATAGCGTGAGACAAAAATTGTTTGAAACAAAATTTTATATTTAAAAAATAATAATTTGAGACAAAAATATTTTAAGACAAAAACAATTTAAGACAAAAATATTTTAGGACAAAACTTTATATTTAAGACAAAAGTAGTTTGAGACAAATATTTTAAGAGAAAACTTTACATTAAGACAAAAGCAGTGTGAGACAAAAATATTTTAATATAAAACTTTATATTTAAGACAATGGCAACTTAAGATAATGACAATTAACACAAAACTCATTTAAGGCAATTAGCAATTAAGACAAAATCATTAGCAATACTTCATAACAAGGTGATTGTCAAATGGCTTACATTCCATGAACTAAAATTGTTTATTAAGAAATGTAATACAATATAACGATATATATATATATATATATATATATATATATATATATATATATAAAGAAATAAAAAATACAGAATTCAATACATGTATGGATTTTAAACCTTTATTTTTCTTGAAATTCCATGAGTGAATAGTGGATAATTATATTTTTATTTTTTGAAAATAGATATTCCAATCACATGAAATTTGATCATGTCAATTTTATTTATTTTATATTCTATTTTTCCTTTTTCATTAAACCACATTCTAAAAATATAATAAGAAAATAGATTAAAAAAAAATATTATTCCTCATTGAAAACTCGAGGGGATTTGACTTTGATCCCATATTTTTAACATAATACTTCATAACGAAGGTGATTGTCGAATGAGTTACATTCATGAACTAAAATTGTTTTTTTTTAATATATAATGTTTATTAACCCAACTAGACTTTCATATAAATTTGCAATATATATATATATATATATATATATATATATATATATATATATATCAAAACTATACATAAAGAAATAAAATGAAAAAATACAAATTCATCCATATATGCATTTTAAACCTTCATTCTTTTCTTTCTAAATGAAAAATCAAAATTTTGATTCTTGTATATTTCTTATAGTCACATCTCAATTTTCTTTTCACTGTTGATCAAATATATCAAAGTGATAAGTAACAATAATTTAATTATTTCTTACATAAAATTTTAGTATTTAAATTTTTTCTTATTGTAAAAAAACTTTATATATATATATATAGTTTAATATTTTTTTTATATTAATTTATTATTAGGTATTAAGCTGTTGGTAAAGATTTTCATCTCCTAATTTGAAAACTATGAGTGCATTATTAAGAAACCAAGTAATATTAGTAATTGATATCATTTCAAACTAGGGAATAATGATTATATGGTTTATCTTCCTTACTTAATAGAGATATATGTAACCTCCGAACGGGGTGCCAAGTGGATAGAGCAGGTTGGCAGGTGGCGAATAGACAGGAGCAGCAGGCACGTGATGGCATGCATCCGGCCGACACCCATTAACCCTACAGTTAAGGTAGATGGTACTGCATGCTGCCTCATGATGATGATAACGCGATGCCAGCTATTCCTGTCAGACCTGCATTGGAAACAACATACGAGGGGGTTAAAGGAAAATTACCAGGTTAACAGCCAGAACATTCCTTCTGGCAGTAGTTCTTGCGGAGGAGCGGAAGTGAATTCAACAGGCCTTGCTGTGACAAGCCATCAACTGTTCTATCCTCAGGGTTATCGGTATGTTATGGTTGAGCCTCTAGCTCCTTTCCTATATGCCATGCTTACAGTAGTCTATGGTAATAGTAGGGCTTTGCACTATGAATTTTGGAGTAGTGATAGCATTAAGCCAATGTATCATTCCCATTTGGACCATTGTAATGAATTTGCAAAGGGGACGAATTCTTGATATTTAACCACGTCAAAAATAAACCCTTGTTTCCGTAGTCCATGTAGAATTCATGGTAGAAATCTGCTATGTCAATGTATATGTGTTAGCTCTTGTTTCCATTTCATTCAGCCGGTTCAATTAGGTGAAATCTTAAAAATGCAACGCCACGATAAAATTGAAGGCGTGACGTTGCTTTGTTTCTATACCTTCTTATGTTATGTGTAGAACAAGATGGATATTTCTCTCTGTTAGTTTGGTAGGATAGATAAGTTGGGTGAGGCATCAAATTATGAGGTTCTTGGTAAAATGTCTTTAATTGCAAATGTATGTAATAGGAAGTGCATGTAGCTCCACAATACGATGGGGCCTCTTACTGAAATTACCGGGTTCTGTGTTTATAAATTGTTATCCTAAATAGGCTATATCATAAAATTTGCAGGTTTTGGTAATTGGTGGCTCCTACTCATCAACCAGAAGAGTGAAATGGGGAAAAGACAGGCAGTAAAACACCAACCAAAGGATACAAGGAAGAAAAGGTTGGCGCAAAATAATGCCGGAACTAGTAAAAGAGGATGAAGGTCGAAAAAGGAAATCATGCAAAATTTGTTCGAAGTTTATGCAGAAGGAAACTCTCCACAAATTAGGAATGTTATTCATGGATAGGAAAGAGAAAATGGTAGTAAATAAGAGGATATTGAGGTTTAGAAGGAGAATATGGAATTTCTGGTTGACCCTGGGAATACGAGAGGACGCCTCTCCCTCTTTCATCAGTCAATACACACTTACTGGAATTTCAAATGTGTTCTTGCTAAAGCTCTTCAAAGCTTTCATATTAATGAAGGGAACCCTCAGATGATTTCAATACTACAAGAAAACAAAGCAGATATTCGAGAGATAAAGGTGTCACAGTATCATGCCACTGCTCATGTAGGCATGATTGAAAGACAGTTACAGCAGCTATAGCAGGTTGATATTTCGGGGTCTACAACAAAGGACCTGACACCAGTAGATTCCTCTTATGGTTAATACACTTTAAGTTTAAATTCTTTTTGCGGATAGATTTTATGTTTTATGTTGTTTAATAGGCTTGATAGTAAACAGTAAACAGGCCATGGTGGCAAGTAAACAAATGAAACTATTGCAATTTTGGATGGCATTCAATGCCTTAAGGTGGCCAACAGACCTAGTTTCCTATGGGCAGGTTGAGGCTACCAAATGTGAATATGTTGCAATTTGCTCTATCTTTTTTGAGAAATAGAAAATGGAAAGAAACTATCAAATTGACAAAAAAAAAATAGAGATATATGTAAAGAAATTGTGAAGGAGGTTGAAAGAGTACTCTAGCATAAACTTTAATTTAACCTAAAAAGCCATTAGCAAGCCCCTATAGTCACCCATATCGAAGACTGACTTAGCGCACCCATATGGCCCATCACTATAGGTTTGTGGTGCACTAAATAATTTCATCTCATCGATTTTCTTAATCTAAAACTATGTGATTATATACTACACCTCACTTTTTATATTTCACAATCATTAAAATTCATAAGTTTAACACTTATTGAACTATGTAGATAATAATTCCATACAATTATGCCTTAATATAACCAATATGAAAATTATATAAATGAATGTAATCTTATAGAATCAACAACCTAACTGGCCTAACAGTTGTCAAATATTCAAATGTGTTACAATCAAGTGAAATCTAGTCTCGTATAACAATTAAATTATAAGAGCACATAATTCATACAAACCTATCACCAAATTTCCAATTTCATTTACAATCATTGATCGCAACTTTGTCATAGATCAAAATTGTTTCACTTGATAGAAATAGTAAGTACTCTCGTATGCATGCAATGTATGAAGAGTTAAATTAAGTGAAGGAAAGCAAGTTAAGTCTAATATTAGAAGTCAAGTGAGTCAAATTTAAAAAGGTAATGCCTTGTCAAGAAAAGCTAAGTGAAGGAAAAGAAAAATGTCAATTTATCTTAAAGTGAAGTTCGAAAAGTTTAGTTAAAGCATCAAGTCATAGTTTGCATGAAGAAAAGAAAGTTAGAGTTTGCATGATTCCATATTTAGAAATTTTAGTGCTTATATACTCATGGTTGGGTAATTGTAATGTGAAGTAAGAAGAGAGAATAACAACAATTCGGCGGATGTATATGAGAGAACAATTTTTGAATATAACTTATTTATTCATGAAGCTTGTGTACTTATTTGTCTTGTGTTTGCATGTTTATCTTTGCATATAAATAACAAGTGGTATCAGAGCAAGGTTTAGCAAGGTTTCAAAGCACCAAACAAGCTAAGAAGGTCATGAGCTACTTCCACTAAGATCCTTGGTTATTGTCAGTAGTCTGCAAATTAATGTTTGCATCCATTGGTCCATAAGTAGAAACTAGAGCTCATTGAGAGTTTGTAAACCCAACTACTAAAATATTAGGGTGAGTTTCCTATAGAGCCACCACCATATCAAGAGGAAAGAGCCACCACCACTGACCAAAGAAGGAGTCTCCACTGTAAGTTTTAGCCATGAGCCTCCATAAGAATATGCATAGAAGAGCTTAGCAAACTTTCTAGTAGTTGTTGGGAACCACCGTTAAAGTGAAGGTTAAAATGTTTAATTTTAAAGATAATAAAGTGTATGTGATGTTAATTTATAGAAGGCTAACACAATAAGGAAAGAAGGTAGAAGACAAAAGAAAGACTACAACCATGGGTCACAAAGAAATCATGAAGAAAACTGAGAAAACAAATCGAGAGGAAGAGCCAAAGTATTCTGAATATATCATAGAGGTTCTCTCCATAGTCGAGGCATATAAAAGACAAGTAGACGAAGTAGAAAAATTCGAGGATGAATGGATGAGGATAAATCCAGTAACACTTCAAAAATTTACTAGTAAACATTTTATTTTTTAGGAACTATCAAAATTAAAACTTTTCTTCGATGTAAAGAGTTGACTAAGTATCGGTCTAATAAACCATGTGATGAAGTATGTGATATCTTAATATTGGATCTTATAAAACATGCATTGGATGAGAAGTCCTTGTGTAAGGTAGCAAAAGATACATCTTCCTAGGAAGCATGGAAGACCCTGAAAGTAGAATTTGGTCTAAAGGAAGTGACATAAAGAAACAAATTATGTTACAGTCTATTTAAGAATAAATAGAAAGTTAAGTGCAGTTCTGAGATTAAATGAGAAAGACTCTAGGAGGAAAATGGAGCTTGGAGAATCCCACTCAAATGTAGATGATGGTCATAAAGACTATAAAAGTGAAACCCATCATGCAGACATGCATATGGATGAAGAAGACAAATAAAATATTGCAGAGTGAGAAGTTGAATCCCCTACGTGTGAGGTAGAGTAAGAAAATATAAATTCTCGAGAACCCCACAATAACATAGATGGTGAAGATGATGATGAATCCCACTCTAATGAGACACATGTCGATGGTGACTGAAAAGTGAGTAGAGAATTGGTGAATCCAACAATAGTCCTTGTTGATGATGGTGAAGCTTCCAATAAATAAGTGAATAACATGTGTGATCTAGTTCGTATGATTGTAGTTTATGATGGCCTCTTTGCATCAGAGTTTGAAGCATTTAATTTTGAGAATAAAAAAGACAATTTTTCATATGAAGTAATGGTTTGTAGAGCTGAATGTTCATCTCTCATGAATCCAACAACAAATGATGAATTTGGTGAGGTTGAATTTGTTAATGAGCACATGCATGCTCATATATATAACCACAAGTGGATGAAAATTACGTTGATGAAATAATTTGTGGTCTCTTTTTCGAAACAAGGATTGATTGTGGAAATATGGAAAGTACCATGTTTGATGAAGAATTGAAGGTTGAAGCTACTGTGTTGTAGCAACAAGCTATAACAACCCTGGTCAAAAATCCATGTAAAAGATAATAAAGGTAAAATAAGACCTTGGTCATGGGACACATATTCCAAGTTGAATGTTGCGCAAAAACATCCTAGTGGGTGTTCATTTCGGTTTATTAATGGTTATGGAAATTGATAAAGGAAATGGCAAAGGATTTGGAAAGGCATGAGGTATTTATTGGCATTTTATTTATGAAAATAATGGAAAATAGGAGAAAATGGAGGTGAAAGGTCACAAGCTACATGTGAGTAGGAAAATGAAGGAAAATAATGGAAAAATGAAGAAATTAGGGGCCTCATTGATAAAAAGGCTTATGAGGATCAGTTGGTAGCTTTTTCACAAAAAAATTCCAGTTTAGTTTTAGAGCTCTCATTTTATTCTCTCTCTCAAACTCCGATGAACAATTCATATCGCCCCCCTTAAAATAAGGTTTTGTAAAATGAAAACATAAAATGAAGTCTATAAGCTCCAGTAAGATAAAGAAGGTCATAGGGTCCTATTTAAAAAGTTGATCAGTTGACGACCGTTTACCTTACATCTTGATACGCCACCCTTTCACTCTAGAATTTCCCACCTGGCTGCTTTGAGTTTTTTCCATCCATTTCTTTTTGTAGCTAGAATTTGATCTGCTACTAGCAGTGAAAGCTCTAGGTCACTCACATCTATAATTCTTCCGGTTGGAGCAAGGAGGGGAGGATAAAATACACATTGGGAAGGTAGAAGGAGACACAACGATGGACAGGAGGAAACACATAGTGGCAGGGCAAAGACACATAGCGGAATTTGGAATCTTTGAGTTTTCTTAGAGCACTCTTGGAGGATTGTGGCATACTTTGGATTTGGATCAAGAAGGCAAAGGAAAAGAAAGAAAATGCAAGAGGACAATGAGATCGATAGCTATAACAAGTTTTTCTTGCAGGTACTGAGTTTCATGTATGGTTCTCTTACTATTTTTGGCATGCATGTCATATGCATGTCGTTATTTGGTTATGATTTGTAAATGTCATGGGGGATTGCATGGATTGACAGTGGTTTTTCCTAGCCTTGCTATTTCCTAGATAGCCATGTTGTTGTGGGTTTTACTTTTTTTTTCTGGTTGGTTTTCTTGTGCCTTTGGTTGTGGGTTGAGTTATTAGTTCCTAGAAGCCTTGGTTGGACAAATGCTCAGGAATCCCTTGGCGGGTTGAGTTACTAGTCTTGGAAGCCCTGGTTGGAAAAATGCTCTGGAAGCCCGATAACAACTGTGTGTTGAGTTACTAGTTTTGGAAGCCCTGGTTGGAACAAACGCGTTGGAGCCCTAGACAACTTGGGTAGAGACCAATATGGTGATGGTTAGTGATGTTCGACCGTGAAGTGGAATCACTGATTGAGGGTTGAGGTGGTTTGGCCTCTGGAATCCCTAGTTTGGTTTTGATTGATTTGTTTTGTGAGATCACACATTCATGTTTGGAATATGGCATGAGGGTGACTGGCTAAAAGAAATATTTGGTTCATCCTAGCTTATGGTTGGGTGGTTCATGGAAGTCCCATACCTAGTCAGCCTATGCAATAATCAATGCGAGCTCTTTATCCTTGGTATTTTATTGGTAAATATACATGTTTATATGTGGCTTATATCGTTGTTATATCCTTGATATTTCTATTGGTTATATGTTGGTTATGATTGAGTTTTATGAAAATGATAATGTATGGCTCTCATCATGTTTTGGTTAATAACTGAATTTACAATGACTATATGGCTTAATAGATGGTAATGAAGTTATTTGATGAGGCATCAATGCTTCTTATTTATTCTTAGATAATTGTGAGACCCTTGTGCTCATGTCTATTGTTTTAACCTGTAGAATGCATATTTGTGACATGTTTGACGAAATGGCTCTCATGGCTAGTAGGGGTCCGCTCAAGTCCTTGTTCAAGTATTTATATTTTTATCATTCTTTTGATGTTACTTTTAATTTCTGGAAGTTTCATGGAGGTTTGGGCAGTGGCATGAGTCTTGGATCTGAAAAATTGGCTCAGAATCCGAAGTTGTTGGCACAAAACTACATGGAAAATTCCCTATTCATAGGCATGCCTTGTTATGGGAGCGACTGGAGGTTATAAGTCACAAGCATGCCCATTTCAAGGGAGTGATTAAGGCTTTGATGAAGAAAAATGTCAGTTTGTCTCAAGGGTTGGTCACCTGGATGGGTTGGATGGCTGCTGGGGGTTCTGTTGCAAGTGGAGAAGGTCAAGTTGGTTGTGTTCCGTTGGTTCCACTTCCTTAAATAATATATAGGGAGTTGAATAATATCATAGTAACTCTTCGTCACATGTTTTCCCCAGTTGGTCGGTTACTTGGGTAGATGTGGAAGGAGGGTGTTATAGAGTGGTATCATAGCATGGTTCCGTTCTCCTTGGGTGATGTTTGGTTTTTTTTCCCCTTGGATTGATGCGTTGTATTATGTACATGCCGGTTGCATATAGGTCCTTGTGCTTGTGATCTATGTGATTGTTGTGTATGCATGACATTGGTCATGATTGTAGTGACGTCTCCATGTGAAATTTGACGGTGTCGTTATTGAATGTATTTGTTGTGACTTTATGCCAGTCATGCATCGATTATGTGTGTCAGCGTTTGTATGTTGTTATGCATACTTTGACTAGATGATGGTTTTTGTGCATGAATTCATGGTATGTGGTCAACATAGTCATGCATTAATAATTGGATAATGGCTAAAAATATGTTTATATGTTTATCTGATTATGCTATATATATATCTGTATTACACTAATTTGGTCGGTCTTGCAGATGAGATATCCTCTCTGAGCTATACTAAGGTACACTAGTTTTTTTATGATTTGGTTTATCTGACATAATATACCTTGCAGGATGAAGAGATCAAAGATGACTAACAAGATGGTAGACTACAAAAATTCTCCTTATGAATCATATGAGTAGCGTGGTGTTGGGAACTCTTCTGACTTAGCAAACACGTTGAGGAGTTTGAAGGAGGAAATAAGGATTTGCAAAGCAGATAATGACAAAATCATGCAGGCATAGAAGGATATGACTACTGGGGTCTGTGGAAGTAGACCCCATAGTGGGCATAGTTCAGATAGAGATGATACGAGCAGGGATGTCAGGTTCTTGGATACTCCAGAAAGGAGGGGTGATGGACACATGTACTATTCTCGTTCTAGTTGTGATAGGTATCATGGTCATCATTGATATCATCCTTACAGGAGGAGTGATAGTGGATATTTTCCAGATGAGTTCAAGAAAGAAAATCCACCTACATTCGATGGGGAAATGAAGAAAAAATAGGATGCGGAAGCATGGTTGATTGGAATGAACAAGCACATGCAGAGTCTTGGTTAGTGCAGTTGGATACAGGTACAAAGAAGTGAGTTCATCATTGGGTAAGAGCTTATGCATTTTATTTGAATGGTATGTCTACATCAACACATTTGAATGTATTGTCATTGGGTTCGTATAACATGCTTTTAGGTATGGACTAGTTGTATCTCCATAGGACCAAAGTGGAATGCTATGACAAAGCTATTGAGTGCTTGGATGACAATGGAGAAAAGATATTCTTGCAAGGTAAGAAGAAGGAAACATCAATTAAAATGGTGAAAACTATTCAGATGAAGTGTAGTTTCAGGAACAAGTGTGTGTTAATTGCAGCATATATTTTTATTTGAATGTGATTTTCACCAAAATATTTTATACACAATTTATGGATCACAAAAGCCAAATTCCTAATAAATATAAGGAAGTTGAGGATGTAGATATCTTGAGCAAGTACCCGATTTTACAATAGTTTCAAGATGCATTTCCTGTAGATATTTCAGAGTTTTTGATTCATAGGGAAGTGTATTTTTCTATTGATTTGGTACTGGGGGCAACACCAACATCAAAAAAACCATACAAGATGAGCACTCCACAGTTGGTAGAGCTAAAGTTGCAGTTGAAGGAAATGTTGGACAAGGGATACATTAGGGCAAGTGTATCACCATGGGGCACACAAGTATTATTTGTGAAGAAGAAGGATGGTACTCTCAGATTGTGCATTAATTACATGCAATTGAACAAGGTGACCATTAAGAATAAGTATCCATTATAGAGGATTAATGATTTGTTCGATCAATTGAAGGGAACAACAATGTTATCGAAGATTGATCTGAGATTAGGATATCATCTGAGATTAGACTATTGACTATTAACATTTCTCCTAAGGGTTGCAGAACTAGGGTTCATAGATAAAATTGTATTCTATGGTTTCAAACCCTTATTGTCTCCTTCAAGGGGGTTTCTTGAGCCCTTCACAAAGGCTTCCTTTTGCTAACCAGATGGGTTTTTTCTTTCACACATGTATGGAACATACTTTTCAAATCATATTGTAATAGATTCATAAGATGATATTATTGGTATTGACTACACCTTATTTGGAGACATAATTTTTATTGTAGGGGTTGGTACCTTTCTATTGGATGTGGTTGGTGATGTGAAGACTACTCACCTTCTAGTAAAGATTAATACTAACTCTAACAAGCCTATGTATTCTTGTTTATAAAGGGAGACCCCTCTCAGCTCAGCTCATTGGATTCTTTGTTTGTTCATGCTAATTGTGTTTTCTTAAATTTCCTTCTCTAAGGGGTTGAGACTATTTACTTCATTTATTGAGACTAGGAAAATGTGCTTTCAATTCAAAAGTATAATAAAAATTTGGGATTACATCTAGGATTTTTAAATTCATAAGGTGGTTGGTTTGGATTGGATCCACTTTTTTTAGGCTATATCATGTCTACTACTTTACCTTCCTCTAGCTCAAACAATTAGAACACATTAGTAAGTGTTTCTTCCTCTTCTTTCTTTGTGATGATATCTCTCTCCATATGCGAATCAATGCCTTGCAAACCGAGCCTTCTTAGTGATGGAATGGCGCAGCTTGATATGATCAATTCTTCTTATTGGAGTTTACAGGAGGTTCTTGATCCCACCATTTATTCCTATTTAAGTCTTTTAATCCAGGTTGAAGGAGTTGATGGGGTTGGGTTGCAAATGAAGCCAAGGAGGATGCATGGACTACAACTTGCTCGAGGTTCACGATCCTGCTTGTCATTCCTATTGAAATTGAAGCATTTTTATCCCAGTTGAAGGAGATGAGGGGGAGGTGAGTGGGTTGAGTCACAAGAATAGTCAAGGAGGATGTAGGGGCTGTAGCTTACTCAAGTTTATTCATCTCATCGATTCTTCCTATTGAAATTGAATCCTTTTCATCCTGGTTGAAGGAGTGGAGAGGGGTTGAATTTTATGTGCATTCAAGGAGGATGCATGGACTTAGGTTAAGGGGACATGATAATGACTAGGTTAACTGGGGTTTCCTTTTATTTTAGTTCATAAGAGGTTTAGGTTATAATACTTCGATCTATGAAATATTTGCATGCCATCAATGGGTGTGTGGTTGGGGAATTTCGCATTACAAATTTTCCTCGAGTGCCATCATACTACTGTACAAACATGGTATACAAGATGAATATTGAGCCCCAACTGAGTAGTGTCAAGCTCATTAGTCATATAAAAACCCCTCATTTTAAAAAGTCCTCATTTGTGAATTCAATCACTTTCTAGGAAACATAATGAGAGGTGTTGGCTTATAAATTCCCCTTTCGAAGGCCCTTGCAATATTCTATTTTTCAGGTGCACTCATGTGGTATTATTTGCAAAAGAAATGAACAAAGCTTTCACTAAAGAGTTCGACATGAGACAACTCTCCTATCTGCTCTTATTATTTGAGCCAGTAAGAGCTGGGAGTAAACATATATTACTCAATCTCGAATTGTAGGACCTTGTTCAAAGTAAAGATAATAAAAACCTCTGGGATTTGGATGAGATCACTACTCATTTCTAGTTCTCTTGAATATGAATGGGGATGTCAACTGGAAAGACAAAAACCTACCATGAGTAGCATTAGGGTGAACCCTTTAGAAAGTCATAGGTTTTATCATTTAGAGGTTTTTTGAGAAAAATATTGATGGGTCCCTGTAATGCTCAAGACGAATATGTTGGTGAAGACCAAGATTTAAATAACGATGACATGGCTCGTATTAGAGGAGAATGGACATTTTGGCTCACACCTCCATAATATATTCGACAGATAACTTTCTTGACCCAATACCAATGGAACAAGACTCATTCATTAGTTGGGAACTTTCCTTAACCGATATCACGGTCAGTCGCCATCATTTACCATCACCCATGGGGCAGCAAGACTCAGAGGTATGGTGGGAAGTGATTTTTGGGCTTATATATTGCAATTAATTAGATGTCGACCTTTGTTCTTACATTGATTTCTCATTTCCATATTTTTTTTGGGTTTCCTCTTGCTAGAGAGTGCAGGGCTGGGTGTACATAGGATAAAATCTTGCGCCTTCCCCTTTGGTTCAGATTTCAAGGGCCCAATTTTTATCGGTGAGTAAATTTCCTGCTTTTACAATTGATTGAAGTAATAAATACAAGCCAATGTAAAAATTTTATATTCACCGAGAGATTTCTAGGGTAGCAATTTAGGGATAAAATGAGATTGTATTGGTGTATATTTTTTAGATTTTGTTTTTTCCCTCATCCTTTCTCCTCTATCTTTTCAACCAATTTTATCTAACTAGATCTCTCATGAAAATATTTTTTTCTAGAACTTCTACTAGTTTTGGAAGAAAGTATTTCCTTGGGTGTGTGCCATTAACATTTTGGATATATTTTAGTGCATCCAGGTGATGTTGTACATATCCAAGGTTTTTATATGTGTCTTTATGAATATTGTATTCAATTTTACAAGTATATATCCAAATTTAATGAACATGGTGCATAAGCCTTAAATCTACTCCCAAAGTTTTAGGCCCTTCTTTTATTAGCTTAGCTAGGTTTGGATTGGTTTTCCTTTAAAATTTATTTCCTCTTAGGTTATGATCCAAGCAAAATTGGTGGTATTTTCCTCTTATTTGAAGGGAGGAATTAACATTCAATATGTAGGTGTTGTTGTGTTGTAGATGCACAACATGTATGTCCTTTTCTCCTCCAATATATTTAAGCTCAAATGTCATATTTGAAATTTTCATTAAAAACCTATAATTTATTAGAAAGCACATTTAAATTTTCTATATATCATTGAGCTTCTCGTCTATTAAAATTTCAAATATGGAACAAATGCTCCAACAAATTTTTTTTATACCCCATTGGAGAAAATATTGTTATATTGTTGTTTTGAATGGCGCAGTTTGATCTGTCCATTTCTTCCTAGTTCATTTTGCATGAGGTTCTTGATCCCACCATTTCTTCCTATTTAAGTCTTTTAATCCAGGTTGAAGGAGCTAGGGGGGTTGAGTTGCAGAAAAAGCTAAGGAGGATGCATGGACTACAACTTCCTCGAGGTTCCCAATCCCACATGTTCTTCCTATTGAAATTGAAGCCTTTTTATCCCAGTTGAAGGAGATGAGGGGGATATGAATGGGTTGAGTCACAAGAATAGTCAAGAGGATGCAGGGATTGTAACTTACTCAAGTTTCTTCATCCCGTTGATTCTTCCTATTGAAATTGAATCCTTTTCATCCCAGTTGAAGGAGTGGAGAGGGGTTCAGTTGTATGTGCAATCAAAGAGGATGTAGGGACTGAGGTTAAGGAGGATGATAATGGCTGGGTTAACTGGGTAATGATGCAATTCAACCTAGCCATATATGCAAGGTTTCTTTTCTTCATGAATTCAAATTAGATATACTTTCATCCACACATGTTAATTATTACAATGAGAAAGGAAAATATTGAGAGTTGATGTAGTCAGAATGGATTATTATTGGTAGATTTTGTGTTTCAACCATTCAAACAGTGAATAGTCTTGGAGAGGGTGTGGTCAAGCAGGATAATTCTAGGCAATGTTTATATTTCATCCATACAAACTACAATCAAAAGATATATATGGTTACTAAAGGAAAACAAAAATTATTGCAAAGGGGGCACCATATTGAACTATTTCTAGTAGGTTGGAACTTCAGAATTAGAAAAAAATAGATATCGTGGAGAAGCAGTGCCACGGTGTTATGTTGACTTGTTGCTCATACATTTAATGAATTATCATGAGTATTACGTGCTAAAACAACACATATTTTAGAATACATGCTCCTCACTAAAGATACTTTCAACATATTTGTCAATTAAAGGAAAAAACATTAGCTATGAAGTGTTTTGAGCAGGTGTGTACATTCAACAAACCTAGTTTTGAAAGAGAGAAAATTCACTGAAGAGGAATTGTGACATCCAAAATGATCTAGCACACAAGCCTTTAACCCACAATTTGATCCTCTTCTCTTTCCTCGACTACATTATCTCTCCTCCTATCATGTTCTATAAAGGAGAGGTGCAAGTACTCATTCTAGAGGGTGGATTTACTTACAAAGGTGTCAAGAGCTTCTCATCACCTACCCTCATCCATTTTAGGCTTGAGAGCACTTCCACTACTGCATGTAAGAGCTTGATAGGGTAGCCCATGGTACAGTGTCTTTATGATATAATTTCTAACACTTCATTCACATATCAAATGGATTCTAATATGCTTATTTTATAGCTCTTTGAGTTCATGTGGTTGTTTTGTATATGTTATCATGGTACAAGGATTGTGTTGTCATTAAAGTGCACTTATTTAAATTTTACTTTCATATAAGGTGCATATTATTTTCTTCTTTTCCATCTAATCACTACACGTATTTTAATTAAGAAACTCATCACATCCCTCTATAATATAATTTATACTTTAATCTCCATCCTCTTTAAAACACTCAAAAACAACATTTTATGTTGGATTATTTTAAACTTACACCTAAATTATGCACAAACATCTTAAAATAATCCTCATGAATAAAAATAAATATTAATCCTCTATATATAAAACCAATAAATGATTAAACAACCATAACAATTATATCACTACTCCACCTAACAATTATATCACTCTAAAACATTTTTTTTAAGGGCGAGTAATATTTTGTTTTAAAATCCTAAATTATTATTTTAGTTTAAAAATTAAAACTATTAGAAATTAAAACAATTCGTTTGAGTGGCAAAATGATGAAAACTATCAGAAATTAAAACTATTCGTTCGAGCGGTAAAATGACGAAAAATAAGAGGGGAAGTAGACACGATGAATGTTGGAGACTGGTAATTGTTACAAGCAGGTCAAAAGACGAGCACAATGTTGACTGGTCGACTCTTTTGAAGAATCATTTTTACATTGTTTTCCCTCTTGAATCCAAGACAAGGCCAACCTCACCTCCAATGACAGGGCCAACCTCGCCTCCTTTTGCAAGGGTTTTGATAGGGCTAGCCTTACCTCTTGCCTTCATTTGTAGAGGTTTTTAAGGACAAATCCAACCTCGCCTCCAGTGACAGGCCAAACCTCACCTCACCTCCAGTGACAGAGCCAAACTCACCTCCCTTTGCAAGGGTTTTGATAGGTCTAGCCTTTCCTCTTGCCTCCATTTTCAGGGGTTTTGATAGGGCTAGCCTTGCCTCTTGCCTCCATTTGGAAGGGTTTTTATGCTCTTCATCATGCCTCTGGACTTTGCCATTGCGTCTGAGAAATTTTGGAGCATAAGATTCTAAGGAGGCAGTGCCAAGAACATTTCAGAGCTTAGCCCCTTTGATTGGAGGATTTTCGATGAGACGGCGCTAGGAAATGCATCAAATCTTAGGTTTTTGTCTATGGTAGGTTATCAGAACATCAAGTGGAAAATGGATTCGTAACTCCGTTTCACTCTTCCGATATTGGTTGTGGTGGATGTATCGCACAGGGATATAGCCCTAGATGCGGCTTTCAGGTCGCTGATTTTGGAGATCTTAAAGGTTTCATGTGCATTAAGTTATGGAGAGCAGTCACTGCACTTCAATGTTCGTGGTGATTGATGTTGAGATTTTAATTATTGATCCTACTAGGGCAGAAATTGCAATGCACGAAGGCAGTATTGGGTTCTGTTGGATCTTGAAAAGTCATGCCGAGAGGGGTACAACTAGAAGAAGCAAAGGTACACTACACTTTGCATCATTTTATCAATCTTACTTGTTCATAAGTGATCCTGTGAAACCAACATTCCCAATTTGTAGGTCATTCGATCTCTTTTGCCTTGCATTCTGCATAAATTTCTTAATATACTTTTCCATGGATGATTATGTGAAATTAATCATTGCTATTATTTGCACTTATTAGTTGTGTGCAGGTGGAGAGTTAGTTTTCTTGAGCGCTTCTCCAATTACATATTGAAAGGCTCAATCAGGCTGTCGACAAGTGCATTTTATATGTTCTTCTATAGACCTCTATTTTATTTTCTTTATTTATGTGTGATGTTATCTGATATTTTCAAATGTCATACATTGGGTCTATAATTAGAAGATCATGTGGCCTTTTTCTATTTCTATTGGAAGATAGCAATAGTTTATTTTCTGGCAATTATAATCGGCGGTAGTTCCACATGGAAATTTTTGGATTAAATGTATTATTGTTCGATTCGGCGTTATCTCCATCTGTGTTTAGTTTCTGGAAATTATAATCGGCAGTAGTTCCACATGGAAATTTTGGGATTAAATGTATTGTTGTTCGATTCGGCGTTATCTCCATCTGTGTTTAGTTTCTGGAAATTATAATCGGCAGTAGTTCCACATGGAAATTTTGGGATTAAATGTATTGCTTTTCGATTCGGCGTTATATCCATCTGTGTTTATTTTCTTGTAATTATAATCGGTGGTAGTTCCACATGGAAATTTTGGGATTAAATGTATTGTTGTTCGATTCGACATTATCTGCTTGTTTTGGTCTATTCATTTCAAATTTTTAAATCTACAAGAATAATCTTAACATATGCTATCTACCTCTCAAAATACCATATAGGGTTCAATATCACAAGCTGTAAATGGTTTCCAGTGGGGCTTGTTGTAATTGCCAAGATGACTCCATTTACCATAGCTTGATTTCATTTAATTGCGTGATCTAACACTATGCTGCGAGTGAAGATTTCAATCTATCTTCTGTGCAATTCTGCAATTTTTTTTAATCAAAATTTGAACTCAGGTTGAAGTCTGAACCTGGAACACATGTGAGTCACTGAGTAGCATATACTTGTCTTCCTCAGTTATAAATTATAGAATGATTGAAATTTTGTTAATGGTTTTGGAGACCTTGAACTTCTTAATGTGAGCTATAATCTTATGCATTTAGTCCCAATCATATGAAATTATTTGTTAAATCAAAACGAATTTTGTTTTTATTTAGTTGTTCTGCAAAGTTCCCTCAAATTGGATGTCCTGCTGAAATTCAACACAATGCGTGTCTTATTAGACATGGAAATGCGCCTATTTCAGGGATTGTGGGCACCAATGATATAGGCATATTGACATGCAATGGTTTGCTTTAAGTTAGATTGTTGTGCATAGCATCATGTAGGATTCCTTGGTAAGAGTAGACCTTTCTGTGATGTTGGGGCCAATTCCCTTATGAAGTCATCATATTTTGGTTCTTGGATTATACCATCCTAAACCTCTAATCTCAATAAACAGGCCAGAATTGGATGCCCCACTAAAATTCAACACAATGTGTGTCTTATTAGACATAGACATGCACCTATTTCAGGGATTATGGGCACCTATGATATAGGCATATTAACTTGAAATGTTTCGCCTTAAGTTAGATTTTTGTGCATTGCATCACATCAACTTCCTTGCTAAGAGTAGACGTTTCTGTGATGCTTGTGTCAATTCCCTTTTGAAGTTGTCATATTTTGCTTCTTGGGTTATACCATCCTAAATCCCTAGTCTCAACAAACAGGCCAGAAAATATTATTGTGAGATCAATGTCTGGTGCCATGAGTCACATCTTGCTTGATATTATCAACATTATTGCATCACTATATTATCTTTTTTGGACATAAATCAAACTCTCATTTACACTGTTGATTCTAGGATGAATGCTAGTCCTATTGACGTATTCTAGTTATCTGAGGATTTTAGACCATTTAATTATTTTTTTGTCTTCCATATCTATTTCGTAGACATAATATATAATATTTCTAATTTATTTGATCTACGGTTGTATGTGGGGTGCTGGAAAGTCAGCTGTATTAAACAGTCTGATTTTGGAAAGTCAGTTGTATTAAACAGTCTGATTGGTCATCCGGTTCTGGTATACATATAAATGTGTTTCTTTCGTTTAGCTCAAGTTTAGAATAATTATGGTGCATATGTAAAATCATTGTAATCTACCCTCTCCTCCCCTCCCCTCCCCTCATCTCACCTACTCATTTGTCTCTGTTGTGCAGCCTACAGGAGAAAATGGAGCAACTCATGCACCAATTCTAATTGATTTGCAATGAGACAGTTCGGTTAGCAACAGGGCAATAATTCTCCAAATTGAAAATAAGTCTTAGAAAATTTCTGCTATTGAGTACATTACCTTCATTAATATGATTTACGATTATACTTTTGCTTTGTTGGAGCATATGGCATATACCTATTTGTTTTGGACTACCTGCATCACTTATCACAGTCTAAAATAGTCACTGTATAGTTGTTGAGATGATTTACAGACAAATCTTATTTCATGTGCCACCTCTGCAGTGATTATAATTATGCGGCTCTGTTTTTTTTTTAATTATTTATTTATTTATTTAATGTTTTTTCATATCCAGGGAAGAGGGACATATTGTAATTATTTAATGCATAAAATGATGAAAAAGTGGAAATGAATCCAAATTAACTCGTACATATTTACAGTGCATGTGAGTGTGTCATGAAAGAAAACTTATCTTTCAAAAACTGCTACACTTTGTATTGCCCTTACTGTCTAACATGTAATTTACTATTTTGATGTTCATGAATTGATAATGCTCATTCATGATTTTAAATGTTTGATTAGCTAGATTTGTTATTTTGATGTTCATGAATTGAGAATGCTCATTCAAGATTTTAAATGTTACATCAGCAAAATCTCGCTAGGTATTGCAGAACTGGGTAAGGTCTTTCATGTTATAAATACAACAAAGAGTATCTAGAAGTGTTATCCATCAAATGACATCAAGAGGCAGGTTTGTGATTATCTCTTGTCTTGACGCAAGGGAGAAAATAAATTTAGCCACCATAACTACACTTGTCACCCTATATAAGAATTGCAGTAGAATTTATTTTACCATCTCTAGTTGAGAAGACAATTGGTCACATAAATTCTGATACAAGGTTAAAGGTACAGTTTAAGTGTCATGTTGTAAAAGAAAATATAAAGAACCTTGCAGTAAGTTAGTTATTGGTTATATTTTATGGATTGGATAAAAATAAAGTGAAATTTTATTAACAAAATGAATTATTAAGTTAATGCATTATAAATTTTTTGATATTTGCAAATTTTGCAAATTTCCGATTACAAATTTTAGTAGAATACAATAGAATTTTTAGTAAAACAATAGGATTTTGTTGGAGATAATTACACTATTCTGTCAAATAAATCACCCATCGACGCACCGCGTCACTGTCACACACCGCCAGAACTTGCTCAGATTCAAAAGGGCAACACCACCATAACTCTTTCAACTTGAAGAGACAATTAAGCAACATATTTTTTTTTAAATAAATGTAGAAGAGATAAACAATTAGTGTTATAAGGGAGTTGTAGCTACATAGTGGTAATTGTCCTTGGGCTTTTCCATTTTGATCTTTCATAAAATCATGTATGGTTTTTGTTAGCATTCTATCTGTGTTTTTGAGTTTTGTATGGATCGAGCAGTGAGTCTATAGTGTGAGAGGAAGGATCCAACAATGAGAGGAAGGATCCAACAGTGAGACTCTGGTTTGATTTCGGGCTAACATAATCAAAGGTTAAATATTTGTGTGGCTTGATCCTGCACAGAATTGAGTATGCTTTATATTTAACTTTTGGAATGGCATTAGGCCCTTATGTTACCATATGTAGGAATGTTAGGTCCATTCCACTACAGCTTTACAAGCTATTGTACAAGAGGCTGGCACTAAAATATACATTCATTCGGGCTATTGCACTTTGGGAACAAAAATAAGGACTAAGAAATCTCACAGAAGGCTTAAAATTTATCTGTTGTCTGGAACAAATTCCATAAGTAGTACTTGATAATGTGCGAATGCAGTGCCTGATAATGTCATCAATAGTGTACCTATGGCTGAGAGGGCTTGGCTTGGTGATCCGAGGATCAGTGGAAGGGCCTAGCTAGGCAATACCTAGAGATATAATTGACTAATTTATACTTAAATTTATAAACTTTTTCTTTCTTAATTTTTTTTAAGAGATCCTTGAGTAGCCATTCCATTATTCCTGTTCATATGGACTTTTTAAAGCTTTTAGAGTTACTGGTTTCAAAAGGACAAATGAACTGCCATAACTCCTCACATAATTCTTTAACGGGTGCTAGCTTAATGGAATAGCACCTGCCATGTAGGAGGTTGGTGGTTCGATTCCACTGTACCTTAAATATGAATTATTCAAAGATATTGTAGATTTTTTTAGTTAAATATTTTTATATTGATTTATTTTAATTCCAACTATATTTTTTGGAGAGACAAATGAAATTGTCTCATAAGAGACAATAAATGAAACTGCCTCTAGAGAGACAAAAATGAAATTTTCTTTGGAGAGACAAAAATGAAATTGTCTCTGGAGAGACAAAAATTCTTGTGTTATATATTGTCTTTATAGAGACAATATTTTAAGAAAATTTAATTTTAAGACGAGTTAATTTGAGACACCCACTTAAAGACAATACACAAGTTTTCTTTTTCTCAAGTTAAGACAATTTACCCAAAAATTGTCTTAAATATTGTCTTAAAACCCCCCTTTATGTTGTAGTGCATCCATGTCGAACACAAATATCTAGTTTGGCATAACCCCAAAGGACCAGTTTTGGATAGAAGAATATTTGAATGGAGGGTAGTAATTGTTTATATAGGAGGATTTTGGCTTCTTTTTTTTTTGGGGGGGGTGTGAGGTGGTTGTGAGAATTTTTCCTATGACTGCTGATGGCTGATCTAGGGGTTTTAAAGAAAGAGTTTCAAGATCTTCAACTAAGGTAATAGACCTACTAAGGAGAGATGGTTTCTACAATAAATATGAGGTTGTGTTGATATGCTATCCAAAAGGGGTGTTGGAACTTTAGAAGTCATATTCTGCCACAAACTAGCAAGATAACTAGTGATAAGTAGGTGATCCTCTTGATGGGGTAAAACCAAGGATGTCCACACAAGGACCATAAGTTATGCTTGGAAATCTACCCTATGAAAATAATAGAGCACCTCTAGTCTAGGGAACAATAAAATGTGGTGAAGGAGACACAAAAGTCATGGTGAAGAGAACAAAACCCCTCATTTATATTATAATAAATAGAACATGTGAATATAAAGTGTTTGACCCTAACTTGCATTAAATTAGAATATATGAAGATAAAGTACTTACTAATATGTAACTCTTTCTAATCTTTTAATATATATATTGTAATGATATTTTATATTTTCTTACTTACAAATATACATTAATGCTATTTGTAATCAATGAGTTAAGGTTATATTAATTTTATCATTGAAGAGTGAATTGTGTTAGTCTTTGCAGGTGGTTTTTCTTTCACTATTTATGAATGGTCTCAAACCCTCATTCACAATCTATCGTGACGATCCCCACTAGGAAAAGTTTTGTTAATACTATGGATAATCCAAATTGCTATTCTCTAATAAAAATATTCATTAATTATAATTTGAATAATAATTTTTTAACAATAATTATTTATTAGCTATAAATTGATAGCAAATTTGTTTCTCTTTTTCTTTCACACAACAAATTTATTTTTATTTTTGTCTCACACAACCATACAAATATGTTTCATAGCACTTCCAATAATGTAATGAGATTTTTATTATTATGAAATGAGATTTCATTTTCAAAGTATATTTTAACATCTTAACTATTAATAATGTAAAAAAAATTTAAATTATTTTATATAAATGAATAATTATTTTATATTATTAATTTTATAATTTAAAATTTGATAATAAAATTAATTCAAATATATTAATAATAAAAAACTGTATTCTCATAAATAATATTACTTGTACATGAAGTCGTAAAACAATTAACAACGAATTGAGAATTCCTTTTAATATCCTAAATAATATAACAACTGAGAATCAATTTTAATATTTTAAATTATATTTAGAGAGTTAATTTTAATATGTTAAATAATATTAAAATGAAAAATTAATATAATTTATATTAGAGATATTCACATGTATAATTTAACGATTTTTAATATAATGAATATAATATGATTTTCAATATAATTTTCATTTTTCCATTTACACGTTATGTGTAAGTTTTTCTCGTTTAGTTTTTAATTTTAAATTAGCCTATACCTATATTAACAATAAATTTAAAGATAAAGAGATTGAATTTTTTAATGAAAATTCTTTTTTATAATATAGTATTGGAAAGAAATGTTTATGTTTTAAGAGATTTGATCATTTTTGGAATTTGATGGATATATGATAAACACTGTAATTCAAACTAAATGAGGAATGAGACTAAATATCAACAATAGCATATGTTAAAAGTGTATATAAAATTATGTAGAATAAGTAATAATATGAAAAAAAATAATTATTTATTAAATAGAAAAAATTCCATACGATTGGTAATGACAAACTTCATTAATTACTAATTTTTTTTCACCTAGAGTCATGCACTTTTGTTATATTTCAAATTCCATGTTTGAATACCACAAATTATTAAGGTAAAAAGTTATGAATGGTTGTATATGGTAAAGCCTAATTTTATTTTGTTTTCTTTGACCTTTCACATACCATGTGTAGATACCATGGTTTACTAAAACTATGGGGTTATAAACTGCCAACAATAGAAAACGATTATTGACTATGGTGATTCACTAACATCCACTTGGTTCAATCCTTCCACCTTAGGAAACAATGGTGTTCGCTGCATCCAATTCCCTCATTAGATGGAATTTCGATTCTAGTGAGCCATTGTACTTAGTGAAGAAGTTTCCCTACTTTAATAACTCGATTGAGTTATATGTTCTATTGGTAAGTATAATTCATCCTTGTTTCCATAATATGATTAGTCTTAGCCTGAAACTTCATGGAACTTGATATTGGTCATGTCGTTGTTTATACTTATCATTGAATTTTCAAAAGACATCATTAACATGTTGTTGGAAGTGTTGATTTGTTCAACAATTATGGTTTCTTGATCTTCTTTGGCCTCAGCATGAGAGTACTTTTTTGGTGAAGATTTAGTCATAAGAGTAACATCCACAAGGGCTACTAGCTAGAACCCCAAACAAGTCTAGAAAGAGTTATGGCCAATAGAGTTGTGGAGAGATATATTTTAACAATGTTGAGCATATGAAATTTTTTCACCACAAGGGATTCACTCAATGAACATCTAACATATCGCATGCGTTCATGGCATACTAAAAGATGCCTCTAATTTAACTACATATTGGAAAATACCTCTAAAAATAACATTATTTAACTCCCTACCAATATGAATCCAATACACCTTCCCAATTTAAAAAAACCCTAATTTCACTAGATATTGTAGATATCAAATTTTTCATTAACATTTTTACACCCCTTTATATTTTTTCATTAACTTTGAGCTCCATTTGTTTTACTGGACAACATAAAAACACTTTACCCCCTATATATCCCCCAATATGAACCCATGTTGTATGGTATTTCTCCCCCAGTGAAGCCCTCGTGGTTTACATCCTATGTATGTGTATATTTTACTTGAAGTGGTGAGGCACCCTTGTAGGTGAGGTGAATGTGTCTCTGGACCCTTCTACAAGCTTCCACATATGTATATGTTCTGTAGAGAGATATTGTGGTAAATTTGTGGTGGTTGTGATGACATTTTTTTCTCATTTTAGTTGAACCGTGAAGGGGAGAAACTTGGAAGTAGGAAAAGCTACATTTTGGCAATAGGGAAAAATATTCCAAAAAATACTTGGTAGCAGGAGAAAATATATCACCAAAGGAAATTCCCTCTACCTAAGAATAACCATTTTCTACTAACAGATATTTGTATTTCTCCACTATGCCTTATGCAATCAAATTCCTTTTAAGCACACATTTTCTACTAATTGGAATTCTTCTAGTGAGAAACTCCACTAGATCCAAAGCCTCATTATTGTCCAACATTGTCATTTATTCAACCATGACCTTTTCCCAAAGTTTTCCAACCTCTGAATCCACATTCTATCCAACATTTCTAGGATCATCATCAGTCATAAACAAACCAAAATTTGAATAGAAATCAAGTGGATTATACCTTTATGGATATCTTCTTTCCTAAATTAATCTCCTCAATGTTGAAGTATTTGGTTTTTATTCTTTTGATTCTTGCTCTTTTGTAGAGATTGGTTTTTCATCGTTCATTTCAAACTCTATTTTTTTTAGTTATTTCCCCATTGGTATGAATCCCTATTTGACATCATCTTTGACTTCTCTAAATACCACATCTAAATTATAAACAACCTTCTTAATTTTTAGGTTAGACTATCTTCTAACATTTTTGAAAACCATTAAATCCCATAAATATACACTTTTCATATTTCTTATCCAACTTACACTACAAGGAAAAGACCCTCTAGCAGAGGTTATAAAGGAGGTTTTTAGTGTTATAAAATTGGCCAAAATTGTCAAAAAAACTTTTTCTACCACATATGTTTATGGTTATGGAGGTTTTGGTGGAGCTTTTAACGGAAATTCAACACAACTAAAAAAACTGGGTGGCTGGAGGTTATTATGGATTTTTTTTCATCGGTGCACTACTAAGGTTTCAACGCACTAGTGTGTGTCATCTAGAAGGTGGCCCGGGGCGGTCGAAGGTGCATGCACCGGGCCGTCAAGGAATAAACCCACATCAGGCACAGTGTTGGTGATACAACGCATGGGGATGTTCTAATTGGTCTTGGGATTTTTGCGGTGCCCATAGGTCATCTCAACGCACCGGTATGTAGAATTATAGAAACGCACTGGAGTGCATTATCAAAAAAAAGCACTGAGATTTATAATTGGTATTGGTATTTGTACGATGCCCATAGGTCGTACAAATGCACCGGTGCATAGTCTCACATACACGCACTGGTGCGTAGTATCACACAAGCGCACCAAGATTTTTAATTGGTTTTGGTATTTTTGTGGTGCCCATAGGTCGTAGAAATGCATCAGTGCACTGCAGCATACAAATGCACTGGTGTATAGTAACTGACATGCACCAGTGTTCATTTTGTATTTTTTAGAAAAATCGACCTGTGACAGTGCAATTATTGTGATTTTTTAAAATTCATTATTCATCAAAAGTCGACACATCTTATAACAGTGTTCATATTAACTAAATTTTTATTAATGCATTTGAATGTGATGTTTGGATTAATTTTTTATATCATATCATAATTATTGTGATTTTTTAAAATTCATTATTCATCAAAAGTCGACACATATATATTTGATGCCAGCGTACTGGGTTAAAACAGATCCTCGCATATAAATGAGTGCGTGCTTCCTTCAACATTAATATTCTCAAGCAAATACTTCATTAAAAACTATATTTGATTTAGCTCAACATATACATAAACGAAAGAGATCCATACAAAAAAAACATTGATATATATTACCACAAGAAATTCCATATTCAAACTATTTGGCCGAATATTACAATGGATGGCCTTTCGGCTCTCGGCCCTTTACAAAAGCTCTCAAACCATATTTCTCTCTCTCTCTCTGTATTCCTCACTGTTTTTCATCCTCACACACTCCTCATATTTATACATAATAATTAATTTATTCCAATCCATAATTTCCTCCACACAAATCTCAACTAAAATCTAAATTAGATTTCTCCTTTTTTTGGACTCAACTAAGTCCCGTTTAAGGAATTCATAATCCCTATATTATCTACCAAATTCAATTCCTCTCATATCCTTAATTTATTAAAGTAATATTTACAATAATCCTCACATTTATATTTTCTCTCCTAATTTATTAAAATGAGAAAAATAATTAAAACACCTCACCCCCTAAATCACACAAATGAATAATGAAAATTTAGCTTTGATGCTCCTGCATCAGACTCTCCATGTAGAGAAGTTTCCATAGACTCCTGTCTATGAGGTCTGTCGCTTTTCTATAATAATTTGACAGCCACAAGTCTTGATGACTTGCTCCCTCCAGGATTCCAAACTCTGTTCTATCGCTGGTCCTTTAAAGCATCAACTCTATTTGGTAACTCATCACTCACTCTGTCAATCGGATTCCATCGGCCTTTCCAACACTTTCTTTCGCCAATTCCTCGGAGTAACTCCTCTTGTTTTGATGCTTTTGTCTTCAATTGTGTTGAACACTCAACTTTCTCCAATGAATAATAATCAATAACTCCTTCTTGATTACAATTACAGTCATTTATTTCTCTTATAATAAAAAATTTCTCGTCTAGTGCTGTACCTGCATTCATCAACAAACTGTTAGTTTTAAAAAGATCAAACCTTTCGACCTCTTTTGATGCTTCAATCACCAATCTCCCATCATTGACTTTCTGGATTTCAACAAATCTTGTTTTGAACTGCTAGTTGCTTTCATCTTTATCATGTTGGTTCAATACTTTTGTTTCCTTTATGTCTCTAAGGACACAACTTTCTTGCTGCCCCTGATCTTTCATCTCAACTCCAAATAATTTCTGCTCAATTTCTCTGATTTCGACATCATATTTATTAATGTCTCCTTCTGTACGTACAACAACATTATTATTTGAAAAGTTATAACATTAACTCAACTCTGTAAATGTTAAAAAAAATTCACCCCTATCATGCACAGTAACTGCAATCTCTTCTGTATCAGGTTCAACAAGTTTCATATCCCCTTCAGGTTCCTTAAGCCATCGTTCCAAGAACTCTATTTCCATGTGAAATCTTCTTAGCATTTCATCACCACCTTCATTCCGAGCTTCATTCTTCTTCTGGAAATCTTCCCGAGTTATCATGTTGTCTATATCATCACATTGCAAAATTATGTTAGTAATTTCATTAAACAAATTCATTTGCTTACCTCCTTGGAATATCACTTCAGCATTTCCATTATGCTACTACTCCATAACAACTTCAACTGGATGTCTTACACCCAACAATAATTCATTTATGATTTATTCCTGCTGCAACAAATCAGTACCTTCCTCCTCTGAAAGGCATTCTCCATCACACTTCACCTCAAGAGTTTCATTCATCTTTGTGACAGTTTCACCGGACTATCCACCATCTTTCGCACATCCTGCAAACATACATAAACTGTCAGATTTAAAAACACAAGGCTTCATAGCTTCGTCTGCTTCTCTTGCCAAAACATCTTCAGATTATTCTGAACTATTCCAATAGATCATGAGATCTTTCTCATTGATCTCTTCACCCAGAATTTCACCCTGTTCTAGGCCACAAATGGAAACTTCCATTTTCAACTCAGCCTCTCTGAGTTCTTCACACCTCATTTGAACATTTATCATCTGTTCGAGCTTCCTCAACTCTTCTGTCAGTTGTATGTTTACCTGATGTTCCCTCTTTGCGTGTAGTCTCTACCACTTCACTTTCTTCCTAATGGTCCAACCATGTGTCTGTTCTTTCACATTTCTCTGCAATAACTCCATCAACAATTCAAGGTGAACTGTTATCTCAGCCTTCTCCCACTCATAATAGTTATCAGTCAACTACTCACATATGCCACTTACCTTGGCATTTTCCTTCTTCTTTCTTCTGTTGCGGTCATTCTCAGAACCTTTGAAATTACTATCACCAGTCATCTTCTCCTCCTTTGTGAACTTCATTGTTCACGTGTGGATTTAATTCAATCCACTTCTCAACAAGGCTCCATACTTTCCATTCACCAATGCAAGCTCTCTTCCTGCGCTTGATCACTTTCATTACTCTGTCTTGGAATCATCTCTATGAAATTCTCTTGCTTCACTTTTGCTGCAAACAACTTCAGTAATTCATGTGTTATAATGACAAACTCTTTGGGTGTCGGGCTCTGCCGATCATGCACCCAATTACATTCAAACCTTTGAATTAGCTTCCAACTCTTTTACTTCATACTTTACACCAACTCTTCATCTTGGATGAAAAATACTCAAACTATCCAAACTTTCATTTGACCCTAACATATGTTTTGACTCCAACGCTTGACTCAATAATTTTACAATAGTGGATATTTTGACTTAATTCAAGTTATACAATCTTCCAACAAACATACACCCTTAATACATTTTAGGATGTAAAATCTTCACTCTCTTTCATACTCCATTCTTATGAAAAATCATCAGTTTCCCATTATCATTTCACATGATGCTGAAGTATTTAATCGAAATGCAATCCAGGTTTTCCAAGATTTATTTTATTGTGAAAATAAATAAACCATTCAATTTTCAATATTCAAAAATACCTTTCTGAATTATCATACCTTATGCTCCCTTTAAGGTTATTTAATAAACCTTTCCCTTGCATTTTCAACTATCCACTCTTCTGTGTCGTCTTTGTCACTGTGACTACTCGCATGTCCTTCATACTATAAGCTCGTCATTTTAGTGCAAACATTTTCTTGCACTTTTATGCACCATAAGACATCAATTCACATCTCTTCACCTGTGTACAGAGAACAAGCTATTCATATTTCAACCTCTTCGATGAATAATGTACAACTCGTACATTGTGCCCATCCTGAATAACACCTCCTTAGATGCCGCCACATGATGGTAAAAACAAATATTCTACAATTATCAAGCAATTGGGTTTTCAATCTTAAACACAAATAAAAATAATTCTCCCATTCCAACTACGAGCTTTTGGTCCAAAATGACTTAACAAAAACTGTGAAGAATCCATATTATGCATAATAAAACCTCTCAAATAAAAATGCACGCTTCCTTTTATATCACCCAGGATAGCCCATTCTCCTTTTCCATTCATTTATACCTCCATATTTGCAACATTCTCACTCTTTCATAATATTTAAAAAAGATCAACTTCTCAAGTATGGCAACTAAATTTAATCAACCAAATTTTAAAATACCTTTACTCAAATGAATATTGATTCATTCAATGAGCACTTACCTTGAATCTTCTTGTGGTTGAAATGATCCAACCCTTCTCTTGTGTATTCTTTCAGAAATACATTCAAGCCTCTACAGACTTTGTCTCCACACCAAAATTCGATGCAATCAACCAATGCACACTTTAGTATTGAATGTATCAAGAAATTATAATATATAAAATTCCAAATAAATTAGACTCTTCATATGAGATTGAATTCCTGCTTTACTTAACTTTGAATGCGCAAGGTCCATTTTCTAACAATCTCTCCCCAGTAAATAAATATCTTCCCAGCAATTTTCTAACATAAATCTTTCCCGGCAAACAATGTTTGTAAACCTTTTGTAAACCTTCAAGGGATGTACAATCTCCCCTCTTAGCTTAAGCCAAGTTCCCTCATCTCAATCTCTCGGGTTTCTCTTCAATTTCAATTTCTTGGCTTTGGAAACATGAAACCTTAATGTAACAGAATATCCTTCCAAGATTACATTCTCCAAAGACGTACATGAACTATTTGCAAAAAAATTACCTCGATCAATCCCAGTGACATTTTCTTACACTGGAAGGTGGTACCGCGGAAACACTAGATCCATAGCTTGAATATTCTGCTGGAACCACACCTCTTTCATAAGCCAACACATGCCTTTTTTTAAGTGCATTGATATGACTAGATTCCACAAGAGATCTAGTTTTAAAAACAAAACGCTGCCTTTTTTGTTAGAGCCACATTCCATTGCAATGCCAGCAACGAGAGATGTTAGGATAGAGAAGAAAAATTCCATACACATTTCTCTGCATTATTGAAGCGTTGCCATATGAGCCGTCTTACCAATTGCTATATTGTACTACGGTCAAGGTAACTGGACTCTTGCAGCCCTTACGCATATGCCCAACATATCTTTGGCCTTTTTCCCAAGCGACTGCCTTGGTTTCTATCTCTTCTCAATCCAAAAAAAAAATTTCACGACAGTAGGTCTAGTCTATCCCTAAGGAATCATACAATAATAACAAAATCGAAAGTTTTGCATTTGGAATCCATTTAAAAACAAATCAACATGGCATTTTGTGGTTCAACCCACGATTCACACAACCTAACACCGGCCTTTCAAGCAACTGAGACCACATAATCCTCAAGCCACTATCCATACCAACCAATGCCTCTATAAAATAGACGTAACCAATTTAAGAAGATTCGACTCGCCGTGTTTAAGCTGTATGTAACCTATGTTACTGTTGAGGAGGTAAATCCCCTCTGCGGACAGAGGCGATCCCTACTAGCCCAGCAGGGGTCTAGCAACAAACAAACAATTCTATGACGCAAGCTCCTAGTTACGAATGAAAGACTTGAGATAAGAGCCTACCTGAATTCCAACGCTAGATCTGAAGAAGAAGATGTCCCCGCCCTTCAGCCCTGGCAGATCACAATCCTTCCACGATCTCCGTGGATGAACACCTCCACAAAGAAGAAACGAACAGATACATGCATAGGAACCAGCATACGTAACTAAACATCGGTCAGAAAAGATATTACTCGCATTAACATGATGGAAAAAGGAGTGGAACTATAATCATAGTCATCTATTAAAATGGAGCGAAACGAAGAAGTTGCTAAACTGCTCGACGTGCAGCTCTCTTCGAACCTGGCACCAATACCCACGTCTCGCAAAGCTCGCCAAGGAAAGGGAAACCTCTCCAGAGTCTCGTAACAATGGTCTCCTTGCTTAATGGGCCTTAAGGGAAAGAAGGGATTCTTTACAGCACAAAGGCACTTGGGAATAGGGAGATGCAAAGCTTCAGCACTTCAAGACTATCAGCCTTTCAGCCCCCTTCATCAATGGATGAAGGCTATATTTATAGAGGAGAGGAGGAGGTTGGGATCCCTACAATAGTGGAAGGGAGGCCTTATCCTTTGGGAGGTTCCCCATATGGTGGGAACAAGAGGCCAAAGGAGGAAGGCCGTGGTTATTCAGGCGAAACCACTCCTGATGACTCATCCACGAAGTTGTTGTAATCGAAACTTCGCCTCTTTTTTTAAAAACTTTCCATAAACAGAGTGGCGCGGGTACAACACTGGGACAGAGCGCCAATTGGCGCGGGCTCAGTGTTAATTTTCCCCCATTGGCGCGAGTACATAACGGGCTACCGGCGCCAATGAAAAAACATGTGTTTTAAGGGGTCTGTTCAGGAAATGATAAACAGGAGAAATGTTGTCCTCATGGAAAGGGATGCAATGAAGGTATTTTCAAGGCTTGACATTGCTCACAGGTCACATAATGGGTCCTCCATTGTGCGGGACGGGGAATGGTAGGGACGGTGACAAATTACTGTGTAACAGATGCCCCCTAAAGCATGAGGCCCGAGAGAGAGAGAGAGGGGTGAAATTCTTTGAGCTACAATTATGTCTGAACGAAGGCCCGCCGTCTTAAAAACCCTGCAGCATACAACCGAAATCCTCAAGCAACATATATGTACATGGTATGGACGTTGTGCCTATCCGAAACAGATACTATAAATCAGACCTTCAGACATGGACGCAAAATTTTCACCAACTAAGGGACTGGAAAATGCAACAAATAGACTCGTGGCGGGAGTCGTGTGCCATCCAATCAGTGAACCATATACATAATGATAATAATCCACAATCATAGCCTGGATTACAACAGACACAATCCAGGGTCTTGCGCTCCATCTCGACTCAACAAAGTACAAGTTCAAGCATGTGAATATGTGAGCTGAAGTCAAACATGCAAGAACATCGTCCGATTACCAGCCAATGATGAAAGCTGTTAACAGACGCGAGAGAAACCACCAATAATGACAATGGTCCTCAAGGTACTACAGGTACAATCTACGGCGTGCGAATAAATGAGTTGACGTCGAACACCCGCAGAATCATTCGATCGGAGGCGAATGATGTAAACCTCTCGTCGAATGCGACGAACCTGCCATTGAGGCATGCAGGCTCCAAGGTACCATAAGGAGTCTCTAGATAAACTTCCTGGATAATGAGTTGAAGTCGACAGGAAGTGACCTTGATCGAAGGTGGGCCATAGTGATTCCCACATCATCGACACGAGACAGAGGAACATGATGTTTTGTTGTGAATCATGATCATATGAGAAACAGAGGAAGGTTGATATTTGCAGAGGCCAACTTCTCTTGAACACATGAACGGCACGACAATGGACTTGGCAGTATTTGACATCAACGGATCAAAGGTCATGGCGACGAGGCAGTGAACAGATGAGAGGTCAAAAGAGATTGCCCAAACCCACGGAGGCAAAGTGAAGCAACGAGATGAGATGTCCCCAACCCGACACAAATGCAGAAAAGTGCCATGTTCAAGAGCGACATACTGCCAATGACAACGACGATGGTTCCATTTTTCCCCACCATCTTGGTGAGTACCTCTTTATTTTTACACAAGCTTGAAGAGGATACCATATGCTTGTCATATAAGTCCGCCCTTCGGGCGAATCCATCCTAGTGCATTTAACGAGTCCTAGGAAGGAGAAACTCGGAGAACGTCATTTCGACTGGATCCGATGTCATCATGGTTTAACGAGTCTGACAAAGGGAGAACTCGGCGTCTTTTCATGTTTAGAGAGTTTGAAAAGACAGCAGAAAAGTAAACTCCACAGGTCCCTTTTCGTAAATAGTTCCTCAGATCCGAAAAGGTAGAAAACAATATCCGAGAAAACCTCCTAGTCGCGATAGGCTAGGGTATTCATTTTTCGTAATCAATCCATCCCAGCCCGAAAAAGGGTTAAACTTATACTGGGTGGATGTCGATTCGTGTCCATTTTAACGAGATCGAAATGACAAGGGCCTCGGCAATCTTTTCATATTTAGAGAGTCAGAAAAGAGCTGAAAGATGACTCCTCCTGGAGGAACGAGTGGTATAAAGGGTAGCAACTGGTTCCGGTAATGATGGAACTGCTCAAAACAAATAAAGGTTGAGAGGCTGGCTAACAAGACCACTCATCGCAGCGGTTCCTCAGGAATGGGTAAAATAACCAAGTGAAGGCATATGATCGGCCAAGCAGATAGTGACGATGGAGTGAGAAAACCAAGGCTCATCTGGAAAAAACGGGCTGATAAAATGGCAATCACAAGAGGTAAGATGGGAAAGGTTTCATTTTTACACAAGCTTGAAATCAAGAAACTCTGCTTGAAGTTGGTTTCATTTTTACACAAGCTTGAAACAAAGATAAACTATGCTTGAAACCGGTTTCATTTTTACACAAGCTTGAAACGGAAACAAACAATGCTTGAAAAAGTAAGCATGCCCCCAGCATGGTGACACAATTCGAGGTACATGCCCCCCAAGCTTCAGTCCATATGAAAAGCAGATGGAGTGAAGGTTCAAATTACAAGATCAAAAGAAAAGACTCGACTGGGATTTTACGAGATCTTATCGAAGACTCGAATTGAACGGGAACGTGTTTCATTGTTTTAACGAGGTTGACACATTAAAATAACTATCCTCAGACATCCTTGTTTCATTTTTTCAGGAGCTTGACACAAGACAAGGAACTATGCTCCGACGACCTTGTTTCATTTTTTTAAAGAGCTTGACACAAGGAAAAGAACTGTGCTCCGAGATCCTGGTTTCATTTTTTAAAGAGCTTGACCCAGGGAGGAAACCGTGCTCTAACCGACTTACATCAAAATGAACAAGAAGGCGGTGCTTCCAAGAGTTCCACCCCTGATGGAAGGGAAACATCCTGGAAGTCAAGACCCAATGCCCCCAGCACATTATGCACAACGGCATCATCACTGAGCACAGGCACGGGGTAAGTAGCCACATAGTTGACCTGCGGTGGAGCAGATACAACGGGTGGATAGAAACCAGGAGGGGGTGATGGCGGACCAGATGCCATATTAGGACCAAAGAACGAAAGCTGATCAATGGTCACGATCCGTCTTTCATGTGGAAAGCACATCACGCGAAAGAGGGAGGAGACAAGCGCTCCCATGGCATAGGTGTAATCGCGCCCCAGGAGCAGATTGAAATCCAAGGGGCCTGGAACGACCATCACGTCCATATGGACGGTTTTACCTCCCAAAGTAACCGGTAACCTTGGAAGGATCCCCAATGGTTGACTCGTCCTTCTATTGAATGTCAACAGATTCTGCGTAACAGGCGCAAGCGGTGGCGAACCGAAAGCTTGCCAGGTAGTTGAAGACAGAATACTAACAAACGCACCTTCGTCTATAATGGTGCTGGGTACAACCAGACCAAGAGCCTGTACTGTGATCTCGAAAGGCACATAAGACGGAAGGCGAAATCCTGCAAATCGGTTCCAATCAAAGGAAGCGACCAAACTACTCAGAGGGGCTACCATCGAGATGCGAAGGTCTTCCCCTGATGTTATGGAAGCAGAAGCCTCCCCCATGACCTCCATCTCGAAGGCGGGAGGAATATCCTCCGTAGCCTCCATCATGGGCGGCGGAGGAGGAGCTTCTTGAAGTACAGGGACAGGAGAATCTCTCTCCAAGTCTGAAGAATCTGAAGAAACCAGAAGAACATGAGGGTTATGGGGTCCACTCTCAACAGAAAAGACCTGGTGCACCGCAGATGGGGCCAGTTCAACCGATCCCATGACCAATGGTTGGTCGGGAACGGATTCCTGAATTTGAATTTCTGGAGGAGTGGGATCGACCAAGGATGACCCTTGACCAATCACGGCATCAGCCGGTGGAAGACTCAAAGAAAGCTGTTTATAACCAGCCGGGAGGCGTGGTGTAGAAACAATCAGGTTGTCCAAGACTCGCTTGGCTTCATCCATATAAGGACAAAGGTGAATAGCATGGTGCCCTTCACACAACTTACAGGGATTGGTGATCTTACCCTGCTTCTTAGGAGCCTTACCAGTGCCCCCAACCTGACTCCCGGAAGCCAAAGACAACGGTTGGGGACCGTTGGACCATACTTCGAGTACCTTGGGAATGCCAGGGCAGTCTCGAAGAAGATGGTCTCCCGTGCACAACATGCAGGGGAACTTGACTTTCCGAGGAGGGTTGGAAGGGTTATCAAGAGGAGACGTTTCAGGAGCAATAGCAGCACTTTTAATCTCTCGCTTATCAGACTTATTCTTCTTTGTCTTCTTCTTCTCCTTCTTAGCCACCTGGTTACTTGAATCCAGACTTTCACCAGGCGAAGTAGACGAGGAGGACGCAGAAACAGGCGAGGAAGGGGAGAGGTCCACCTTGGAATCAACATGATGTTGTTCCGTCGGAGGAACTGACTGAACAGTAACGGAGTTATTCGGGACAACAGAGGTCGAGAACAACCAAACAGGCAACCCAACAGTTAGCCCAGGAAGGGATAACATCGCCATGTAAGGAGCACCAACATTTCCAAAAGGAGGAAAATGACCAGGAGTCCCTTCTGAGGGGATTCCTTGGTTGGTAAACTCTGAAAAAGTTGCCATCAACTCAAAACCACACACGGGCTGAAAACGAGTTAAGACACACGATCAAACGGTCAACAAGCAACGTCTAAACGGGTGTGTAATCGTGGGCGATTGATTTTACCACATTGGAAAATAAGAAATTCTACCGTTTCATATTTTAAGAGTCGAGAAACGATAAAAAGATGACTCTATCTCTTTCAGAGTTGATACAAGCGTGAAAGGACAAGCGCTTGACGGCCTTTTCAAGTTTAGGGAGTCAGAAAAGACCAAATGACTGCTCAGGAAAAACTAGGCACAAAGGGTGTACCAAATATCCGTGAACTGCAATATACACCTTGGTTTCAAATAATGAAACAGAAATCGACCAAGGACTTTCCGTACGTGCAGGTAGTCTCCCCAAATGCTGTGTTCGGTGTATCACGGGTATAGGGCGGCAGACTCGGCTTCCTGTGGATAAAGGATTGAAAACCTATAGGGGTCTCCCTTTATATACGCGACGGTACGGAGAGCGCAAGTCCGTACTAGCGCTGTCTAAAGCCAATAGGCGAACGACAGCTGCTAGGTTTAACGACGCCGGAACACGTCTCTAGCCTAGACCTTCTAAATGTGTTTCGTTAAGTTCCAATGCTGCCTTAGGTTAATTGAATAAATTTTACAGTTGATCTTCAATTAAGTTTCAATTTCCAGGCCCTATCGTATGTAGTGTCTCACAAGACTCCTAAATGCAAAGCTACATGAGAAAAGAAATATTTCAATTCGATGAATGCTATCTAGTTAAGGGAAGAGCTTCAAACAATGATGCAACAAACAACAAAACTGAAAACGAAACTTTTCCAAACTAGATGACTTTCACTATCCAAAAGTATTCTAAACATTCAACGAAGCGAATTATGCAATGTAATCTATGCAAAATCCTTTTTTCGAAAACTATGCAATTGTAATCTATGCACAATTTCCTTTTCTTTTCAAATAATACGAATGCACTCAATGCATTTTTCGATGAAATGAGAATCTACTTAATGCATACTTTCAATAAAAGAGAATGCACTCAAAGAGATTTCTAGTTTTCAATCATTAAACAATGTGATCTAGGTTCAATGATAAATCTCAAAACTACTTTTCAATGCAATGTGATCTAATGCATTTAAACGAAAAGAAAACTTTGAGACGAAAACTAAATAAACGCAAAGCCTCTTAATAAAAGATGAATGCAAAAGAGATGTAAATAACACTAAGAATGCAATCGTTGTTTCAAAACACTTTGTGACGAAATTCCTCAAAAGGTGACAAAACACAAAGAGGACTTCCAAAGAATGAAATCAAAACAAGGCATTCATTCCCTTTTACATCAAACAATCATAAAAGAAGACATTCCAAATAATGAGCAATGTAATCTATGCTCATACAGAGGAAAGACCCAAAGGGAAAGACACACTAGTGAAGGATTAAGGGAAAAAAAACTCAATTTTCATACACCCTGAAAGTGGCCCGACTTGTACATTGACAACTAGCGCCACTTGGCGCGACTTTTACTTGAAAACTAGCGCCAATGGCCAAGTGGCGCGGGTTGCTAACTGACAACAAGCGCCACTGCCTGAAAATGAAAAAAACAAAGAATTTCTCCCAACCAAAACCAGACTTCCCACTTCAAGCTGAATCTAAAACAAACCCAGAAGCAAAATACTGACCAAAAGAAACTTCCGAACAAGGATAACCCTACCACCTACAGGAAATGGCGCGACTGTCTGGCTGTAATCCGCGCCAGACAAGGGATGGCGCGAGTGATAAACTGGCAACCTGCGCCAACTGGCGCGACTGTCAGGGCTAAACTCGCGCCAATCAAGCCCACTATGAAAAGGTGAAAGTTCGGAAAAGCAGAGGTCAGATCTGATCCTCTGGGGGCTGAACCAAAAGCCAAAACACAAAAAGAACCCAACCCAGAAGGTTCATCAAGCAAGGAAAAACGATCAAAGCGAAACAATCATAAACGAGACAAGGAAAACCGGACGATCCCCAGCCGAGTCGCCAATTTGTTGAGGAGGTAAATCCCCTCTGCGGACAGAGGCGATCCCTACTAGCCCAGCAGGGGTCTAGCAACAAACAAACAATGCTATGACGCAAGCTCCTAGTTACGAATGAAAGACTTGAGATAAGAGCCTACCTGGATTCCAACGCTAGATCTGAAGAAGAAGATGTCCCCGTCCTTCAGCCCTGGCAGATCACAATCCTTCCACGATCTCCGTGGATGAACACTTGCACACAGAAGAAACGAACAGATACATGCATAGGAACCAGCATACGTAACTAAACATCGGTCAGAAAAGATATTACTCGCATTAACATGATAGAAAAAGGAGTGGAACCATAATCATAGTCATCTATTAAAGTGATAAACGAATAGAAGTTACAACCAAGTTCTGACGTCGCAGCTTCCTTCGAACGGGTCTCCGATTGTCCACGTCTCGCAAAGCTCGCCAAGGAAAGGGAAACCTCTCCAGAGTCTCGTAACAATGGTCTCCTCGCTTGAATGGGCCTTAAGGGAAAGAAGGGATTCTTTACAACACAAAGGCACTTGGGAATAGGGAGATGCAAAGCTTCAGCACTTCAAGACTTTCAGCCTTTCAGCCTTTCAGCCCCTTCATCAATGGATGAAGGCTATATTTATAGAGGAGAGGAGGAGGTTGGGATCCCTACAATAGTGGAAGGGAGGTCTTATCCTTTGGGAGGTTCCCCATATGGTGGAAACAAGAGGCCAAAGGAGGAAGGCCGTGGTTATCCAGGCGAAACCACTCCTGATGACTCATCCACGAAGTTGTTGTAATTGAAACTTCGCCTCTTTTTTAAAAAACTTTCCATAACGTAGTGAGTGAAGTAAAATGAATAAGAAAGCCAATTACGCGGCTCGAAGGTTAATTTTCCTCTATCACGCGAGTACATACCCGGCTACTACGCTAATGAAAAAACATGTGTTTTTAGGGTCCGCTTCACAATGATAAAATGTGGGAGAAATGTTGTCTCCCATGGAAAGGGAGGCATTAAAATACTCGTTGACATTGTTTCCCCATAAAGTCACATAATGGGTCCTCCATTGTGCGGGACGGGGAATGGTAGGGACGGTGACAAATTACTGTGTAACAGTTACACAACTTAATTTACGCAGGGGACGCTGCTTCACATATATTGAGGTCTTATGATATCATACCTGTGATAACAATGCGTTGGATGCCCATGTGACATACACTATTATATATGTGATACCAAACATGAATATGCCAAATGCATTATAAGCTGCTATACGTTATTCAATCATGTGTTATATCATATGTCACACACTTCACAGTTATAAAATCCGTCACCTGTGGCATCTATGCCGTGATATATGTGCCTGCACGTTCTTCACCTGTGAGGTTGCCTTCGCCCAATGCCTTAAGGCCCTCATGCAGCCTCCATGAACATAAGATCACACACCCAAATCACAAGCCTGTGTTCTTGCTTCGAACACATTATCATTCTTGCACTCAAACACTCAAATATACAGCAGAAATATACATATATAAATTTGCAGACTCAATGCGCCACAATATATTTCAATCAACTCTTAATCTGGAAATTCGATTTTCTCTCCTCGCTCACAACAAGCAATGAAACGAAATAGCCTCAACATAGGAGAGACTCATCCTCCAACTCATCTCCTTGCTCTGATACCAAATGATGCAAGGATACTGGGTTAAAACAGATCCTTGCATATAAATGAGTGCGTGCTTCTTTCAGCATGAATATTCTCAAGAAAATACTTCATTAAAAACTATATTTTATTCATCTTAACATATACATAAAGGAGAGAGCCATAAAAAAAACACTGATATATATTAACACAAGAAATTCTAGATTTAAACTATCTCGCTGAATATTACAATGGATGGCCTTTCGGCTTTTGGCCCTTTACAAAAGCTCTCAAACCATCTTTCTCTCTCTCTCTGTATTCCTCACTATTTTTCATCCTCACACACTCCTCATATTTATACATAATAATGAATTTATTCCAATTCATAATTTCTTCCACACAAATCTCAACTAAAATCTAAATTAGATTTATCCTTTTTTTGGACTCAACTAAGTCTCGTTTAAGGAATTCCTAATCCCTGGATTATCTACCTAATTCAATTCCTCTCATATCATTAATTTATTAAAGGAGTATTTACAATAATCCTCACATTTATATTTTCTCTCTTAATTTATTAAAATGAGCAAAATAATTAATAAAATAATTAAAACACCTCACCCCCTAAATCACACAAATGAATAATGAAAATTTAGCTTTGATGCTCCTGCATCAATATCTTATAACAACATTCATATGAATTAAAATTTTATTTGTGCATTTGAATGTGATGTTTGGATTAATTTGTTGTGTCATATCATCAAATTTCACATCTCTTCATTATAATATTTAATCATCCATAAATTTAATCAGTGGTGTTACATTTCACAACAACAATGGAGAATGCAATAGAATAAATTAAAACACACACACACACACACACATATATATATATATATATATAAGACAGTATTTGTCATACAAAATGGGACAGTTATTGGTATCCTTTTGTCTTTCAATTGGGACACCATGTCCATTACATTAAACAAAATGTTTGATTTCACAAACAAATATTTCAAAAAATACAACGCCCTGCTTTGATATCCAAACATAGTGATCATCATTCTTTGCTTGAACTGTTGTCACTGCTAGAGCTACTTCCATGAATTGGGTTATTTTCAGGAATGTTTTGTTCACGATGTTTATTGTTTTCTTCTTCTTCACCTTCCATCTACAAAAATAAAAATAAAATGTAATGAATGTATATACATTGGTGATAATAATGAAAATTTCAATATTAAATAATATACGTCAATGTAAATCGAAAAGAAATGACGTACCATAACAAAAATCGACTCATAAACTATACACATTATTTCAAAACCATGTACCATGCCATCTTTCAAGATTTCATCTGTTGGCGCAGTTCGATACTTTGTTTCCTGCAAGTTTTATACCCCATAAAAAATCATATATTTAATATAAAAAGAATTTTTTGTCCTATTAATTATAGACGGAGCTAAGTAAAACAAGATTGATAGATGCTTACAAATACCACAATTAATTTGTGATATTCCAACATATACTCACAACCCATATTTAACCCAATTTCAATCAATTCGTCTTATGGTTCTTCTTTGTATGTTAGCACTTGTTTCAAGACATTCAATGATGATTTTTGGAAAACAACTTAAAAATACAAAAATGAAATCTAGTTAAGTTATTATAAGGAAGTAACAATTACTCACACACTTAGATATCAACCATTTTCTTCCTTGTCATCCTATTTTATGTGATGAATGGGTTCCATTTTTCGTTTCTTTTCTGCAAGAAAATACTTGAAAATTAATATTTAATGCTAAATTGTTTATTTATTGTACCTAATGATCGAAAATTTTAATGATTACATATTACATTTGAAGCACGTTGTTGTTGAGATGGCTCCTCATGCGATTCAATTTTTTCCATTTCTTTGACCATCTCCTTGTACACCTCTTTGAACATTCCTACTGGCATATTTCTGATATCAGCTCATTCATCTTTTGAGATTTTCATAATCTTCCTAAACATATAACATGACAATAAACTATTTAATTTTTATATTGATATATGAAAAGTAAATACAACAAAATTGATATTTATAAATAATTCTAGACAAACATTCAAAGGAATATTACTTTTTCATTCCTTCTTTTTTATTGTTGTACGATTTTTCTATTAAAAGTCTAACATGTCTCATTGACCAATTCTCTGGAAACTCTTCCTCTAGTTTAGATAAAATTTGGTTTTTGGAATCATTGGATTGATTTTTGTATTGTAAGTGGAAAGAATGTCTATACATTCGTTCCACTAGATCCCTTAATATTTTGTAAAAGTTTTCCCCCCTTTCATTAACCTCCAGCACCACTCCATATGAGCTAAGGAGAAATTCATTCTCATTTGCATGTTCTATTTTTTTTTCTTTTGTTAGAAAAACATTCCTTTTCTGAGTTGTTGGTCCCTGTAGAACATTAAACATATGTGAATTAATAGATTTTTTGATACATGTTATCTAATAATTTTAAGAATATTATTAATGAAAATTAAAAAAAGAAACTCATATTGGATCGATAATATTTTTTCATTCACCTGATTCATCCTTTTGCAATTTTTCCATTAAGCTTTTACGCTCTTCTGGTCCTAGATCAGAAATAATCTTATCAAGCTTCACCATTTTGTGGTTCTACATGATACATAGTAAATAATACATATTAGTTAAACTTACATATAGTTGAGAAATAATATTTTTTGTAAATAATTTACAAAGAAATTTCCTTTTTTGCTTTTCTTAATGTGTTATTAGTATTTTTGTTACTTGATATCTTGTCGGTCATTTCTTTATCAATCTAAAACCTGTACCATATCATTCATTAATATATTTATAAATAAATTGTCAACTTTTTAGGTAAAAAAAAGAAAAATCTCAAGAAACCAGTGCGCCATTCATGGTGTACGCACCAAAGTCAGTGCATGGGGGTCTTATAAATGCACCATACAAACAGTATAATAGACTGTACGATGCTATATGTCAACAAGGAGCACCGGTGCATTACATGTTAACCACCACACCAATTTACACAGACAAAATAATAAAAATCGTACAGTGTTAGTTTTTGTAACATAAACGCCCCGCGTAAACAAGGGACCACCATACGGTTCTCTCTGTCAACTAGGAGACCCAGTGCAGTGCATTATATGTTACATGGTACACCGATTAACACAATAAAACATTTTTTTGCGAAACAACACATTTGCGGTGTGCCATAATGAAATAGCGCACCGGTGCCCTATTTTACATATGGCGCATTGATTAAAAAAATTGTTTTTAATTTTTTTATTACACAGTACTTTCGCAATGCACCAGGATAATACAACGCACTGGTGTGCCAGGTTACACAGGGCACACCAATAAAAAAAAAAATCTTTTTTTCAAAATTTCATGCAAGGGTCGACATGCATTGGGATCCAACTATTAAAGTCATCCCGTGGGTTTGATTTCATAGACCTATATATAGAAATACAAACCCTATAATTCTAAAATGAAAAGCCTTAATTCTGAAATCACAGAAACATGGAGAAGAAAGGGCATAAACAAAAATAATGAAGGGTTTAGGGTAAAAATTGATTTTTTTTTGTTTTGTTTTTGTTTCTAAAAATTAAAAGCAAATTGAATTTTTTTCTTACTTCATACAAAAACTACAGAAAAACTAAAAAAATAATCAAATTTAATCGCGAGATCATTTGAAATTCTATGCTGCAGGATTTGAATCAGGAAAGGTTTGGAATTTTGATTGTCTGAATACTTCTGTTCGAATGTATTTCGCTGTTCCACAGTGCTCTTGTGCTCTCTTGCTCCAGGTATGTCTCCTGCAGATCTATGGTTGAATTTTTTTGCAAAAATAGTGAAATAATGAAAAGTGTTTAGTATTTAAAGAATTGTTTTATGAAATTAGATTTTCGAAAATATTTTTCTGCCCATTTTTCAATTTACCATTTTTTCACTTAAAGAAAATAGGGTTGCGCTTTTTTTATTTGTGGTTATTTGTCACTGGTGCATCACTTAATAGCATAGCACCGGTGCGTCCATTGGTAACATGTCACCGATGCGCAGTAACTAAACGCACTAGTGTGATTATATGTACATTAGCACCGATTACAAGAAGTCCATTATTAAGGCATCAAAATTACTTTCAGGTGTGTACACCAAAATTTAGTGAACTCCAACCATAGAAATTGAGAATTAGAATTTTTTTTGTTCTTGATGGAAATATGCAATTAGAATTAGAGTTTCGTTTATTCTTGAGAATTAGAATTAGAATTAGAATTGAGAATTAGAATTGGATAAATTCTTGATGGAAATAACTATTCTTCCAATGCGTTTTGTTTATTGCAGGAGGTCCCCCACTGATTATGTGGAGATAATGCAATGTGGAGCGCGTGAAGATGCAATACTACAGGACCCAAGTGGGCAATTGTGGCATGTGAACCTGTGCTATGCTAAGGCGTGGGCAATTTTCGCAAATGGTTTGAAAAGTTTTGTTTCTGAGAAGTTTATTGAAGTTGGAGATATTTTATTTTTTAGACATGTTGGAAATATAAATTTTTCTGTGAAAATATTTGGGCCATTTATTTTCAAAACTACACCTCTTCTTCTTTCAAAAAAATAAATTTGAACCTTTCCACATCCTGCAACAAGAAAATGTGCCAACAAGAGCCTCTGAATAATGTCAAAAATATACAACTGTAATATAAATGTCATATATCATCTCGTGGTACATCATTAATAGCAGTACTAGTTGAGGCCTACTCAGTCAATGGTGCAGCCTCGACAAGCTCAGATACATGTTGATCTGGTACTGGTGCCTCAGGCTGATCATGATCAACTGTCGGCTGCTCATCGTGATGACTCAACATGGTCGATGGTCTAGCCTTCTCATGATCATGAGTACTGCTGGGTTCTACAGGCTGCTAACTCGATGTGGCTGATGGTCCAACTTTCTCTCCATGATGACTGTTGCTTAATGCTAGTGGAGATTTCTTAGCTGGCACGACGCGAGGTGTCAAACGAATGTCACTCCCCTGATCACGATCATCAGATGATGTGTCGGTGCTACTCGTGGACTTTCGATCACTTGTTGCATCTCGACCATGCCTATAATGTGCAAGGGTCCTCCTCAGCAACATAACTAAGGTTGTAGCTCCTATGATATGTCACATCAGCCTATACATGTCACGCGGCATGTCTCTCCACATATGTACCAGCTTACCATCGACCTATATGTCTCTCATACTAGCGGGCCTAACTCCCACCTCAACAATTAATGCACAGAATTGGTCACCCAACTCCATCCTCAATCTACTATCAAGCCTACCGCGCCTAGCAAAAGGTGGTACCGTCGCACCAGCAGGAGCAGGTCTCTCTGCACCGGCCTCCTGATGATCCTCAGCATCTGGCATATCCTGATCATCATCAGTATCCACACCTGGATCATGTGGTGGTGCTAGCATTTCCTCGCCATCAAAAGACCCAATTTCTACAAAATATATACAAATACACAACAATAATTAGACAATTTCATTGCACAATTTAATAAAAACAAGTTAAAGAACATGTTCGAATAAATTTAAATAAAATAGTAATATTACCTCTATCATCTGGTGGTTCATCATCTGTGAATAGGATGTTGGCACACCCTCGCCAATCCAAACTGACATAAGGATAGGGGACCATAATTAAAGGATGCTCGTCAACACTGGTTAGAAACTCTAGTGCATCATGCGATGTCCTCGCAAAAAAATCAGTCTCGCCCCTCTTGGGCATCATCTATCCCCACATATGCATCTGTGCCTCCAAAAATGACCTACGAGGCTGCTGAACAAAAGTAGGCCTCGTCTCTGGAAACCTCTCAAAAAATAAACAAAAAAAGCTCTGAAGCAAAAGGGAATTTGACCCTCCCTTGTGCATGAGCACAACATCTATCTAAGGTTGTACAGAACTGCCAAAAAAAATGGTAGACCACCTGACAAGTCATGGCTCCTATACTAAAGAATCAACATAATATAGAAGCGAGAAACTAATGTGTTTCCTGTCACTGGTGTTGTGTGAAATGGTCGAAATCAGAAGTGAGAGGCACCTCACCTCCTGACTACCACATGCACCAATACGTAACTGACCTCTGGAGAACTGAAAAACTGAAGGAGACAGTATATCTGTGCTAATGTATCTCTGGGAGTACACCAACTGACTCCTTATTGCATGGCCAACTAGAACATCTGGGAATGAGGGAAAATCCACCCCTCTCCTTGATAGCCCTATATTGAAATATATGCCCTCCTTAGTGGGCACGTACCACTGGTTAGGACCAACCCGGAAAGCCTGTCGGTGGGCATTCCACCTATAAATAAGATGTCTCAAAAACACACCATGGCCCTTTAGGGAAGTAGCCTCCTCATAGAACTTGACGAGGACTACCTACCTTAGGATCCCCTAGGTAGATTATGTAATAGGGCGAGGGTACGCATATCTCTCCCTCTCTCGTGCCTCCCACAAGCGAACCATGTTATACTGGTATGCCTGTTGTTGTTGTTTTTGTTCCCTTTCTTCTCTCCTTTCACATCTTTGAATAATTGACATATTAAATAAATTTTTTTTATTAAATGCGACATGTATTTCGGAATATACATATATAATTTTTTTTAGAAAATAAAAACACTCAATGCGCCACAAAAAACATGCATGCACCGGTATCGATGTGTCTTTTTTTTTCGCACATCGGCGGCGCTGCACCAGAAAATATTCAGCACACCGGCGGCAGTGCACCTAAAAATTTTCAGCGCACCGTTGACTATGGATGGTGTCAGGAGTGCGGTGCACTGACTAAACTCTACACCTTGGGGTGTATAGTTCGTTCAATGCACCGACCTCCTGACATCATTACATAGTCAATGGTGTGGTCTTTTACCAGGCCGCATCGTTGAGCCTGGCGAAATGCGAAATTCAGTACGGTGACAAAAATACCCACCCCAAGGCGGATATTTAATTCAACGCACCACATTGCCGCTATTCCACATGGTTAACAGTGTGGCAGGGTAACCGACCACACCGCACTTTTTTTTTTAAATTTTAAAATAACACGATGCGCCTTTCAGTACCACCTAGGAACTGGTGCGGATATCGTTAGCACTGGTTGCAGTGTGGCCTGTAAATTTACAGGCAGCACCACGAACCAGTGCGAGCCGAGTGGCTCGAGTGCATCGCGCGACAATTTTTTTTCTTTAAAATGGTTAATTTTAAGGTAATTTGAAATTCTAATCAGCTAAAAGGCTTAATTATGGAAAAAAAAAGTAAAATACCTATACATTTGGCCATCGAGGAGGCATATTGGCTGTAGAATTTGCAAAATAAAATTTTCCCTCTGTTTTGCAAAATTTAAGCTAGAGATTGTTGGGCAATGCACATCAGCAGTGCATGCAATGGGTGCAATGGGAGAACTGATGTCAGGGCGGCTCAGACAAGGATAAATTGCACCAGTGCTTGAGAGTTTTGTAGCACTGAGAAAAGTGAAAAATGTGATTTTTTGGCCGTAATATTTTTTTTATTTAACCCTGTTATGGTGCATGGGGTTTTATAGGCGCACCGGTGCGGTTTCTTAATACTACACTGGGCAGTTTCTCTTTTTGCGTGAGGTTTTATGACACATCGGTGCGGAAGCTTTGTAAAGCACCAGTGTGCTACAATAATAAGATGCACCGGGCGGGTGTGTATGGAGCACACAGTGTCTGGTGTGCCATTGTTTTGTGTTCATCGGTGCTTTCCCTTGTTGAATGCATCGGTGCGGTTTAGTATGATAAGTGCACCAAACGAAAAACATCCGCAAAAACCTCCACTCACCAACCTCCTCTAGTAACCTCCGCTAGAAACCGATGTCTAGGGTATTTTTATAAGGGGTTCCTCAAAAACATCTACTAGAGGGTCTTTTCCTTGTAGTGTTATGCCTATTTTCCTTTCGAAAATTTATATAAGCATCATAACCAAACAACATAATATGTTTAAGAGAATTTTTCTTGGAAATCCATACCTCATGTTGAGTATTATCATCCAATGTTGATGAGGGTAATCTATTTTCTAGATAACATGCATTATGCACCACTAGGCATAATCCTTGCTTACTCCATGAGTGTCATGTTCATCCTTTATGTAACTTCATTCTACTAAGGTGCATATGGAGTAGTTTTCTTCCTTGATATACCACACTTCTTGCAAAATTCTTGGAATTCATTCCACATAATCCTTTGAATTCATTTCGACAGAGTTCTCCACCATTATCTATCTTTGGCACCTAAATTTTCTTCTCTATCTATTTTTTCACAAGATCCTTAAACTCTTTGGAATTGTCAAATACTTTATATTTCTTCCTGAGGAAATAAATCCATATATTCCGTAATAAGTCATCTATAAATGATACATAGTACACATATTTACATAGCGATGGAACTGACATAGGACCAAACACATCATTATGCACCAATTATAAAATTCCCCCCAACCTCATAGAACGAGGGGAGAACCTTAACCAATTATGCTTTACATATAAAAAATTCTCACATAAATAAAAATCCTTAGAGTAATTAGACGTACCGCATACCATAACATTACTGTGTAGTATTCAAAAGACCCTTCTCACTTATATGTCCTATTATTTGATGCCACAAAATAATCTTTTCTCCATAAGTTAGAGAAATTTTACATTCTTCTAATCCACTCTCAGGAACAATGGAATTATTACACCCATCACTAAAATTTCTTCCTCGCAACTTATACAAAGTTCCAATATGAACTCCCCTCAACAATACAATTTCTCCTCGAAACCATGCTACATGTATCATTTTCAAACACCATTCTTCCATCTACATCTCTCATCTTGCTTATAAAAATAAAATTTCTAACTAATATTAAGGTGTACAAAAGACTAGGGAGTGTTCTAATCCTTTAACCCATGAGCTTCAACTTGACTTTTCTTCATCAACCTATGATTTTGGATATCAATTAATCTCCTAATAAAACATCACTACCATCAAATATTCCATACTTTCAAAACCACTCCTTTTGAGTAGTCATATGCAAGGATGCTCCTGAGTCAACCAACTATGCCTTATGATCTACATGTGTACTTGAAGAAGCCAAGTACACATGCTCACATTCATTTTAGGAGGTGTTTGATTCTATAGAAGGAGTATATTTAGATCACTTCCCTTTCTCAGTAATTTTGGATCTACAATATTTCTTATAATTATTAATGCCCTTATTTTTGTAATAGTTTTCCATCTAATTTTTTTTCTTTTTTTTTTTTAAATAATCTTCCCATATTCCTTATAAGGTTTATTCCATTCCTACTTTTTGATTTCCTTTCCATGGAAACATTAATCATTACCTTAGTGATGATAACATCATGTGGTTTACTTCTTCTATGTATACATATACAAATGTGGTGTTAACAATTCTTCATCCATTTGGTTATTATGTAACATCTTTGGAATATGGTTAAGAAGCAGTGTAGGTTGTCGACATGTCATTTCCTTTGTGAAATCATTAGATGACTCCATTTCCTAATTTTAAATCCAACAACCCGAGATATACATTATGCGGGGTGAATGTTGTTATAACTCATTATGTTTAATTGGATGCGCGCTATAATTTTAACCTTGGTGTTTCTAACAGTGTATTTTGGGAAGATTATGGTCATATAAACATAAGTAACCACCCTCCTAACTCATCACCGAAATTTATAGCATGCTACCTATCCTACTATTGTAATGTTGTTTATTGGACTTTGTTCTTGCATCAAATGGTCTCACACCACCTAGGCTAGGCCCATGTGATTTTCACATGGACTGTGGTACTTTCAACCCTTTGAATTTGGATTTGAGGCCCTCTCATCCGATGGCTACTATGGATTTCTCTTCTCTTACCGTAGCGATAGGGTTTGTAACATGTCTCCTTCGTGAACCTTCCTATCTCGCTCTGTGTGTCATCTCCTGTAACATCGTTTTGATGAGGAAGGAGACAGTCACAACCCAAATTTTATGTCAAGGTATTGTGGCACTTCCTAGAGCTTTGATGCCTCCACTACCTATTGAAGCAGGTATATTTTTCAACGAAGCTTGTTTTCAAACTTATTTAAGTTTCCCGATTTGTTCTCGATTTAAAAAGCTCACTGATTTTATTTTTCACCTTGTCTATGTCCAGACAGGGACACAAATGGGAATTCTCTCTCATTTCATAAATTCAACTAGGATTGGCCTAAATTTTCCTTACAGTGTTAACTTGGTAAGTTGTAACACCCTCCTTCCATATCTACCCAAGTGATCAGTCAATCGGGGTAGACATGTGACGAGAGGATACTATGATCTATTTCAACCTCCCATGTCACCTTAGGGAAGTGGAACCGACACCAAAAAAATACATAGGCCTTATATACATGCTACAAGACACCAATGAGCCATGAAAACCTTCCAGAATGCTATCACCTACATGAAACTGACCTTTTCAACCATCAATTCCCTAGTTTCTCCCTTGACAGGGTAACCATGTGACTGGAACCTCCCAGTCGCATGCATAAGCCTGCAGTAGTGCGACCTTGGAACATTTCACCCAGTGTTATGCCAATGACTATGGATTTTAAGGCTAGCTTCTCGGGTTGTGGCCAGACTTCAGCCCAAAAATCCCTGTAACTCTCAGAATTCATAAATCACACAAGTTCAATGCTTGAAAACCAAAAACTAACACAAGGACTAGGCCTGACCATCCCCAACTAGGACTTACATTTCATCAAACATGTCACAAAAATGTAATATATAGGTCTAAATAACATATATGAGCATAGGGGTTCCATAATTATCTAAGAATCGCTAAGAAGAATTATTCCCTTATATCATTAACTACATTATCATCTATTAGTTTGTATATACATTTTTCATTCATTTACAAATCAAAACATGATGAGAGATCTACATCATCATTGTCATAATACATGCTTATAACCAACATAATAAAAATGGAAATATCAAGGAAACATCAACCATAGAATCCACATATAAACCAGTACATTTACACATAAGATACCAAGGAAAAAACTTCTCATTAATTAATGCAAAAACAACCCAATATGGGACTATCACGTTTCACCCGGCCATATATTGGCTAAGCTGAATCTCTCTTCAGCCAGTCACCCCAGTGCAACATTCGAAGCATTAATGTGGTACTCAAACTGAAAGGATTAACCAGGGCTTCTAGAGGCTAAAACATGTCACCCTCATCAATAGAAACTAGGATTTATCATAATCCACACTGTATCACTAGTATAAAACCATAAACATGTAATAACACGCTTCCCATGATCTCCACCAGATCACTAGGCCAAAACAAGCATGGAATCCATAATATTTCTCCACCTACACCATGAGGAATTTTCCTTTCTCATAATCTCTAGGGTTTGCTGCAATCCATAGTATGATACAAGGATCAATAGGCCATAAACGTGACTCCACTCTCTAGGCTTTAGCGTATATCCCATCCCGGGATTCCTAGACCCGATGGAGAGAAACAACCTCTAAGATTTACTGTATATCCTACCATTTACTGGTCGAGGATTCCTAGGACCACCAAGGCAAAACATTATTCGAATTTACCACAACCCATAGTCTGGTTCAGGGGTTACTAGTCCATGTGTTATTTCATTTAGATATCCACCTCACTCAACTTCGAATCCATCTGATAATCAAGCTCAACCAAAAACATGAGAACCCCATCACACCATGGGTATCTGGAAATGGCAAGGCTAGGCTCAAAAACACTGTCACACCTCGAAAAACCCATGCCAAAGATAGAAATAGAAGCAAGAATACACATGCAACACTGTGCATGCCAAATCTAGCAAGGAAACCATACATCCAAAATGATACATGCAAATATTTATGGTGTAGTTGCTTGATCTTTCTCTTCCTTGCTTGATCTTTCCTTCCTCTTTACCTTATTTTCCTTTGTTGATCGAACGTTGAATGCTCCAAGAAAAATCTAAGTGTCTAAGAGATTGAGAGAGAGAGAGATCCAAAATCAAACTGAAAAAATGTACCAACTGATCCTCATAAGACTTTCTATTAATGAGGCCTCTATTTTCCTCATTTTCCATTATTTTCTTTCATTTTCCTCTTCACATGCAACCTTTCACCTTTCACCTTCATTTTCTCCTAATTTCCATTATTTTCATAAATAAAATTCCAATTAATGGCACTTTTCCTTTCCAAATCCTTTGTCAATTTCCTTAGCCATAATAAACCAAATGAACACCCACACTATGATGTTTTTCCCAACATGCATCTTGTAATAACTGTCCCATAATCCGTGGTTATTATTTTTCCTTAATTAACTTTTTATTACATGGATTTTTTCACCAAGGATATCACAGAACCCTCCCCCTTACGAGACACTATCCTTGATGTTCAACCACACCTATACCTCAACAAAACTGCTAAAATTATAACAAACTTCACGTGGAGCTTTATAAAATAACTCAGTGCAGTATTTACAATGATCACACTGCTGAGAAGCAAACCAACATGACAACATAGCAACATGTCAACTATGATGACATGACACCCATATAGCTTATTAGAGCTTTAAAACATAGCTAATGGAAGTATTTACATCCATATACATATGTACATATACCAAAAAATCACACCAAAACATATGCCAAACATATACCAAAACTTCCTTTCCTCAACCGATAAACAATGAAGGATACATAGCCCGCATTTGATCTTCCATCACCCATGTAGCTTCATTGGGCCCAAAGTGCTTCCACTACACTTTAACCTGCTCAATTGCTGAGTTCTGGAACATAAGAACCTTTCTCTGAAATATGCATTGAGGTTCCGATTGGAATTTTGCATATGGATCCACCTATAATACAGACTTATCAATAAAAGGATCAACATATTTAACATACTTCTTAAATTATGATGCATGGAAAACATCATGGAATTTTGTTGTTGGAGGTAACGATCGTTGATAGGCCACTAGACCAATCGTTTAAATAATCTTGAAAGGTCCACAAAATCGGGCTGCCAGCTTGGCACACGATCCAATCTTCAAGGAGCTCTTCTTGGGATTGATGCGCAAGCACACATGTTCCCCAATCAAAAACTCCTTAAAGAACTTGTTCCAATATGAATAAATCTTCTTTGTATCACATGATACTTTCATATTCTTCTTTATTACCTCCATTTCCTATTCCATTTATGTTATCATGTCTAGTCGAATCAAAAACATGTTCACCGGATCACTCCAACTTATGGGAGTATTAAAAACCCACCCATACAATGCATCAAACATACTCATCTTCAAGGATTATTGATACCCATCGTTGTAAACGAACTCTACCAGCAGAAGATAATCTTCCCACTCTCATTGTTGATGCATCACATACATCCTCAACATGTCCTCGAATATCCTCCTAATCCTCTCAATATGTCCATATTTCTTTGGATGCCGTAACTTGTGTTGAACGCCAACTTTGTGCCCAATCCTGCAAAAAACTCCTTCCAAACCTTGGAAGTCAAATTTCCATCCCTATCTAACACACTATTCATTGTAAAACCATGTAATCTTACCATATCTCTGATGAAAAACTTTTCCACATCACTAGTTGAATACATAGTCTTCACTGGAATGAAGTGCGCAACCTTTGTCAACCAAACCACAACAACCATGCTCGAATCATGTTGTCTAGATTTCTTGGGAAAACCTATGATTAAATCCATGGAAATGACCTCACATTTCCACTCTAGAATTTGAATTGGTTTTAGTAGCCCACTTGGGTGCCTACACTCTGCCTTTATCTACTGACAATCCAAACATTTTGATTCAGGAAATAATAAAAACTCTTAACTGTAGTCAATGGCTTTTGATAGCCTGGGTGACCTGAATATGGTTTCACATGAAACTCCCTCAAGGTCACCTTCTTGAGATCACTGTTTTCTGAAACATATATCATGTCTCTAAATCTCATCAATCCATCTGTTGTAAGACACTAGTACACATAATGTATGCTTATACATGTACATGTACTCAGTTGTAACCTATGCATGAGCCCTTCATGCCTGTCATCTTGTTGATATACATGCAAGATCATATCCTATATATTTGTCCCAAAGGAACTCATAATTGTTATATGATTCACCTATATCCGCTTGCTAAGATCATTTGCAACCATGTTCTTTTTTCCCCTAATGTACCTGATATCGAAGTCAAACTCACTAATCATGGCCAACCATCTAGATTTACTGGAATTTATATTCAGCTACTCAAACAAGTATCTCAACCCAAATATGATCACTCATAAGTACAAAAATCCTTGCAAGAAGATAATGCTTCAACATATTCAATGCATGAATGATCGCTGCTAACTGAAGATCACGTGTGAGATATTTCTGCTCATGCTCATTCAATTTGTGTGACTTGCATCATACCACCCGTCCTTCCTGCATAAGGACTCCGCCAAGTCCTCTCTTGCAAGCATATGTACATAAAACAGACTCTTTATCTGGATATGCGATCTATAAATCTGGAGCATCTGTCAACAACTTCTTCAGATGCTCAAAACTAGTTGCACATTCCACTATCCATTCAAACTTCTACATTTCCTTTGCAACGATGTAATAGGATAGGAAATATGTGATAATTTCCTAATGAACCTCCTATAATAACCTTCAAATCCCATAAAGGATATTACCTCATCCACACTCCTAGAAGATTCCCACTCCATTATAGCCCTTATCTTTTATGGATCTACTGCTATGCCTTCCTTGGAAACAACGCGTCCCAAGTACTATAATTTAGTTTGGAAGAAAATACACTTGTTGAGCTTAGCATACAACTGATTCTCTCTCAAAAATATCAATACTTCTTCAAATTTTTCGGCATGCTCTTCTTCATTTTTATAATATACAAATATATCATCAATGAACACAATAAAAAAATTGTCTAGATAAGGGTGCAACAAACTATTCATCAAGCACATAAATGTAGCTAGACCATTATTCAAACCAAATGGAACTACAAAAAACTCAAGTTAGCCATACCTGGTCCGGAAATTTGTCTTGTAAATCTCCTCTTCCTTGATGCATACCTGAGGATATTTGGATCTCAGATCAATATTTGAGAACTATGTTGCTCCATTTAGCTGATAAAATAAGTGATCAGTCCTCGACAATTTATACATTTTCTTGATGGTCACCTTCTTCAACTTCCTCTAATCAATGCATAACTTGAGAGTGTCATCCTTCTTCTTTACAAACAATACCGATGCACCCCAAGGTGATACACTTGGCCTAATGTGTCCCTTGTCAACCATTTCCTTTATCCACAACTTCAGCTCTACCAACTCTGTAGTGTTCATCCTGTAAGGTGATTCCCTTGGTACCAAATCAATAGAAAAATATACTTCCCTATGAGGTGCCAATGCTGAAATATCTACGAGAAACACATATTGAAACTACTGTAGAACACGGTATGTGCTCAAAACATATGTGTCTCCAACGTTCTTACCTTTGTCACTAGAAATATGCACTGCAAATAACACACACCCTTTCCCGTGACTACGCTTGGCTTGCAATCTATAACCATTCTCACCGATTTTTCTTTCTTCTTAGCTTGTAAGATCCTATGCTCCCCATTGTCATCCAAGAACTCAATGGTTTTTTCATAATTGTCCACTTTAGTCATGTGAAGATATAACCAATCCATACACAAAATAATATTGTACGATCCCAATGGAAATACATTTAAATGCGTGAATGTAGGCATACCATTTAGTAGAAATGCACAAGCTCTTACCCAATGATGAAATCGCATCTTGGTACCTGTAGTAAACTGCGCTTAACAAGATTTTGCATGAAATTTTTTATTCAAACCACACTTATCCACCAAGTTAGGACTAACATAACTATAATTAGATACAGGGTCAATCAAAATAGAAACAACTTGATCCCAAAGTTGACCGTCCATTTTAATGATAGATTCCTGATGGTTTCCCTACCTATTATCTAGTGCCACAAAGATAGGAGGAAAAATTTGACCAAAATCCCAAATAGTCTGCTCATCCTATGCACTATATATCTAAGGCCTACCACCCTGATTCTGCGGACAATATCTCTTCAGATTCTCCTTACCACATGTCCAACACTCCAACCATCCAGTACCATCACCTCTATGTTTTTGTTGTGACCCATGTCCTTGTCTAGTTGCATTGAACTTCTTTTGTGGCGCCACATTTTCATTATCCTCTGAAATCAGAGCCCTTGCCCTTTTTTGCTACCATTTACCTTTACCTTTATCTTTTGCTTTCCATCCTTGTTGATATTCATTCCTACAGTTCGACTGTTCATAGAAATGCTTCAATTTCCCAGTAGCTTCCTCCAGTGATCGAGGCTCATCTACTCAATATGATCTATAAATGTTAATTGAAAACCACTGACAAAAATTTTAAATTTAGTATTTTCATATTTAAAATATGGTACATGCCTCAATAGCTCTAGGAACTTAGTCATGTACTCTTCATCTATCATTGATCCCATATTTATCTCATAAAATTCTTTGGCCTTACTGTCGTAGTACCTTTCTGACAAGTAATTCTTCCTAAAAACCCTCTTGAATTCATGCCAACTCAAGTCCTTTGTCCCGATGTCTTTGACCCAATTCACATCTTCGGACCAGATATTTTCCTTACCTTTCAAGTTGAAGATTTCTACTATGGCCTTCATGTTATATGTGTAATTATGCAACTCAAAGAAATTCTTCATCCCAATTATACAAGCATTTTCATCTTCAAAATTCTTCAAATCTCCATCAAAATTAGGTGGCTTTGATTTCTTAAACTCACACATAAAGTATCCTCTATCAATCCTCCTGCAAGGATGATAATGACGAAAATCATAATTCCTATCAGAAGAAGAACTAGAATAGTACCTGTGTCCATCACCTCTCCTATCCGGAGTATCAAACATCATGCCATCTCTCACTGTGTCAACTCTATCTGACTTGTGACCACCATGAGACCTACTGTCATATGCCCCATTAGTCCTATCATCCTTCCCATGGCTGATCTTAAGTTTCCCCTATCACTGCAATTCTGGTAAGATCTGAAGGAGTATGATTCTGTCATTGTCTTCCTTAGAACTCCTTTTTCTTCCTTTCAACTTATCAATGTGTCTACTAAGTAAGAATGTTTCCCAACACCATGCTCCTCATCTTATTCATAGGGAGATTCTATGTAGTCTACCATATTTCTAGTCATCTTTGATTTATTCCTGCAAGGAATACTATGTCAGATTAACCAAATCACAATAAACCAACGTACCTTAGCACAATTCAGGGAAAAAATATCATTTGCAAGATCATGACATAAACATCATTCTAGCTAGACTCCAATCATTAATGCATGACCATATCAACTACACATACCAATGTACACTAAAAATACACAAACATAAAAAATATGTAAACAATGATACACTCATGCCGACACCCTTTCTTTCACATGGCAACATCACTACAACCATGACTAACACCATAGAAATGCAACAAGATTATAAACCACAAGGATGAGTAACACATGTACAACCTACAGGAATGCATTACCAACAGACACCACCCATCTAGTCCAGGGGGTTAACCATGCACTGATACCACTCTGTAACACCCTCCTCCCATCTCTACCCAAGTAGTTGACCAACTTGGGTAAACATGTGACGAGAAGCTACTATGATATGGTTCAACCTCCCAGGTCACCTTAGGGAAGTGGAACCAATGCCACACAACTACACATACCTTATACACCTGCTACAGGACACCCATGAGCCATGACAACCATTTAGAAGGCTAGCCTCTGCATCAAATTGACATTTTGATGCATCAATTCCCCATTATCTCCCTTAACAGGGCCAAAATGTGACTAGAACCTCCTAGTCACATGCATAAGCCTACATTAGTGTGATTGTATATTTTTTCATTCAGTGTTGCGTTAGTGACTGTAGATTATAAGGCTATATTCTATTGTTGGGGATAGAACTCTATCCAGAAATCCCTGTAACTCTCATAATTCATAAATCATACAAGGAAAATTCTTGCAAACTAAAAAATAACACCAGGACTATGCTTGACCATTCCCAACCAAGACTGAAATTTCGTCAAACATGTCACAAAAATGTAACGTATAGGTCTAAATAACAGATATGGGAATAATGGTCTCACACGTATCTGAGAATCACTAAGAAGCATTGTTCCATTATATCATTAGGTACATTATCATCTCTTAGGCCATATATACATTGTTCATTCATTTACAAATCAAAACATGATGAGAGCCATATATCATCATTGTCATAATTCATTCTTATAAGAAGCATAATAACAACAGAAATTTCAAGGATACATCAACCATAGAATCCACATATAAACCGGTACATTGACACATAAGATACCAAGGAAATAACTTCTCATTAATGAATTAAAAACCAACTTGCTATAGAACTACCACATTCCACCTAACCATAGATTGGATGAGTCAAATCTCTCTTCATCGAATCACCCCTGTGCCATATTCCAAGCATTAATGTGGGACTCAAATCTAAAGAACCAAATAGGGCTTCCCGAGGCTAAACCACCTCACCCTCATAAATAGAAACCAGGATTTACCGTAATTCACATCGAATCATGAGGCCAAAAAAATAAGCATGTCATAACAGACTTTACTATGATCTCCAGTAGATCACTAGGCCAAAACAAACATGGATGCCACTAGATTTATGCGCCTACACCATGAGGAATTTTCTTGTCTCCTAGATTCTAGGCTTACCACAATCCACAGTCTGATCGAGGGATCACTAGGCCATAACCAAGACTCCACTCTCTAGGACTTATTGTATATCCCTTCCCCGGATTCCTAGCCCTTATGGAGAGCATGCACCTCTATGATTTACTGTATATCCCGTCATTCACCGGTAGAGGATTCCTAGGCCCACTGAGGCAACACATTATTTGACTTCATTGCAACCCACTATTTGGTTCAGGGGTTACTAGGTCATGTGTTCTTTAATTCAGAGATCCACCTCAATAAGCTTTGAATCCATCCAGCAATCCAACTCAACAAAAAACTTGAGAACCTCATCACACCATGCCTATCCAGAAATGGAAAGGATAGGCTAAAAAGCATTGTCAAGCCAGGAAAAATCCATGCCAATGACAAAATGGGAACCAAGAACACACATGCAACACCATGCATGCCAAATATAGAAAAGAAACCATACATGTAAATCGATACATGCAAAGAATCCCAATGTAGCTGCTTGATCCTGCTCTTCGTTGCTTTACATTTTCTTTCATTTTTCCTTTCTTGATCCAATACTGAAATGCTCCAAGAAAACTCTAGGTGTCTAAGAGTGTGAGAGACAAAGAATAGAGAGATAGATCCAAAATTGAATATACACAAAGGTACCAACTGATCCTCAAAATCCTTTTTATTAATGAGGCCTCTATTTTCTTCACTTTCCATTATTTTCCTTCATTTTCCTCCTCACATGAAACCTCTGACCTTTAACCTACATTTTCTCCTAATTTCCATTATTTTCATATATAAAATGTCAATTAATGCCACTTTTCCTTTCCAAATCCTTTGTAGTTTCCTTTGCTAATTTCTTTAGCCATAATAAACCAAATGAACACCCACACTAGGATGTTTTCCCAACATTCAACTTGGAATAAGTGTCCCATAATGTGTGGTTATTATTTTTCCTTTATTAACTTTCTATTACATGGAAATTTTCGCCAGTGATGTTACGTAAGTCATTCGATTTTTTCTCGGTTCAAATTATAAATATCATATTAGTAATTTATTAAATTTGTTCAATGTTACTTGCACAATCTGTTGTCTTTTCTAAATTTCAAAAATATAACCGTAATTGTCCTTATTCAAGAAGAACAAAACCCTTCTGGGTGCGCTTTCTGGTGCTGGCTTAGCGGGGTACCGGTGCTTTGCTTTAAGTGGATGTATTCTCCTCAGTTTCGATAGTAATTTTCTTTTAGTGTTCCTTCATAATTCTATATTTATTGTATTTGAAATAACCCCATTTTTTCTATGTTTCACATTCCAACAAATTATTGGCTCGCAACGACACGTAGTCGTTCATCAAGTAAAAAAATTGTTTTGAATGGTTATGTTTCTCATATTCTACATTTTTATTTTATTATTTTTCTCCAATAGGGTTGTCACAAATCCCTCTATTCCTCTTCTACAGGTACATCCAACCCCTGTATACTCAAGGGTTTTTCTCTTGTGGGTCTCAACACAGGTTCAAATGTTGTTGTTCATTGGCCGACTACTCTCACTTGCGCCAGGTTGGTTATTTCTCATCATATCTAATTCTCAACCGAGTGTTTCACACATAACGACGATAATGGTTCCTTCTCTCTTGTATGATGTGTTTTCTTCTCTTCTAGGATCGTTAATGGTTTCTTTTGGTTCCTTTCAGCATGAATACAAACTTATGAGTTGAAAACCCTTATTTGTTATGGGATTTTTTTTTAAATCTACTTCCTGTATGTAAATATTTAAGAGGGAACTTATACCTCTATCCAGAACAATACCCACACTTTCACAGGAAAGTCCCAGACGAAATTATTTTAAGAGGTGTACTCTCATAATTCCTTTCTAAATTTAATTATGGGTATGAATCCTTAATTACATGTATTGTGAAATATTTGTTTCTATGTATACTTTTCATGTGATTACATTATTCTTTCCTTGTTTCAAATTTTGTGTTGGATAACATTTCTAGTGATGGGTTATGGTAAAAATTCAGTAGTTTTTGAATTAAGTCTAAAGGTAATGTTTACTGCTACTATGATGAAATATATATTCATTTCATAATGTCCATGTATGCACGTTTGAATAGTAAATCCCATAGCTTCATTTGGCCATAATGATTAAGAAAATTTTCATTATGGTTTCCAATTAGATGTTTCCATAAGAAATCCAAGGATATATTTTGATATATTTATGTATTTATGTTATGAAACACTTCTCTAGGAAGTTTAGTTTCACTAGTTTTCAACTCCATAAATTTGCACTGAGGCTATCATGTTTTCAATAGTATATTAGCACCATTCACTGCCTCGTATGGGGTTGATGTCAACACTATACGATAATAACTCAACCACCTAGCTCAGACCTTGCTATGAATCCTTTCTTCCTCTGGAGGAAATAATTTGGCATTTATCCCAGAATAATTGGTCTATCCGTTTCTTCTAAGCTTTGCATTCTCTGTCAGAATCTTGAGCGAAAGTGTTCCTCTTCCAAGTTGTTTAAATATAAACTACTCGTTGAAATTCCTAATAAAATTATATGTTTTCTATGTTAAGTGACATATTGTATCAATTTTTTTTTTATATCTCTGTCACCGTATAATATTATTTTGATATAGTTTAGGTACACTAATTTTGGTTATCTAGTATTGTTATTTCCTATCGTTCTGAGATTTAAAACCAAGCCTCGAATTTGTAACTGTGTCTGTCCATGTGAATTCTAATTCACCTTTGGGAAGTCTTCTTATTTGAGATCTAGGAAAATATCAAGATCTTAATTATCCAAGATCTTTTGCTTAAGTATGCATTTAGAATTACATATAAAAAAGCACGTTAACTAGGAAAATTAAACCACATGAAATGAAGCGGAAAAACAAGAAAACATGAGATCAAGACACAAAAATTTGATTATGGATTTCACCTAATGTGGGCTACATCTCCGGGACCTGCTCAATAGTGTGGAGGCATTTTTTTATTAAGTGGCATGAAAGAAATCAAGTACAAGAAACTTTACAAAAACTACCCTTACATCTCCAATCTGGATGATATCCTGAAAATGGAGGGATCAACTGGACGAACGAATGGTTGTATTGAATTTTTGGCATGAAAACATACAAAATAGACTATAAACTTTCCCAATTCTTACACCAACACCTTTTGAACTCTAAAGAAATCTTTTGGGAATGAAGTGATTCTCCCCATTCATGCTTCCGCTCCCCGGCCCACTCTTAGTTCCACTGGTATGCTCCCTTCCCTAGCTACTAGTCGAATGGTTTGAAAGGCTCTTAAATAAGTTTGTGGGAATATTTACAAACATAAGGCATTGTCCTGTTGGTAAATCTTGGCAATGGAGGCAAGTAAGTCGGGGGTTCAAACCTCGCTGACCCCATACATATAATGTTGTGTATATTTTTTTGAATCGTTGGCATTTGAATTTTTAAATGGTTATTTGGGGGCGCTAAGGAGGTGGGTTAGACAGGCTGGGTGGGCGATTTTGAGCCCTACTTCCCTCACAATGTAGACACTTGGAAACAGTTCTGGTGGTGGGGGTCAGGACCGTTGGTGGGCGGCCTGCATGTTAACATATATATTATTTGTACAATGACCAGGGGTGGAGGGGCTTGACCTCCTTCCACCCTATTTATATTTTATTTATAATAATATGACTATTGGGGTGGGTGGGTCCAGTGGCCCTGACCTGCCCCTTTTTTAATATTTTTTCTTTCGGTTTTTTTACAACCAATTGATCATTTTTTATTTTTCAAAAAGTAGGGGTTATTAGTAATTTTAACCATTCGACAAATTCATCGATTTCGGATGGTCGGATTCTATGCCTCAGGTCCTTGTCATTTTCTTGCCTCCTTAAGCATGTGACATGGCCAAGTTTGACCAACTATAACTTGACCATACCAACTCCTATTTGAGTGTCATTCACACCATTGGAATTAGGCCGAAGAGAACTACGATCTAGTCCTAGTTTCACTTTCTTCTGACAAATTTTATTTTTGAGCTATTTTCAAGGCCAGTTGTACTTATGTATCCTCCTGGATCATTCCTCTTCACTGTGGAGATTTTGGTCCTCCAAAAGCAAGACCACATCCTGCAAACTTCCTATGTCATCATCAAACCTCACTTTCAACATCATGCAAATATCGTACATTATTTGCAATCACATACAAAACCACATATAAATCAAACAACCCCATACTTGCCAAGAGTTTATAGCATACTCTTTGGTCAAGTTTTACATAAAAGAAACCAATACCCTAGCTACTAAAAAAATTCCAAAAACGTCATCATTTCTTTAGTAAGTGATTGAAAACACATCATCACTTTTACAATTATTCGCAATGCATGATTTACAAACTATGGCCATGACACAAATATACCTAGTAAAACTATCTCTTACTTAAAAAAAGTAAATGGGTCATCTTCCTATGGAATATTCATTTGTTAAATATATTCACCAGTTGGTTTCTTCACAGGTGCTTTATGGGCCTGGATTGTCTAACATGAAACTTTCTGGTGTCCGTCCTTGTTACAGAAACTTCAATGCTTCTTTACCCTCCAAACCTTCCAGATCGTCTTAGAATGCTTTCTCCTCGTGCGCCTCTGATAAGTGCTCCTGGAACCATCGGTATCACTAGAATGTGATGAATTTCTTTCATCATCTATCGTTGGTTGGTCACTGGCTCTCTTGGAGAATCCCCCAACTTCCTTTCTGGCATATCCAAGCCCTGTATAACAAGGAAATTCCTCCACTTTGATAGGTTTCACAATGCCTTGGCCATTAATGCGGAGACCCTGTCCTTCATACCCCATTTCTTCAATAATTTTGATCCAATTCATGTAGTATGTCTCTCAAAAGAAGTGAAATCATCATCACAACATGAGAATGAAGAATCACTTTTTACCGCATGCTTGTTATGTTGAAACTTTTCCAAGGCCTCCTCCTTGTCTTGCAACTGATGTTGTAACCTTTTTTTCTCCTTCACTGCTTGTTATAGGAGCATCTGTATTTCAGAATTTTCTACTCGAATTATTTGGTTAATTTATTTGAGTTCTTGTGGCCATGCCAATTTTGGTTCCCTTTTCATATTTGGTACAAGATTTGCTAAAATATTTGACCCATCACCTATATTGGAACCCAAATCAACAAATCCATTTGCTACAATCCCAAGGGCTGCAATATTCATTTCATCACCTTCATTTGACCTTAGGTCAATCATTCCATTGGCTACAAATCCCAAAGTTGTTATATTCTCACCCTCCTCGGATTCATACCATTGGTCTTGTTGCACGGTTTCCAATGTCTTCTACTTCTCTTTTCTGTCGTTCCTCTTAGGTCTCAATTCTAAAAGTAGTTTCCAACAATCCTCTTAATCATGCCTTTATTTCTCATAATAAGAACAAGAGGGTTTTTCTTCTATTCTCTTAGCTGTTGCTTCCCTCTTTGGATGGTCATCTAGTTCATGTTCCCACCTGATTTCAATAGGCACCTCCTTAACACTAGCTTCATCAAAAGTCTTAGGTTCAAATAATAATAATTAATGATGCAAATAACTATGCAAAGAGCCGATACATTTCATGAACATCTCAAGAGTGTCTAGTGGAAAATTCAATGCTAGTGCTTGTTTCCTAAAATCCTCTGTAAAAGTTTGGACATTTCGACCTTTACTTTATTTCAAATGTTTCCATTCCATCATGACTTTATGTTTGTAACCGAATGGGTAAAACTATCCCTCTAAAGCCAAAATGAGCTCAGACCAAGATGAAATTTTTTTATGAATATTCTTACACCCTTCTTGAAACTTTCCTTCCCACCAGATGAGAGAAGTGCCACTTAATCGAATAGATTCTAGTGGTATCTTGGATTCATCATATTTGATTTGTTGTATGCGGTAATACACTTCAACCTGTATTGTCCAGTTATCTAGCTTTTCTGCATTATATTCTCCACTAAATATAGGTAAATCATACTTAACATCCAACTTGAAAAATGGTTTCCTAGATGTATGTCTATGATGCATGTTAGAATGATGAGAAGACGAAGAAGAAGAATAATTTTCATTGGTGGATGGAGAGGGAAGAGCCTCTTCTCCTCCACCTCGATGGTGTACGGATGCATGACCATCATCATGCTCTTTCTTCTTAGGCTTGATTTTCTTCTCATATTCTACAAAAAACTTGTCAAACATCTCTGCCATGTTGAATAAGATCTTGCGAAAATTTCTCTCTTCTTCATCTTGTGCCTCTTCTCTTGCCATGGTTCTTCTTCATGGTGCACACCCCACTTCGATATCAAAGGACTTGAGTTTTAAGTCACATTTTTGGAGCTTTTTCTTGTTATAATTCACTCATGCAATTCACATCGAAAATACTTGCTCTAATACCAAACTTGATCCAAGATATTTTTCTTAAAGATGCATTTGGAATTACATATAACAGAGCATGTTAAAGAGGAAAATTAAACCACATGAAAAAGAAGTGAAAAAACATAAGCAAACAGGAGATCAATACACAATAATTTTATTACAGAGTTCACCCAATGTGGGCTACGTCTCTAGGCTCTGCTCAATAGTGGGGAGGCCTTCTTTTATTAAGTGGAATCAAAGACATCAAGTACAAGAAACTTTACGAAAATGACCCTTACACCTCCAAATTAGATGATGTCCTGAAAATGGAGAGCTCAGTTGTAGAAACAGACATCCAAAATGAATTCTTGGCACAAAAACATGCAAAATCGACTATAAATTTGCCCAATTATGACATCGGCACCTCTCGCACTCTAAAGGAATATTTTGGGCATCAAGTGATTCTCCCCGTTCATAGTTCCATTCCCTGGACCGCTCCCCATCCTCGTTGTTGGTCAAATGTTTTGAAAGGCTCTTAGAAAATTTTATGGGTGGATTTCCTAACATTGGGCATTGGCATATTGGTAAATATTCGCAATGGACGCGAGTAGGTTGGGGGTTCAAACCCCACCAGCCCCCCATACATAGAATGGCGCATATATTTTTTTGAATCATTAATGTTTGATTTTTAATTTGTTATTTGGGAGTGCTCGAGAGGTGGGCTGGCCCAGTTGGCCAGGCGGGTCTGAGCCTTGCACACTCATAATGTAGCTTCTTGCGAACGATTCTGGTGGTGGGGGTCGAGTCCGTCGACAAGCACCATGCTCGTTAACATATATATTGTTTTTACAACGACCAGGGGTGATGGGGTTTGACCATTTTCCACCCAATTTATATTTTATTTATAATAATATGACCGATGGGGTGGGCGGGTCAGGCAGGCTCGACCCACCCCTTTTTAGTATATTTTTTTTGTTTTTTTACAACTAATTGATCTTTTTTTATTTTTCCAAAATAAGGGTTATCAGGCATTTTAACCATTCGACAAATTCATCGATTTCCGATGGATGGATTACGTGCATCGAGTTTCTATAATTTTTTTGCATCCTTAAGCCTACAACTTGGCCAAGTTTGACCAAAACTTTGACCAGCTATAACTTGACCATATAAACTCAGATTTGAGTGTCATTCACACAGTTGTAATTAGGGCGACAAGCACTATGATATGGTCTTGTTTTTCTTCCATCTGAAAACTTTTATTTTTGAGCTATTTTCGAGGCCACTTGTACTTCTAGATTCTCCTGGATCAATTAACAATATCAATCACACACAAGGAACGCCACGGAAACTCCCCCAAATATAATTCAAAATTTAATATCAATTCTTTTTATTTACAATTGACTACCCAACTATTATTATGATCAATTACTCATTTCTAATAAAATTTCTTGGTTTCTCTTTTATGTAATATATCCTCTTCTGCACAATGAGTAATTCTAAAACTAAACTAAGCATTGTTTCAGCCTAGGTGCTCACAATATCCATAACCCAACCCAAAACTAAAATCAGTTCTAGGAATAATAAATCAAGTAATTTTTATCCAATAACAATAAAAGTTATGGTTTCCTTACACTATACCTTCTAGAGTTTCTTTCGAGAAAAATATTCCCATGCATGCATCCGTCAACAATTTATAAATCATGAATTTTCATTGTAATCATCTATTTTATATCTATATGTGAATTTCTTCGTAGTTATACAACCAATCCCATCTATCCATATTCAGTCATTTCAAAGACCCATACAATATAGAATATAAATTTACTAAAATAGTTACACATTTTACAATTCCTATTGAATTTTTTCAAAATAACCAATATTCTCATAATTTCATCAAACTAGCACTTAATAACTCTACATAAATTTATAACCAGATTTATAACTAAAATTGCACTGGCTGAAACACCTTCCTCCCAACCATGAAATGATCCTCTAGCCTCCCAAGAAAAGATCTAATGCCAAAGGAAACAACACCCTCTTTTGATTCCAGATAAGGTATTTTATGCCTTACTTCCTTAGAATGTTTTTCCTTAGAAGTATCCGAATTTCTCTTTAAGGGAATTTTGAGGTCTAAAATGGGCCTCCTAAGAAAAATGTACAACCAAAATAAAATTTATAATAACCAATAGGATTCAAGATGATGATGTCATCCATGGGAGAAGATTTACCATTTTTAAGTAAAAGGGTAAAATTATTAAAAAATAATAAAATAATAAAACTACTTTTTCAACTTGTATTTTCAACTTACCTCCCAAATTTTTTACTCAAATTTCGAGCAGGAGTACTCATTTTATGAAAATTTTAATTCCTTGTCCAAGGAGTACCCATGTTGCATACTTTTGATGGGCCCTGCTACACGAAAAATGAGAAATACATGAAAAACATGATTACAATCACGTTTTTCATGTATTTCTCATTTTTCATGTAGTAGGATCCATCAAAGGTATGCAACATGGGTACTCATTGGACGAGGAATTAAATTTTTCATCCAACGAGCTCTCCCACTCAAAATTTGAGTAAAACATTTGAGAGATAAGTTGAAAATACGAGTTGAAAAAGTAGTTTTTTCTTTTTTCCCACTAAAATTTGATGATGTAATCAAATCTTATTTTATTATTTCCATTATTATTTTATGATTTCCTTAGGAGGCCCATTTGAGACCTCAAAATTCCCCTAATGAGGGTCTACCAACCGACTAACCTAGGCTTTTCTCTTCTTCTTTCTTCAAAAAATGTATCTTTTCCTTTTTCTTTAAAGCTCCCATTTTTCTCCTGCGATGCTTTAATCACCCTTACTAAGTGTTTTTTCGTACACTGAGTGATTTGATAGATTTTCTCTCCAATCATATTAAATCTTATTAATCAACCCCTAGGTATTTTTCAAGAGTGATTTAAGGGAAGTTGTCTTGATCTTACCCGTCAACCTTGGTATTCGACTCTCGGAAATAATCTCTTTAACTAAAGTGTTTCTTTCCCAAGTAATTTCCAATTTTCCCTTTCATTAATAAAATTAATTTATTACATCATCATACTTTATTGTTAATTTTCAGTCGATTTTACCATGGTTTTCTAGCCATGACAACTAAAATTAGTTCAATCTAAAAACAAAATATATTTACATAGAAACATAGGGGTATTATATCTTTCCCCTCTTCTTTAAATTAACATCATCATCAATGTTTATTGTTCATTTGATTCATTCTAGAACCATGCCAGATTATCTTATTTCATTATCTCCTCCCGATCCCAAGTAGCCTCCTCAAGTGTAAAGTCCCTCCATTGCACTTTAACTTGAGCGACGACTTGATTCCAGAGAAATATCTATTTATGATCTAAGACGTGGAGTGGTTCTGGTAGGAAATCTCCTTCGGGTTCCACCTATATCATATTCAAATTGATCACGTGATAGTTTCTAATTAGGTAAGACTTTCTAATTATAATATTTATAGCTATTCTCGATATACAACGTATTGAAATAACTATTAAATTAGGATTTAAAATATTAAATTTACTTAATAAGTAATAAAATAAATATGTAAATTATATAACATATAACCTTAGTTAATAATAATAATATTATTATTATTATTATTATTATTAAATTATGTGCAACTATTATCAATTCATTAAATTTCTTAGTTTCCTTACTTTAGTCAAACTAAAAAATAAAATAAATTAATAAGTAAATAAATGAATAATATAATAATGATAAAATATATAGTTATTATTAATTCATTTTAATTTTCTTGTTTGAGTCAAACTAGACGTTATTTACAACAACTAGTTAGAATGTCCTTTTATCTATTTAAACTGGTTCATTGATCAGATTTCTCATCTTGTCCTCATGATGAACCACACTAGGTGGTTCGAAACACGTTGACAATATATTCTTTGATGTGATTATCACCGGAAAATTTTATATAAACGTGAAAGTTATCATGAAAATATTTCTTTAATAAAGACACATGAAAGACACTGTGAAATTTAATATGACTAGGAAAATACAGTTGATACAATACTAGACCAACTCCGTCCAAGATTTGAAAAGGCCCACAGAACCATGGTGCTATTTTTTCACATGTCCCAGTTCTTAAAGTTCTCTTCCTTGGTTTTAGTATTAACTAAACATGGTCTCCAATCTTAAATTATTTATGACTTATTAATTAGGGGAATTTTGAGGTCTAAACTGGACCTCCTAATGAAATTATAAAATAATAGTGGAAATAATAAAATAATAATAGATTACATCATCAAATTTTAGAGGGAAAAGAGAAAAAACTACTTTTCCAACTTGTATTTTAAACTAATCCCCTTATGGGTTTACTCATATTTCGAGTGGAAACACCCATTGGATGCATAATTTGATTCATCATCCAAGGAGTACCCATGTTTCATACTTTTGATGGACCCTACTACACAAAAAATAAGAAATACATGAAAAATTGCAATCATGTTTTTTCATGTATTTCTCATTTTTCATGTAACAAGGTCCATCAAAAGAATGAAAATGGGTACTCCTTGGATGAGGAATTAAATTTTCATCCAAAGAGTACTCCTACTCGAAATTTGAGTAAAAATTTAGGGAGATAAGTTGAAAATACAAGTTGAAAAAGTAGTTTTATTATTTTATTAATTTTTAATCTTTTTTTTTTTTTACCCCAAAAATGGTGAATCATCTTCCATGGTTGACATCATCATCTTGAATCCTATTGGTTCTTATAAAGTTTATTTTGGTTGTACATTTTTCATATGAGGCCCATTTTAGACCTCAAAAGTTATCTAATGTTCTTTTCTACATTGCTTTTCTGCATGTCTTGTGTAGCTTTGATGTTCTATCTAATCTTCTATACTACCTGTTCCATTTCCTACAAAACACCTAATATTAATATCAATCAATATTTCGGTTGACTCCAACTAAGAGGTATGACATTTTCTTCCATATAATGCTTCAAAAGGACTCATTTTTATTGAAGTTTGATAGCTATTGTTATATTAAAATTATGCTAAATATAGAAAATCCTCCCACTTAGTAGGTTTGTCCATGACGTACATTTGCAGCATATCCTCCAAAATTTGATTGGTCCTTTATTTTTGTCCATTCTTTTGAGGATGATATGCAATGTTGAATTTTAATTGAGTTCCCATGCCCGCAAAAACAAATCTTTCCAAAACTTCGAGGTAAATTTATCATCTCTGTCTGACACTACCATCTTCGGTACTCCATGCAGTCAGAAAATTTCCTTCATGAATATATTAGCAAACTGTATGGTTCCAAAAGTATATTGCACTAGTATAAAATGTGTTGCTTTAGTGAAAGTGTCCACTACCACCATGATGGAGTTATGTTGTCATTTTTTTCCTTGGTAATCCTGTAATGAAATCCAATGAAATCAATTTCCACTACCATTCGAGAAAGGGCAGTGGGTTCAACAATCCAGTAAGGTGTTGATGTTCCTCCTTTAGTTGTTGGCATTCTATACAATTTGCTAAGTTATTCTACCACCTCATTATTCATGCGTGACGAAAATAATGTTTTTCTTAAAATTGTTATAATCTTTTGGTATCCAAAATGGCCTGCATATGGCTTCTTGTGATATTCATCCAAAATAATTTATTTTAGCACACTCACATTTGCAATATACAATATATTCCGGTAGATTAGCAAAAATTTTAGATTTTTTAGCACATCCTCGTACTTCCATCTACTGTAATTTTTATTGAATTTCTAGATATTTATGAATTTGTTGCACTATTTTTTTAATATGTTCCAAAATATATATACCGGTACTTCTAACCTATAATCCCATCAATGTATGAGAATGTCTACTTAAATAATTGACTATCTTGTTTCCTTTTCATTTTATGTGTTTAATATCGAATTCAAACTCACTAGTGAAATCTAGCTACCTTGATTTTCTAGCATTTAGATCGGGTTGGATCAAAAGATATTTTAGGATGATGTGATCTATTACCAAGGTAAATTTTATTCCTAACAAATGATTTCTCCACATTTTAAATCGTGTATCACTGCTGCAAGCTCTAAATCATACACAAGATAATTTTTTTGTGTGGTTTCACCTTCCTATACTCTTAGGCTACTATTACATCTTCCTACATCAACACTCCCACAAGTGCTTCCAAACATGCATCAGTACAAACAATAAATTCCCTATTTGGATCTCCAATTTTAAGTACAGGGGATAGTGTTAGAATTTGTTTTAACTTTTCAAATTTCTCCTAGAATTTGGTTGTCCATTCAAATTTTGTTCTTTATTCTATAAGTAATGAGAAAATTCAATTTTTAGAAGCCCTCTATAAATCTTCGATAATATCCTATGCTTCCCATAAATGAGTGAATTTTTGACACATCCTTCGGTATGGGCCAATTCATAATAACCCTAACCTTTTCAGGATTAACGGACAATCCTTCCTTAGAAATGTCATGACCCAGATACTATATTGTCTTTTTAAAACCCACATTTGCTGAATTTAACATATAGTTGTTGTTCTCTCAGAGTTTGTAATACCAATTTTAGATGTTCTTTGTGTTCTTCTTCATTTATGGAATACACTAAAATGTCATCTAGGAATACCAGCACAAACCTATCAAGGTATTTGTGGAGGACAATGTTAATTAAACACATAAAGGAGATGAAAGGGGTGAAATCATAGCGACCATATCTGGTTCTAAAAGTTGTCTTATGAATACATTCATATTTTATTTGTAGTTGGTGGCAGCCTATTCTTAAATCAATCTCTGAAAATATAGTCTCTCCCCTCACTTGATCAAACAATTCATCAATTTCGGGAAGTGAGTATTTATTTTTGACATTTAACTTATTCAATTGACAATAATTGATGCACATTCTAAATATGCCATCATTATTTATCAAAATTAGTATTGGGCCCCCTTATGGTGAAACACTATATCTGATGTAACCATTTTCTAACAAGTCCTATAACTACATTTTTAATTCTAATAACTCTAGTATACGCATTCAGTAAGGAGATGTAGATACGGGGGTGGCACCTGGTACTAAATTGATAGAGAAATTTATGTGTCTACAAGGGTGTAAACCTAGAATTTCCTCTAGAAAAACGTATTGGAATTCATTGATAACTGGTAAGGTCTCTAATTTTTTTTTTCATTGTTCATTTATTTCCACCTGCACCATGTATATCTAGCATTCTTTTCTTGAATTCCTTTTTAGTTGTAAGTCTGAAATTTGTGTGAAAATTTATGAATATTACTTATGCAGAAACCCTACTACTAAATCTGGTTTTACTACTCCTACTTAATCAAGTTATTAATCTCAAGTATTCAACATTAACATTGAAATAAACACATTAACAATCTACACAGATAGAGATCTAAATTGAATACTTCCATGATGACAAAGTGACACACATGATTTTCTAGACAACTATCCCCGGAAAAACCAAATGCGAGAAAACCAGTCTTCTGGCTGCTGGAGGGTATATATTATTAAGTAGATTCTAAGTACATCAAATCTAGGCACCTTACTAGCTAAACCGACAAAGAAATACAAAATCTGCAGCAATACTTCTATTCCGAAAAACAAAAGATCTGATTGATTCACACCCTCAAACGAGATTTACAAAACTTATCCCTTTTTAGTCTTCAAAAACCCCAACTCTTCTCTGAAGCCCTGTGTGTTAGCTTTTCTAGCCAGCGTCAGCTCTGTTGGCCTCCTGTTGCCTCTGTGCTGCCCTTTCTGGGCCTACATAACACCTGAAGCCCTCTGCATTGCGCACCTGGTGCGTAGCTGTTGCTCCCTTTGCACTGCTCTGTTTGCTGCGTCTCTTCTTCTTGCTACACTCTTGGCCTTAGATCAGATCATCCCTCTGGCCAACACTACCCCTCGCTGCTGTTGAAACACTTATGGAAATTATTAGTAAAACATGCCCTAGAATTCCAGCTTAGTCTCAACTGTGTGTGTTCTCCAACCGACCCCAAGCCTTTCCTTTATAATTTTCTTGTTGGGAAACCAATGGTCATGATCTAATCTTGGATCGATGACTAAGATTAAAATAAAGCTCAATCCAAGTGACTTAATTCATTTCCATCACATGTTTAAATTAATTACCTTTAATCTTTTAATTTTCCTAAGTTATACTTAGGGTCCTTAATTAAAAATATTAATTAATTAATTTTCTCTTAAACATGATGGAATTTCTCAAATCCCTTTCTGTGTCTTGGATATCTCATGCACTCTAATCCCTCCATAAATTTTTGGAGCTAGATCTCATTTGATGCTACCCCAACACTAAAAAATCTCAACACTCCCTCTTAGCGAGGAATGTGCTATAGCACAATACTTCACCCCGAAGTTTTGCATTGATCTCTGGTGTGGGTCTCTACACTAATGATTGGCCTCGTGCCTTTCATCACTGTGATGTTGTTGCTCTCTCGTACTACTTCCCATGATGCTTCCACCGCCATCTCCACATCTATATTGTAGCTCCCTCTAAATATGTTGCATCGTGTTGCCAACTATTGCACTGAAACTCAGTTGCTCAGAGAAACAACTAAAAAATCCTACCCAATCTTTGACAGACAAGTCAGTTGGGTCTCATCCTCATCACTGAAGCTCCATAGGTTGTCTCTCTATATTTTCATGTTGAGGTTTCTGCATAGCTAGAGCTTTTCATTGCATAAACAGACCTCCTCTACGCTGGTAAAGTCACATTAGCCCCTCTTTGATGAAGTCCCCTATGTTTTTGCTGCACTATTCTATCCTCCAAAAACCTCTAGGCTATTGCAATGCTCTACTGAAGAAGGCCTGCTCTCTGCTGCTCCCTTCAGCTTCCAGCACTGGCTCTGCCCCATTTGTGATTCTTTGCACCCACTGCTCCCCTTGTCCCGCTACTATATTAAGGCTCCCGTAGCAGGGATGTGATCCAAGAGTTGGGCTACTCAAGGATCCTTCCACCACTCTATAGTTTCTCTATAGATCCATGTCACCCCACTTTCATGTTTCATGAGCACTCATGGCTACATCATCTTCAGATCCATCATCCGCCACAACAGCCTTGGATCTAGAAGTTCCCTTTTCCTTCTTCTTCCGAGGAAAACTACTGGCGAAATTTCCTAGTTCATTGCACTAGAAACACTTGATCTTAGATGAATCTCGCTTCTTTATCCATTTCTACCTCTTTTATGCCAAGGCTACATCTTCCTCTTCTTCCTTCTTTACTTTACTCGACCTGATGTTGAACTGCCTCTTGGTGATCTGAAATATTTCTTCTTGTCGGAGGATAGCCCACATATTGTCCGATTTGGGAAGGTCTGCTCTACCCAAGAGACTTTGGAAAAAACTTCCCAGTCCTCTGTGACAGTGTTTAGATTTTTCCTCACCATAACATCGTCCTCAACCTTCACCGCCATGTTAGTCAGTTGATCTCATATCACTTGAAGTCTAGACAAAAAAGTATCAATATCTTATCCCTTGTCCATCATGAATAACCTCAGCTAGTTCTTGAGAAGCATATTTCTCTAGACATATCTTCCTTCATATAGTGTGGTTAGAGGTACCCACATCTCATGAGCGTTTTTCTTCTCATCTATGTGTGGGACCACATGATCTTTGATCCCGTCCATTATGAAGCGCTTGGCATGTGCCACTGCTTCTTCATGCTTCACCAGGAGATCTGCATCAGTCGGCGTGGCCAAGACTTTCTCTGCATGCTCCCTCAGACCGTATGCCTACATGACTACCAGGATTCTGTCTTTCCAGATTTCAAAGTTGGAAAATTCGTCCAACCTATCCTGATCACGTAGTCTGTAAGGTGCCATATTCTCAGAAAATATGTTGGAACGAATCCTCCTCCCTATTCCAGAGACTTGGATCGAGGGTCCTTGGTGAAAAAGGAACCCTCTACTCCCTCTGGCAACTAACTTCCTCTCTTAGAAGTCTGCCAAATCAAAGTGAATCAGCACTCTTCAATCCTATGATCAATCTGCAGATTTATTTTTCTGGAAATCCTATGAGAAGTTGTTATCCTCTCGGTCTTTGTCAACTTTCTCAGGCTAAATTCTGAATCGACGGAATTTTAACCCCACCAGCAACTACTGAATCTCTGAAACTCAGCTTCTTCCACTCTGAATCAACTAATAACTTCAAGACTGCATCACCTTGTTTGGCCTTTTCTTGAGTAGACAGTCCCAGCATAGCTTCTGTGATGCCTCTACACAGTAAGTACGTGGACCTATGTGCAGACGTCATCACTCTGGCCTCTTCATGGCTCTGCTTCCCTCTGCTACTATGCTACCCTCTCTTGTCTAGCTTTTTGTGACTGCTGCTACTTTCTCTTATGCTTTCTGCAGCAAGGATTCTTCAATCTTCTTGCTGGTGATTCAGCTAGATCTGCAATCACTCTGATACCATGTGAAATTTTTTGAATATTACTTATGAAAAAACCCTACTATTAAATATGTTTTTACTTCTCATACTTAATCAAGTTATCAATATGAATTATTCAACATTAACATTGAATTAAACACATTAACAATCTACACAGATACAGATCTAAATTGAATACATGCACAATGACAAAGTGACACACAATATTTTCTGGACAACTGTCCCCAGAAAAACCATATGCAGGAAAACCAGTCTTCTAGCTGCTAGAGGTTTTATATTATCAAGTAGATTCTAAGTACAGAAAATATCAGCACCTTACTAGTTAAACTGACACAAAAATACAAAATCTACAACAATACGTCTGTTCCAAAGACAAAAAATCTGACTGATTCACATCCTCAAACAAGATTTACTGAACTCATCGCTTTTCAGTCTGTAGAAACCCAAACGCTACTCTGAAGCCCTCTGCATTAGATCTGCTAGCCTACGTCAACCCTGTTAGCCTCATGTTGCCTCTGCGCTGCCCTTTCTAGGTCTGTGTAGCACCTGAAGCCCTCTGTGTTGTGAAACTGTTGCTCCCTCTGTGTTACTCTATTTGCTGCTTCTCTACCTCTTGGTGCACTCTTGGCCTGGGATTAGATCATCCCTCTTGCCAATGCTACCCCTCAATATAGCTTAAACACTTCTGGAAATTCTTAGTAAACCACGCTCTTGAATTCTAGCTTAGTCTGAGTGCCTTGCCACTATGTGTGTTCTCCAACTGACCCCAAGCCTTTCCTTTATAATTTTCTCATTGGGAAACCAACGATCGTGATCTAATATTGAATCGATGGCTAATATTAAAAGAAAGCTTGATCCGTGTGACTTACGTAATTTCCATCACATGTTTAAATTAATTACCTTTAATCTCTTAATTTTCTTAAGTTAGACTTAGGGTCCTTAATTAAAAATATTAATTAATTATTTTTCTCTTAGACAGGATGGAATTTCTCAAATCCCTTTCAGGGTCTTGGAGATCTCATGCACTCTAATCCCTCCACAAATTTTGGGAGCTAGAGCACATCCAATGCTACCCCAACACTAAAAAATCTCGACAATGTTTCGGATGGATATCGGTTTTGGCTACCTCTAATTAACCTAGTTTGCCCCTCTTGACCCATACAACTCATTGTTTTCTCCAAACAATTTATAAACAATCCATGTTTCTCTAACCAGTCCATGCCTATTAATAAATCATAGGATCCTAAAGTAATAATGTTTAAATTTGTTTCTGTGTGATAACCATAAAAATCAATGACAGACTATCTTATTTGACTGACTACTTTTTTGTTGGTACCAGTGGATAATTGTACCAACCATACATTCTTAAAATTTTTAGGTTTTAATTTACATTTTCCACCATTTTGGGACTAATGTAACTTAGGCTAACCAATGTATCAATTAAAACGGAAACATATTGGTTTAAAATGGTACCTTCAATCTCAATCATTGTAGATTGGTGCTGAACTTGTCTGTCCTCTAGTGCCACGCTGATCCTGGGAATATTTCTGGCAACATCATTCATAGTTGTTGCTTCATGAATGCTTTAATATTCTAGATAGATCATGGATTATGCGAACAATCCCTTAATAAGTGTGGTTCTCCACAACCCCAACACTTCAATGATTCTCTTTCCTTGACCCCACTGCTCTTTTTGCTATTTATTTCCATGGGTTTTAACTTAGTATGTGAATGTGTAGGTTGATTTATATTTCTCTTGTTGAATTTATTCCTATGACGATAATTTCCAAAATTCATAAGATAAGGAGGATTCTATCTTTTTTCACTCATTAAAGACTTGGTTTTCTCCTTATTCTGCCATGGTTTTAAGCCTTCTCCTCTATTCTTGAACAGGTGATAGCACAACCTAAATTTTCTCACATCGTCGTCCATTTCCTTAGGATTTCCAAACTCAATCCTTTTTTTGTAAGGTGCTGGTAAACATTTGAAAAATCATTGTACCTTAACTTCTCTTCTTTAATATAGGGAACATACCGTAATAAGTTTGAAAATTTATACAAACTCTTCCATAGTTAGATGTCCCAACCTTGACTCATGGAATTACTTAGCACAATTGTCATACTATCGCTCACTCATGTACCGAGACTTAAATTGTTTCTAAAATTATTCCCAAGAAAGTGTATTATCTTCCAATAGATTTACACTTTTCGCCTCTTCCCACCAGAGAGTAGCTTTGCCCTGTAGGTGGTAAATAGCTAGTCGAGCCTTCAAGTTACTCTCATACTCATATACCTGAAATATTTTATCATGTTAAGAGGCCATGCTTCCGCATATTCTTCCCTTTCCCCATCAAAAGTAGGGAGTTTAATTTTCCTAAACTCTCCTTGTAACTCCATTTTCTTCTTTTATTTTTGTGATTTCAAATATGTCTTATCCGATTCACCTCCACTTTCAAACTTCTCTAACTATGCTTCGACCTTTTCCTCTTCAACCCTTCTGGTTCTATGCTTTTATGGTTACACTTTTTGATCAACTCTCTTATCATCATCTCTTTTTCCTCACTCACCTTTAGTAGGTGTTCATTATTTTATAAGGTATTTCAACTCTTTTTGCAGGTTTTTGATGACATAGATAAACTAAGAAGTTTGTGGGGTACTTCCATTACCTAGTTCCACATATATTTCTTCATCGATTGATATGGCTGGAGGGGAATCCTCTACCATTGTATGGAAATATGCTTCACTTACATACCTTATAAAATGATACAATCGACTATCAGTTTTCATATTGATATTTATGCACATATTTTGTCTTACTATGATGGTTCCTTGTAGGTGGAGTGCTGAAACTATTCTTTGATACAATTTTTTAATAGTCCTTCATCTAAATTTTTTTTTTAAATCTATAAATAATATTCCCACATTCCTTATAATGTTGATTCCATTCCTACATGTTGGTTTCCTTTCCATGGTAACATTAATCAATACCTTACTGATGGGAACATCATATTGTCTACTTCTTCTATGCATACATATACAAACATGGTGTTAACAATTCTTGATCCATTTGGTTATTATGTGACATCCTGCGCATATGGTGAAGAAGGCGTATATGTTTTAGACATGTCATTTCCTTTGTGAATTTGTTAAATGACTCCATTTCCTAATGTTAAGGTGAACAACCCGAGATATACATAGTGAGGGGTCAACGTTGTTATAACTCCTTATGTTTAATTGGATTCACTCAATAATTTTAACTTTGGTTTTTCTAATAGTGTATTTGGGGAAGAGTATGGTCATATAAACAGAAGTAACCCCCACTCCTAACTCATCATTAGGGGAATTTTGAGGTCTAAAATGGCTCTCCTAAGGAAATTATTAAATAATAATGGAAATAATAAAATAATATTTGATTACATCATCAAATTTTAGAGGGAAAAAAGAAAAAAACTACTTTTTCAACTCGTATTTTCCACTTATCTCCCAAATTTTTTACTCAAATTTCGAGCGGGAGTACTCATTGGACACAAAATTTAATTCCTCATCCAAGGAGTACCTGTGTTGAATAATTTTTATGGACCCTGCTACAAAAAAAAATGAGAAATAGATGAAAAATGTGTTTGTAATCACGTTTTTTCATGTAATTCTCATTTTTCGTGTAGAACGGTCCATTGAAAGTATGCAACATGGGTAATTCTTGGATGAGGAATTAAATTTTGCATCCAACGAGTACTCCTGCTCGGAATTTGAGTAAAAAATTTGGGAGATAAGTTGAAAATACGAGTTGAAAAAGTAGTTTTATTATTTTACTATTTTTTAATATTTTTACCCTTTTACTTAAAAAATGGTGAATCAACCCCCATGGTTGACATCGTCATCTTGAATCCTATTATTTCTTATAAATTTTATTTTGGTTGTAAATTTTTCTTAGGAGGCCCATTTTAGACCTCAAAATTCCCCTAATGAACTTAACTTTATTCCAAGTTACCTGTTCTACTACCGTAATGTTGTTTATTGGACTTGATTCTCATGCTGAATGATCTTGTACCATTGATGCCAGGCACATGTGATTTTCACATTGCCTATGGTACCCTCCACCCTTTGAAATTAAAATTTGAGGTGTTGTCACTCGACGAATACTATGGATTTCTCTTCTCTTACCCTAGCGATAAGGCTTGTAATATGTCTCATTCGCAAACCATCATGTCTCACTCCATGTGTTAGCTCCTATAAAAGTCTTTCAATGAGGAAGGAGACACTCAAAGTTGGGATTTTATGTCAATGTATTATGACACTTCCCAGAGCTCTGCCACATCCACTGTCCATTGAAGTAGGTAAATTTTTCATCGAAGCTTGTTTTCAAACTTATTTAAGTGCCATGGTCTATTCATGGTTTAAAAATCTCACTAATTTTTGTTTTCGTCTTGTCTATGTCCAAACAGGGACACAAATGGGTATTTTTGTTCTCCTCTCATCTTTTCCTTATAGTATTAAATCGGCAAGTCATTCGTTTTTTCCCTGGTTTGGATTATAAATATCCACTCAATAATTTATTAACTTTTTTTAGGGTTACTTGCACAATATGTTGTATTGTCTAAACTTGACAAATATACCACTAATTTTCATTATGTAGGAAGAGGGAAACCCTTTTAGCCGCTCTTCTTGGTGCTAGCTAAATGCGGTACAAATTCTCTTCTTTATGTGAGTTTATTCTCCTCAATTTTGATAGGCACTTTATTTTAGTGTTATTTCAACATTATAGAGTTAGTTTATTCAAAATAACCCCTTTTTTCTTTTCCTACATTGCACATCCCTGGAAATTGCTCGCTCGTAGCAGCAGGTCGTCCTTTGTTAGGTAAATAATTTGTTTTGAAGGGTTTTTTTTCTCATATTATACATATTTATTTTATTATTTCTCTCCACTAGGGTTGACACCAATCCTTTTATTCCTCTTTTGTAGGCACCTCCAGCCCCTGCATACTCAAGGTTTTTAATCTTACTAGTCTCAACATGGGTTCAAATTTTTTCCTTCATTGGCTGGCTCCTCTCACTCACACCTGATCACTTATTTGACATCATATCTGCTTCTCAATAGAGTGTTTCACACCTAACGAGGACAATGGTGCCTTATGTCCTGTACGGTGTACTGTCTTCTCTGCTAGGATCGTTAATGGTTTCATTTGGTTCCTTTCAACTTGAGCACATACTTATGAGCTGAAAACCCTTATCTATTATGGGGTTACATTTTTTTATCTACTTCTTGTTTGTAAATATTTCAGATGGAATTTAGGCCTCTGTATAGAAAAATACCCATACTTTCACTGGAAAGTCTCGGGCGATATTCTTTTAAGAGATACACTCTCATATTTCCTTTCTAAATTTAATTTATGAGTATGAATCCTTAATTTCATATATTGTGAAAGATTTGTTTTGTGTGGAATTGTCATGTGATTATATTATTCTTTATCTTTTTCAAATTTTGCTTTGGATAAAATTTCCAGTGATGGGTTATGGTAAAAATTCTATAGTTTTGAAATTAAGTCTGAAGGTAATGTTTACTGCTACTATGAAAAAATTTATTCTTTTCATAATGTCCATGTACACATGTCTCAATAGTAATTCCCACAGCCTCATTCAACTATATTGATTAAGAAAATTTTTAGTCTGGTTTCCAGGTAGATGTTTCCATAAGTAATCCAAGGATTTATTTTGATATATTTAAGTATTTATGTTATGAAACACTTATCCAAGCAGTTTAGTTTCACTGGTTTTCAGCTTCAGAAATTTGTTCCAAGGCTATCATGATTTCGATTGTATATTAGTACCCTTCACCACCTTAGATGAGTTTAATTTAAATTCTATACCAAAATAACTCAACCGCTTGGCTCAGACCCCACTATCGGTGCTTTCTTCCTTTGGAGGGAAGAATTCGACATTTACCCCAAAATAATTGTGATACCCGCTTTTTCCCAACTTTTTGTTCTTTTTCAGAAGCTTGTGGGAAAGTGTTCCTCTTCTAATTTTTCTTATATATAACCTACTCGTTGAAGTTTGCAATCGAGTTATATGTTGTATATGTTAAGAGACATATTGTATTGATAGTTTTTTTATATATATATACGGTTTAGGCACACCAATACTAGTTATCCAGTATTGTTATTTTCTATCATTTTGGTATTTCAAACCAAGCATGGAATTTGTCACCGTGTGTCTCCATGCAATTTCTAATTTGCCCATGAAAATTCTTCTCATTTTAAATCTAGGAAAATATCCAGATCTTAATGATATCATTTGCACATAAGAGAAAACCACATAAACTCCCCTAAATATAATTCACATTTTTATATCAATTTTCATAATTTATAATTGACTACCCAACAATGATTTTGATCAATTACTCATTGTTAATACAATTACTTGGATTCTCTTATGTGTAGTATATCCTCTTCTGGGCAATGAGGAAATTTAAAACTAACTAAGCATCATTTCGCCCTAGGTGCTCATAGTATCCATAACCCAACCCAAAACAAAAATCAGTTCCAAGAATAATAAGTCAAGAGTATTTTTTTTTCCAGTAACAATAAAAGTTATGGTCTTCTTACACTATTCCTTCTAGAATTTCTTTACAGAAAAATATTCCCATGCATGCATCCATCAACAATTTATAAATCATTAATTTTCACTGTAATCATTTCTTTTATATCTATCTACGAATTTCTTCACAGTTATACAACCACTCCCATCTATCCATATTCAATCAATTCTATGACCAATACAATACATAATATAAATTCACTAAACAAGTTACATATTTCACAATTCCTATTGCATGCTTCGAAAATAATCAATATACTCATAATTTTCATCAAATCAACATTTAATAACTCTACAAAAATTTCTAACAAGATTTATAACTAAAAATGCACTTGGGTGAAACACCTTCCTCCCAACCATCAACTAATCCTCCAGTTCCCCCAGAGGAGAGATCTAATGCCAAAGGAATCAACATCCTCTTATGATTCCAAATAAGGTATTTTAGGCCTTACTTCCCTAGCAGATTTTTCCTTAGCGGTGTCCCACTTTCTAGGGTCTTCCAAATCGCTAGACTAGGCTTTCGTCTTCTCTTTTTTTTCAAATAATGTGTTTTCTCCTTTTTCTTTAAAGCCCGCCTTTTTCCCTTGCGATTCTTTATTCATATTTACTTAGTGTTTTTGCCTACACTTAGTGATTTAATAGATTTTATCTCCAATCAGATTAAATATTATTAATCAACCCTTAGGGAGTTTTTAGGAGTGATTTAAGGGAAGGTTATCTTGATCTTATCTATCGGCCTTGGTTTCCGAATCTTGGCAATAATTTCTTTAACTCAAGTGTTTATTTGCCAAGTAATTTCCATTTCTCCTTTTCATTATTTAAATTCATTTATTACATCATCATAATTTATTGTTTATTTAACTCGAGTCCACCATGGCTTTCTAACCATCGCAACTAAAATTATTTCAATCTAAAAAGAAAATATATCTACACAGAAACAAAGGGGTATTACACTTTTCAAAATCTCCAACATAGCTTTATGAACTTTCCTAGATATTTAGATCTCCCACTCAAGGACTTATATTTATTTTTATTTTGTGAGCATCGTCATACCTACAATGCACCTTAGTTCTAGCTTTCCATGTTTTTCAGTCTCATATCCTTTAATAACAAGGATGAAAGTATTTAATTGAGCTTTAAAGTAGCTGCATTACTATGTATGGAAACAACTAGACTATCCCATGTGTCTGGTAGAGAACATAAAAAAATGATGCATTTATATTCATTTGAAATCATAATATCGATAGATAATAGTTAACTTACCATAATAATGAAGGTGTTCAGATGCTTTTTCATTATGTTTCCATCCTTCACCCTTATGTTATATAACTTATTCTATAGAAACAATTTGTTCAACAAGGAATTAGAATGACACAAAGCCTCTAACTTATCCCACAAAGCCTTTGTTGTAGCTTCACTTGAAACATTCAGTAATACTAAATCCGAGAGACACAATTGTATTGTGCTATTTTCCTTTCTATCTAACTTGATTGAGTCTTTTTTAACATCCTTTTTGGTGCAATACCCAAATCCACAATGATCCGCTAATCTTTGTCCACTAAAATATCTTCCATTTCGAGCTTCCAAAACTAAAAATTCTTCCCATTAAAATTCTTTATCTCTATCTTTGAACTGCTTACCATTTTCTTTTCACCGCAAGAATCAGTTTCGTTCATCTCCCATTATAATAGGCTCTACCACAAACCTGAGCCAAACCTCTTAGCTAAAAAGGCACCCCTTTGAATCCAAAAATGCATTGATACCAAATGTAGGCTTTAACCATATACAATTAATTGTTGCAAACATATTCTTAATTAAAACGAAAAAGATGAAGTAATGGAAAACAAACACATTAGAATAAATATTTTATCACAGAAACCAAAAATTGAGAGAAACAACAACATATTGTATTCTATACAATATTATAATACAAAATATATCCCAGATCCCTAAATCACCAATCCACTTACCCTAGATTGGAATACAAAAACTACAAAACTATGGGGAAAACCACCATGCACCACAAAACTACTATTTACAAAAACCATGTGGAAAAAACCACAAAAATCAAACTCAAAAAATGCCCAAATATTTCTTTTGGGGAACTCTCCCGTACCCCATATAAGGGGGATTCCACCTTTTGTTATGCATCACACATTTTAATTGTGTGTAGGAATAATTGTGCAAATAATTTCACATACCCAACAATAAGGAGATAACAACTAGAAGTTTAAACATACATATATGTAATGTGAACAAAACTTCTTAATTAATTATAAACACACGAAAAGTTAACCATATAAATATACTTACTTTTCTCAAACATATCTCTTGAACGATCATGGAAAATATATGTGCAAAAATTGTGTGGATATATATATATATATATATATATATATATATATATATAATGTGAACAGAACTTCTTAATTAATTATAAACACACGAAAAGTTAACCATATAAATATACTTACTTTTCTCAAACATATCTCTTGAACGATCATGGAAAATATATGTGCAAAAAGTGTGTGGATGTAAATATCAAGTTTAGACACTAGTAGATAATGGTACCCCCTCATTGTTTGACGTTGGTCTGCCTACACCATGAGATGATGATCTTGCACCATTATGAGATGATGGCTATATCACATAGATAGATAATGGAATCAACAAGTCAATAACCTCAACAAATTTGGTATTAAAAACCATCATCCATGTCAACTATAGCATTGTTTTTGGTATGTTTTAGAAACAATTGCACCACAAGAGGGAAATATGTAGTAGATAAATGCATATCAAGTGAAGGGATTAGGTGGCTTATATCTACGTGCTTCACATTGGATTGGTTTTTTTTCCTCCCAAAACCAATCCATTAGAATGCTAACTGTTGAAAATAGTTAACACATTTTACCAAAACAAACTTCACATGTATTTTGCTCAAAAAATATAGTAGGATTTCCCCATTGTTACAAGGCACCACATTGAAAACCATGTAACACCTATCCATCCAATTATCAATAAATGGTTTATAACTATAATCCTCATTAGAAATGTGATTTTAGGTGTTTAGGAATTACTCTATATGAAGATCTTTAGAAGGATTAATATACCGTCTTTGCTCATCTTAGGCTTTTTTATTACATTATGATCCAATTCATTTATATGTTCATGACTCTTCTAATATTGTGCAACTCCCCATTTTCTTGGATAATTGTCTCAATAGTTACATCTCTAATTTAGGTGAGTGAGCATCAAATTTTCCCTCGCCTCTATTAGTATTTTGGCAGTGTATTCCATCGATGGTGGTGCACCGTCTTAGGGATTTATAGTTATAATAGTTTTTAATTTAGGTTTAAGTCTAGATTTATCAAATTTAGAATATGGGGAATGAGTTTAGATTGCCATTTCTAATTACTATAATGAAATATTAAATGTCTATAACAAAAATTTGATAATAAAAGTTACTTGCATAAAATTTGAAAAAAGGCTTACATTGCCTACTTTGGATCATTTGCTTCCCATTATTTTCAACGCGAATGTATCCACCAACAATATCCAAAATCAATACCAATTTCTTTTAAGAATTTGAAATCCATGGGGTTTGGGGAATTTTTCTCTTCAAGTGCAGTTATAATTTCGGTTTAATAGTGAGACTAGATCACTTTTTTATTTTTTGACTGTAACGGTCCCATGGCAGGTTGTAGTCGCACACCATTTGGATTGACTTTGAAGCCCAACTCGAGTAGACCCAAAGAATCGAACCCACACCTCGTGACATAGGGCTAGTGGATTGGCCCAAAGACTCGAACTCACACCTCATGACATAGGGCTAGTGGATTCGATGGGGGATTCGACCAATCGAGCTACCTACCTAGGCTAGTGAGACTAAATCACTTTTGTTTCAATAACAAGCCCTTTTTTTAATAAGGTAACCTTCCTCTTTTAAAAAAAATATCAACTACTTCTTTTTACTAAAAAAAATCTCAAATAGTGGACCTTGCACAATTCAGCATTGTTTTGTGTTTGAGATCATCACATAACCCTAAAAAAGTATATGCAATTGCAATGCAATTCATTGGCGGGGTGTGACAATTCCCACAATCCTTCGCACTATTTTCACTAACAAGGTGTGACAATAACCAAAATTCTACAATTTGTTAAGTTTGGCACTCTTTGTTGCACTTTCTTTTCTTCAAAAGTGCGAAGGTTTAGTTGTTGTCGCACTTTGTCTCGTCCTTGAGCGCCTCACTATCCTTGTTATTTTTCTGTAACCACAAAAAAAAATGAAATGTTGCTCTCCTTGGAGTCTTATGCAAGTTGCCGCTCTGATACCGTGTGAGAAAATTCAAGGAAGAAAATACACATTGATTTTATTCAAAACTGTTGGAGAATCTAATTTCAACTACCTGCTAAGTGTCACATCTGTCCATTCAAGTGTCCTAGTTCAATCTGAATTAGTCCAGTTTAGTTCAGTCTCACCGTAATCATTTATTATTAGTGTATCTAATGTAATCTTATTTAACAGTTTTAGAATATTGAGAAGAACAACTTATACTCCACAGTTTTCATTTTTTGTCATGGTATCAAAGCTTAGTCTCTTAGTCTCTTACTCCTTACTGTCTTACTCCTTGGGAGAATAAGAGAAAATGTGAGTGAGCATCTACTGAAGAAGTCTCAGCTGTTTGAAGAAGTCTTTGTGAAGAAGGTTGGCCGAGTGACAGATTGCGCGCTTGAAGGATTTATTTTATTTTTTTATTAGTGAAATGGCAACGGTGTAAGCCACCTATCATTTTAAAAAAATTGGAACAACCATGGCACATATTCAAAAGGGGAAGATGCCATGAAGACGGGTAACTTACAAATCTGCAAAAATCAACAATGCAACCCATCCATCCTCTGCAAAAATAAAAAAATTCAACCATGCAACACATCCATCCTCTGCAAAAATCAACAATGCAACACATTTATCCCCTGTCGAAAGATGCGATGACACGTTATCGAAAAAGGCAGCAGTTTTGAAAAGACCACGAAACGAGCTGCTCTTGACCAAATGAACGTCAGCACGAATTTTATTACGAGGACCAAGTCAATAAGGAGCACGAAGCTCCAAGTCAATGGAGCACATACAGTCAAAAAGGTCAGTGGGCTCTTCACCAAACGAGTGTTAGCCGATTTGGAGCATGCCACACTGAAAGTCAAACAGAAACTAATCCACTGGTCAAGTATTTTTTCAAGTGAGCCACCAGAGCGTTATTATAAAAATGAGAAAGGGGAAGTTCCTTCTAAAAGGAAAGACAAGTTCGAACCACGAATGCCAACTAGATCAACACTTCGAACCGCGGGGATTCTGAGAAAATCCGGCAATGCAAAAAAGTCAAACGAAGTCAAAGGCTTCGTTTGATAAGTAAAAACCTTTCGACCCAAGCAAGAACGTATATATTTTTTTAAATGCTTATGCAATAATTAAAAAAAAGGGCATGTGCGTAGGTTGACTTTTTCAAAGGGCTTTTTTAAGATTTATTTTTTTATTTAAAAATTAAAAAAGGGGTTTATTTATGGCTTTTATTTCAAAAATATTTATTTGAATTTTATTAAAAAAATTCCATGTTGGTTGGACTGTTTGGAGACCATAAATGTTCAAGGATTTACAGAGGTGCAAAAGTTTTTTTTTTTCAAGGAGTTGTTAGGTTTACAAGTTCATTTTATGGTTGAGTCACATTTAGTCTCACTTAACAATTCGGAAAAGTTTATCACTTAACAATTCGGAAAAGCCAAGAACGTATAAAATTTTTTAAAAGCTTATGGAATAATTAAAAAAGGCATGTGCGTAGGTTGACTTTTTTAAGGCGCTTTTCTAAGATTTAAATTTTTTATTTAAAAATTAAAAAATGGTTGTATTTATGGCTTTTATTTCAAAAAAAATTATTTGAATTTTATTAAAAAAACGCCATGTTGCTTGGAGTGTTTCGAGACCATAAATGTTCAAGAATTTACATATGTGCAAAAGGTTTTTTTTAAAGGGGTATGTTACGTTTACAAGTTGATTTTCTGGTTGAGTCACATTTAGGCTATCACAAAACAATTGGGAACTGGGAAAAGTTAAGAGGCTAAGAAAGTTTAATTAACTTTTAAAGATGTAAGAAGTTCTTTTTTTTGAAAAAATTGGAAGTGAAGTAAAAGAATATTTTTTAATTGAAATGTATAAAAGAATATGTAGATGACTATTATTTTTCTGATTTCAAATGCTAAGACAATCAAGAAGGCCTGGGATACCCTTGAAAGAATTTTTGGTGTACAGGGAGCAATTAAGCAGAAGATAAAGAGTTTGGTGAATCTCACTCTCTTCAACCACAAGTGGATGCAAGAGAGTCTGCTAATGACAATGAAACTATCATTAAATCAATCAATGCTATGGTGAATCTAACAATTCTGCTAATGTCAAATTTGATGAAGACTTGTTATCTAATGATAAATGGTTGCAAATGTTGCAACAAAAACATCACAGGGAGCCTTCTCTGGGCATAAAGCTTCAGAACAATTGCCTTCTTTATTGTAGCATCACTGGTATAAGAATCTTCAGATTCTTCTTCTGAAAAAGAACAATAACTGGTAAGATAAAACAATGCTTTCCACCATGAGAAAAAACAACTTAGTGCATTGTCCAAGCTCTCACCAAGTCTGTTAAAGATTTAGTTTAGACTTAGTTAGTAATCGGTTTTTAATTCAGTTAAACTGTTTTCCCTATAACTGTCCATGTTAGTGTATATATATTTCTCCTCTAATAAATCTGCTATGCGCTCAACAATTAGTCTGTCGTCTTCTTTAATTCTGTCTGTTGTATTATTTAATTCTGTCATGGTATAAGAGCCATTGGGATTCTACTTGGGCAAAGGCATTCGAACTTGCTGGAGCGGCTTAGTGTTGGGAATTCCAAGGAGCGACGAAGAAAGAGCCGCCTATTTGTTGTAGAATCAAGGACTTTCTTCTTCTTCTTGCTGTGTTCGAGAGTGAGGAGACTCTGTTTCTCTGCCGAAGAGAAAAGAGCAGCGTTTGACCCTGTTGCGTGTGTGGAGAGGATGCAGAGCTTCATTGATGATGATCATATTAATTCGAGGTCAAATTTACTCTATGAATTTAAAGCATAGCCATAAGTGTTTTTCCGATCATCAATACAACCTACATAATCATTGTCTGTATAACCAAAAAAATAAAGACTTCCAGCAATTGATTTTTCTTGCATTGGACCACACAAATCTGTTACCCTCTGTAGAGGTTGCATACAATAAACCATAAGTAGATGTACCTGCAATGTATCTTAACACCTTTTTTCCAGCTTTCCAATGACAGTCTTTAGGAGATTCCATAAACCTGGAAATATAACTAGCTACAAATGCTATATCAGGTCTAGTAGCAGTAAGATACATAATACTACCAGCAAGTTGCTTATACAAAGTCGCATTAACAATAATACCCACATAATATTTACTTAACTTTGTACCAACTTCAATAGGAGTATCCACTGGTTTACACCTGTCCATCTTAAACTTTTTCAAAATGTTAGTAGCATACTTTTGTTGACTCATAAACATACCATCTTGTGTTTGTTTCACTTTGATACCTAAGAAGTATCTCATTAATCCAAGATCTGTTATTTCAAATTCATTTTTCATTATAGATTTAAATTCATCTAACTGCATGTTATCTGTATAAATTATGCCATCAACATAAAGACACAGTATCAAAATATTACCTTGATGATCATTCTTGATATACAAAATGGGCTCACGGACGCTTCTTTTAAAACCATTATTCAGCAAGTAATGGTCTATTTGGCTGTACCAAGCTCTTTGAGCTTGCTTCAAGCCATACAATGCTTTCTTCAACCTGTACACCTTATGTTTTTTATTTTTTATTTTGAAACCAGGTGGCTGATCAACATACACTTCTTCGTTTAAAACACCATTTAAAAAGGCATACTTTACATCCATTTGGTAAATAGGCCACTTGTTTTGTGCTGCAATAGCTAATACAAATCGAACTGTATCAATTCTTGCTACAGGTGAAAATGTTTCACCATAATCTATGCCAGGTTGCTGTGAAAAACCTTTGGCAACTAATCTTGCTTTGTGCTTATCAACTTCACCTCTCTCATTTAACTTTGTTTTAAAAACCCATTTGACACCTATGGAATTTTTATCATCAGGTAGATTAACCAAATCCCAAGTTTGATTTCTTTCAATAGCATCGATTTGATTATTCATTACATCTACCTATTATTTTTCCTTTATAACCTCTTCAAAAAAAGTAGGTTGAAATAAAAGAAATGAAAAATTTACAATATCATCAACATCATCTTGTGCATAAATATCACTTAAGTTTCTCATTTTAGGATTATCAGAATCAGACTCAAAAGATGATGAACTGCTACTGCTTGATGAACTACTATTGGTTTTGTCTTGAACCTGTAATCTTAGAGTGCTTGTTGCAGGTGCTTGATGTCCGTCTAACAGAATAAAAGGATTAGGACAAGTATTTTTCTCCATTTCATTCCAATACTTGTCTTCGAGAAATTTCACATCTCGACTTATGACAAACTTCTTAGTTATAGGATTAAACAATCTGTATGTCTTATATTGATCACTATATCCTATAAAAATATACTTTTCGCTCCTATCATGAAGCTTTTTTTCTCAATTTTTCTGGAACATGAGCGAAAGAAATACAACCAAATATGCGAAAGTGTGAAACAATTACCTTTTGTCCACTCCATGCTTCTTCAGGTACAAAAATTTGAACACTGGAAGTTGGCGATCTACTTAAAATATATATTGAACATGCAATTGCTTTAGCCCACAAATATTTAGACAAATTTCATGTTTTGAGCAAACTTCGAGCCATATTCATAATTTTTTAATTCTTTTTTTCTGCGACTCCATTCTGCTACGGAGTATAACTGGTTGTTGTTTTTTTTAATACCATGTTGTTTTCAAAATCAATGAAATCGTTAGATTCATACTTACCTCCTTTATCAGACCTCAGACCTTTAATAAAATTTCCACTCCGTTTTTCAACCTCAGCTTTGAACTCCTTAAACCTGGAAAATGTTTCTGATTTATATTTGATGAAATACACCCAAATTTTCCTGCTAAAATCACCAATGAATGTAATAAAATAGAGACTACTAGCAATTGATTTTTCTTGCATTGGACCACACAAATATGTATGCACTAACTCTATTTGTTCTTGGGCTCTATTAGAGGCTGAAGCAAAACTATCTCGCTTATGTTTACCCATTATACAACTTGTACAGGAAGATATGTGATCAGATAAAGCAGACAACCATTTCACCATATTTTGTCTTTGCAACAAACTCATACTTTTGATAGGTAAATGACCATATCGCAAATGCCACAGATCAGAGTCAGTTGGCGTTGAAACATTATGTGCATACAACTTCTCACTTTTCAACTGTAATTGATACAACCTGTTCTTTGTCATTTGAATCTTTGCAACAAGAGATTTGTGCATATTATGTTGTGTAACCAGCTCCAAAAATAGAAGAAAAAGATATCAACGCCTTAGAAATAAGCCACTTTGAGGGGGCAACCTCCAATACATTACATAAATTAACAATTCTTGGATGATACAATTTACAAAACCTCCTTTCTATATATAGGAGTCCATGGGGCCATAATGTAATCCTATTGGGCCACAATGTAATCCTAGCCGACCTAACAATAATAATTTAAGGGCACAATAATAACAAAATGGGGGTTACAAGGGTTCAAGAATAACAATAAGGGGGTTACACTAACAATAATAAGGGACTATACTAGTGATATAGGGACCTAACATGCCCCTCTCCTTCAAAAAAGTGTTGTCCTCAACGCTTAAGTAGCTCCGGGTGCTTCTGTATAAAATTCTCATCCTCCCATGTAGAATCTTCAGTGGGTAAGTTCTTCCACTTGATGAGATACTCTGAAATTGATCGATTCTGTAGTTGTCGAGTTCTTGCTTCCGTGACCGCTTCAGGTTCCAATATGATTTTTCCTTCCTCATCAAGTTCTGGTAATATTGTTTGAACTGGAAGATTTTCACCCATAACCTTCTTTAAGCATGAAACATGGAAATTTGGATGTACTCGCGAAGAAGCAGGAAGCTCCAATTTGTATGCCATAGTACCAATATTTTGCAACACCTTGTAAGGACCATAGTACTTTGGCGATAATTTATTATCCTTCTTTGCTTGCTTGAGGGACATTTGTTTGTATGGTTGTAGCCGTAAAATACCCAATCTCCTACATCAAAACTTCTCTCGCTACGATGTTGATCTGCCTGTTGTTTCATTCGATTTTGTGCCAAATTCAGGTTATCCTTTAAGAGTTGGAGAACTTCTTGCTGATGCTCGATGTGATCTTCCACTGCTTGAACCTTCGAATTTCCTCTTAAATATGATGTGATGGATGGTGGATGATATCCATAAAGTGCCATAAATGGGGTCATTTTTGCTGCAGTATGGAAGGAAGTGTTATACCACCATTCAGCAAGAGGTAACCACTTGACCCATCGTGTTTGTTTATCAGATACAAAACAACGAAGATATCCTTCCAAACATTTATTTACGATCTCAGTTTGACCATCAGATTGAGGATGATAAGATGAGCTATGAGCTAATTGACTACCCAAACAAGAAAATAACTCCGTCCAAAAATTTCCAGTAAAAATGGGATCTCTGTCGCTCACAATAACCCTTGGGCTTCCATGTAGCTTTTGAATTTTGTCCACAAATGTAGTAGCAACTGTACTTGCTTTAAATGGATGAGATAATGCACAAAAGTGTGCATACTTGGTAAGTCTATCAACTACCACCATGATGACATTATTGCCTTCGGACTTCGGTAAACCTGTGATAAAATCCATTGAAATCTCCTCCCAACGTTGACTTGGAATGGATAAAGGTTGTAGAAGTCCCTGGGTCTTAATTGTTTCCACTTTATTCTGCTGGCAAACCAAACATTCTGCCACAAACTTTTGAATATCAGATTTAAGGCCATCCCAAAAAAATTCTTTCTTCACCCTGTGGTAAGTTTTTTAAAATCTCGAGTGTCCTCCTAAAGGAGAAGTGTGCAATTCCAGAAGAATCTTTTGTTTTAGATGGGAATTCTTACAAAGATATAAGCGATCTTTGTACCATAAGGAATCATTTTTCCAACTAAATGTATCAGATGTACTAGGATCTTGCTGCAACTTTTGAATGAGTTTCCATACATCTTTGTCCTTCCTCCATTCATCTCTTGCTTCGGTTATCCAATCTGGTTGGATAATAGAAATGGCACAAAGCAATGTTTCCACATCTTCATTCTTTCTTGAGAGTGCATCTGCAACAACATTAAGCTTTCCTTTTTTGTAGATTATTTCAAAGTCATAACCCAACATCTTTGTGACCCATTTTTGCTGCTCTTCTGGAGATAGTCTTTGTTCCAAAAAGTGTTTAAGACTATCATGATCAGTTTTTACCTTGAAGTGTCTTCCCATTAGGTAAGTTCGGCATTTATTTAGTGCATGCAGTATTGCTAACATTTCTTTCTCATAAATAGGTTTTTGTAAATACTTTTGTTTGATTGAACGACTTTCAAAAGCAATGGGTCTTCCTTCCTACATTAAAACTGCACCAATTCCATTTCCTGAGGCATCACCTTCCACAATAAAGGTTTTTATGAAGTCTGGCGTAGCTAAGACCGGTGCTAGGCACATTGCCTCTTTAAGATGTTCAAAGGCCTTAGTTGCTTCAGGAGTCCATGAAAATGTATCTTTCTTCAATAATGTTGTTAGAGGTGCTGCTATTCTCCCATAATTCTTAACAAACTTGCGATAATAGCCTGTTAACCCGAGAAATCCTTTCAACTGCTTTATTGTCTTGGGGACCTTCCATTCCTTAATGGCTTTAATTTTGTTAGGGTCTACTTTAACACCCTCGTGAGATATAATATGACCCAGATATTCCACCTCTTGTAATCCAAAGAAACATTTGGATGTTTTTGCATACAATTGTTTCTCCTGCAATAGTTTGAGCACCCTGTCAACATGTTCAACATGATCCTTCCAAGACCTGATATATATTAGTACATCATCAAAAGATACTAGCACAAATTTTCTAAGGAAGGGTTTGAAAATGGAATTCATCAACCCTTGAAATGTAGAAGGTGCATTGGTAAGGCCAAAAGGCATGACCAAAAATTCATTATGACCCTCATGAGTTCAAAATGCTGTTTTCGGAATATCTTCAGTCTTCATTCTAATTTGATGATATCCTGAACGAAGATCAAACTTGGTAAAATAAATTGCTCCATGTAATTCATCCAATAATTCATCAATCACAGGAATGGGAAATTTATCTTTAATGGTGAGCTTATTGAGCTCCCTATAATCCGTACACATTCGCCATGATCCATCCTTCTTGTGTACCAATACTACAGGAGCAGAGAAAGAACTTTGACTAGGTTGAATTATACCCGCCTCTAACATTTCTGCAGTCATACGTTCAATTTCACTCTTTTGGACATAAGGATATCTATAAGGCCTGATGTTTGGAGGAACACTTCCCTGAATCAAATGAATAGCATGATCATGATCACGAATAGGTGGGAGTCCTTTGGGAGTTTCAAACACCTTGGAATGATTGTCCAAGACTTTTTGGAGATCTGCAGAAATAGATGATTTTGATGTTGGAACTTCTAGTGAGCATAATTGTGCAATTACGCCTCGTTGTTTTTTCTTTAGAAGCTTTGTCATGACATTAGAGCTTATTATCCTTCCTGGCTTCCCCGCAATACCCCGTAATTCAACTTCCTTTCCTTCTGAAAAAAATTTCAAGAAAAGTTCTTGAAAATTAAAAGCTACCGTCCTCAAAGATTGTAACCATTGTACTCCTAGTACAACATCAGCACCTCCCATAGGAATGGCAAGCATTGGACTAGTCAATACATATTCCCTCATGGTTAGCTTGATATTATGGCATTTTCCAGAGCAATTTATAGTTCCTCCATTTGCAACCATCACTTGACATTCTGGTGCTGGGTATAGGAAACAATTTAATTCCTTGGCTACCTTACAATGAATAAAATTGTGGGTGCTACCTGAATCAATCAACACTATTACCCTTTTCTTCTTGATCCGTCCTACTATCTTGAGAGTTTGAGGAGTGGTAATTCCGGCCAGTGCATTACATGATATGGTCGGATTCATTTCTTCCTCTTCTATGGCTGGTTCCTGGTGTATATCCTCTTCTTTTTCATTTTCTTCTTCTTCTTCACAATCTATGTAAAATAATTTCTTTTCAGCACACTTATGACCTTTAGTGTATTTGCTATCACAACCGTAGCAAAGCCCTTTTGTCTTTTTTCTTCCAATTTTTTTGGTGTCAACCTTGTAGGTTGTGGAAATCTACGCGTAGAAACACTTCCTTCTTTATAGAATTGAGTGGTAGGCTTCCTTGTCGCCATAATTTTACATTCAACTTTTCTTGCCAACCTGAATGCCTTCTCCAATGAATCAGGTTCCAAAACACGAACTTCATGTTGGATGTTATCCTTTAGATTACCTATGAAGAGATCAATCATGTGTTCCTCTGGAATATCAGTTACCCTTATATTCAATTTTTGGAAGTCCTCAATGTGCTGCCCCACTAAACCCTTTTGTTTGAGATTTATCAATTGGCTAAAGAAGGTGTTGCTCTTTGTATCCTCATAATGTGCTATCATTTCCTCCGTAAAATTGACCAAGTGACAAATTTTTTACGGGAGCAAAGCCATCGATACCATACAAAAGTATTTTGTTCTAAATGTAAAGTTGCAATGCGTACCTCTTGTGTGTTTTGCACGTTATGGAGATCAAAATATTGCTCCATCTGTAGTATCCATGTTACAGGATCCTTTCCATCAAACTTCCTCATATCCATTTTTGGAATATGGTGGTTCTTCCCGCCAACATTAGAGTTTATGAAATCATGATTAACATTTATTTTGTTCTCATCATGAGGTTCTTATACTATCTTTTCACCATTAGGAAACCTTTCTTGTATCAACTTTGTCAAACCTTCCATGTCTTCTTTTAGAAAATTCTTCATGTTTTCCATTTTCTCATCGATCTTAGCTTCCATGTCATCCATCTTAGATTCCATGCCAACCTCCATGCCATCCATCTTAGCTTCCACGCCTTTCTTCAAACCGTCCATCTTCACTTCCACGCCATCCATCTTAGCTTCCATGCCTTTCTTCAAACCGTCCATCTTCACTTCCACGCCTTTCTTCAAAACTTCCATTTCATTTTTTGTTGCTCTTTGCAAGAGTGAAATTTGTTGCACTTGCTCTTGTAATTTTGATAGATCATGTTGCAATTATTCATCTTCATGAGTCATGGTAGAGCCTTATGAAGGCTTAATGGGTGTTGAATTCTTTTTAGGCGCCATTTTAGAATCCAATATTGATACCTTTTACTTGCTTTGAGGAGCTCGATATTGAAATTGAATTATCTCTGTAATTGAAAATCTTAAATATCTGAAATTCAGCCCTGTAGTAGCCCTCTGAAGCTTCTTTCAAATGCCACAAGTCTGATCTAATTTGGATTCCCCAAGACAAAGTTGTGTCCAATCTCCCACAATGACCTAATTCTGGACTGGTTCAGTAGAGCAAACTTGTAGGACTTGCCACGTGTCATTGTTTTGTCATTTGTCTCTAAAATTGATAGCCAAGAAACTACAGTCCGTTTACTTGCGACCAATTTTTACGGCACTCAAATCCACTTCCCAGAGAGAGAGTTATTGAACTTTTCCCACGATCACCTCTTTGAGATGAAATTCAGGAGCCTGAAAAAGCACTACCTTCCACAGATCATACCTCAAAAAATATTGTGAACCAAGCTCTGAAATTTTTTGAAGAATTTCCTCAGGATTTCAGCTTCGCACCATACAAATTTCAGATTCTGAACCTTCGTAGACACAAATTTATAGCAAACATTCCACGATGACCTGTTTAGGAGCTTGAAAAAAGACCTAACTTCCACAGATGATATCTCCAAAAATATTGTGAACCAAGCTTTGAAATTTTTAGAAAATATTCCTCAGGATTTTAGCTTCACACCCTAAACATTGCAGCTTCTGAAACTTCGTAGAAAAAAATTTATAGCGAAAATGCCACGATGACCTGTTTGGAGCAGCGAAACCCTAGAATCCCAAGCTCTGATACCAAATGTTGTGTAACCAGCTCCAAAAATAGAAGAAAAAGATATCAACGCCTTAGAAATAAGCCACTTCGAGGGGGAAACCTCCTATACATTACATAATTGAACAATTCTTGGATGATACAATTTACAAAACCTCCTTTCTATATATAGGAGTCCATGGGGCCATAATATAATCCTAGTGGGCCACAATGTAATCCTAGCCGACCTAACAATAATAATTTAAGGGCACAATAATAACAAAATGGGGTTACAAGGGTACACTAATAACAATAAGGGGTTTACACTAACAATAATAAGGGGCTATACTAGTGATATAGGGACCTAACATATCAGAAATCGTGCAAGTAGTGTTGTGAAAGCTAACATCATAACCATGTGCATCTAACTGACCAACACTTAACAAATTATGCTTGAAATTGGGTACATAATAAACATCATATATATTCTTCGCAACATTTTGTTTGGTTAAGACAAGTACAACACCCTTTCCTAAATCTTTAACTTGGTGATAATCACCCAAACCAATAGAGGAACTGAAAGATGTATCAAGATGAGAAAACAAATCACTATGACCAGTCATATGATTACTACATCCATTGTCTACCAACCAAACATCTTTATTAGGTACTTTCATAGTCACTTGGCATGCCAAAAATAAAGCATCTGATGTTTCACATTCAGTGTTTGTGACATTGGCTTTGTTTTTACTTAAGACATACTGTAATTTTCGACATTCAGACTTATAATGGCCATATTTTTTGCAATAGTGACATTGAATTTTTTATTTATCTATCCACCTATGACCATGATCACTTTGAGGCTGCTCTGAATGTGCTTGAGTTACCTGTGATCTATCATCAGACTGAGACTGTCCTCTACCTTTTCCTCTCCTGCCATGAAAACCTCTGCCTCTACCTCTATCCATAGAAGCTTTAGATTTGAAAGCATGCTCTAAATTACTGACATCTAAATTAATTCTTGCTTCATGAGCCAACAAAGAACTAGGTAATTCTTCCACAGACGATTTTTTTAATTCTCTCGACTCAAAAACAGTAACTACCATGTCAAATTTTTGAGGCAAACATCTAAGAATTTTTTCCACAATTATTTGGTCATCAAGTTCTTCACCATTAATTCAAAGCTGATTAACAATACCCATAACTTTAGTCATGATTTGATCAACTATTTCTGATTCAGTCATTTTAAGTGTTTCAAATTGTGTCCTGAGAGTCTGTAATTCTACCATTTTTACTTTATCATTTCCTTGATAAACAACCTTAAGTATATCCCATATTGACTTAGCAATCTTAGCAGCAGTAATTTTAGGAAAAATAGAATCATCTAAAGAATTTAAAATGCACGACTTCGCTCTACCTTCTTTCTGTTTAAGTTCATCAAATTGTTTTCTTTGAGCAGCAGTCTTTCCAGCAATTGTATTTGCGTCAGGGTCTATGAACTCCAACTCTACTGATTCCCAACACCCTAAGCCTTGTAAGCATACTTGCATTTTAAGTCTTCAAAAATCATAATTTTTCCCATTAAATAGAGGCGTAGGAATGAAAAACTGACTCGTCGAAGCGATGTTTAGAACAACGAGAATTTTACAGATTTAAAACACCTTTTCTGCACTCTCTTTCCCAGCAGAAAACAAATTTAAAAACAACACACATTACTATAATACAATCTCCATGTTGTAACTTGGCAACAAATATTCATGCAAAATGCGGTATTCCTCTAATTCAAGACCAAACCAGAACAGAGGGCAACAGAAATGTGGCAGAACTAATAAATAGTGTTAGCTACGCAGCACAAGGCTTCAATAAGACCACACAAACCCATGGACAAAAGACACTCTGCTAAATTTAGAACAAGCTCAATAACAAATTGCAACAATAACAAATTTGCATACCCCCTCCCACACTCTTGGATGTCTAATTTTTGGGAAGGAAAAGGGAACTTTCTAGAGCTCTTGGGGTGCTCAAGGGCAGGAGAGACCCGCATAGAATTTGATTTTGAGGTTTTAGTAGTCCTCACCACAAGCACAGGCAAGGTCTTGGCCTTGGAGTTGTCTACCGACACAACATGATAGTCGAACGATAGTTTTTTTCTAGAATTTGGTAAAAAAAATTCGAAAAACCAGGTAGTTGGAGTGTTTGAATTGCATTTTTTATAGTGGAAATGGATTAGGCATTATCAAAAACCCTTGAAACACTCAAAATACTGAAATTTAAGAACTCTAAACAAGATTCTCATAGATCTTTGCCAAAAATTTTCAAAATCTTATCAAAATTTCTAGATTATTCTATGTGTTTTTAGACTACTGCCTTGGCCAGTCCCCCACTCTATATTAATCCTTTTCAACATTTTTAATCATCTCTTAAAGCGAGAACCACCTCCTCCTCCCGGATTTTTCCTCGTAAAATTAAATTTTGATGAAACGGTTTGACATATATTAAATTTTCTAATATTTTTATTTATGAATTTTATATTTTGTAAATATGTAAATTTTACCAGAGTTGCGGGAGAGATATTACAATCACAAGCTGTTGTTTCCCTCTCTCTAATGTCCCTCTATCCATGCCTTTATGTTAAAAATATTTGAAATCCTCTCAGCAGGCTTAAGTAAGAGAAACCTAAAACTTAAGTACATTTGTGAAATTACTCATAAACAACTTAGTACACGTGTGAAATTACTCACAAATCACAACTGTAACTCTGGATTCTGGAACTTAGATAACATTCCTTGATGTGAAAAATTATGCACTGAAAATATTGAAGGTTAAGCAGGCAACCAAAGTAATAAACGGAGGAGTCTGTGTGTCTACGAATCGGGAACTGAGGTGACAGCTCCCGATCATCGGGCTCCGGTGACCCCCCTCCCTCCGGCGACAGTCAAAACGAAAATGAATACGAATGGAAAACGGAGGAGACCCCACGGTAACGGGCCGTTAGCGGACCCCACCAGCTCTGCCCCTCCTCCCGCGAGCGCCCCTCCTCCCCCACCCGCCGCTCCTCCCCCACCCGCCACCCCCACGTCCGCCAGCCCCCAACCGCAATTAAATGCGCGTTTTCATTTTTGAATTTGAAATTCAAATAGTTCCTGATGCTGGAACTATTTTCATTTTCCAAGCAGCTCCGCGAAGAGGATTCAGCTCAGCGCAATCGTGGTATACAGTCGCACGCAAGGTAAGATCTGCTCTGTATCTTTCTCGAGTTTTAAGGTATTGTAGGTCCAGCGCACTTTGTTCTGCAACATTATCATCACCATCGATTACGACAAGGATCGATGGTGGAGATCCATGACTGTTTGAAACATTTTTTGCTTAATCCGAAGATCCTCTGGACAATGCATGAATTGATGGCGTTGACATGTTTCCTATTTGCTACCATATCTGCCTTATCCGCCTGGAGGATCAGAATGAAATTCGTAACTAAGGGCCAAGATTTTTAGTGGAGACAAAGAGTTATTGGCCTGTTGTACAGATCTACGTATCCACGGTGGATTGAGCTAAAGAGACCCTGGCTCGTTGGTGCATTGCTTGAAATCCATAAATTCAACATTGAGTGTGGTTGAATACTCAGAACGAAGGGAAATGCCCCATGCTGATACGATTTCCATATGCCAGATCTGTCATAATTTATAGAATCGCGTGGCCAAACTAGCTTCACGGAATGCTGAATAACAAGATTGTGGTTTAGTAAAGTTAGATGCGAAGCCTTCCACATTATCTTCATCCAATTGCAGAGGCATCCGTTCCTGCCAATGAGAGGCTCTTCCACCTTTCTCATTGTTTTAATTTTAGTACACAGGCCAAATTAAATCGAAGATGCTCTCGGGGTTCACAATTCACTGTCATATTTAAAATCTGAAGGCAATTTTCATACTACAAAACAATAACAAATGTATTTGCTGATTGGCTTTCAAGTGCAATATACAGGGCCAACAAATTTTCTGGCCTTGGATCAAACACCGGTTGAACTGCACAAGGCAGGCTACCCATGTGCTTTAATATTAGTTATTAGAGTTTTATGTTGGCCATTCCACTTCATTTTAGTCACAGGGATTTTATGTTAAGCTGTACTTGGCAGGACATTTATTGCCACAAGTTATGTTACATTAAGTTATAGAGGAATTTATTTATATATGGCAACAAGAATCTTGTTAAGGTAGAGTTTCCAAAATAAATCCACAACTGTTAATAGGAATTTGGTTAGGTGGGGGTTATTAAGATAAATTTGCAAGTGGCAATAGTAACCTTGCTAGATAGTGAAATGTTAAAGACCACCTATGCACATGGAGCCACCTGTTGGACATGAAAAGATAAAAGGCCCAAGTGGGGTAGCAAAAACATAAATAAGCTTTTACGTATCAAAAGAGCATGCTTTTGGAACTGTTTTCCATAGGTGGTGTTTGTTTAAATTAGCACTCAAAAAACAGAAAAAAAAAACAAAACCCTAACTACCAGGAAACTGAACAGCTTAGACACTTGTCAAAACAGTAGAATATGAATACTAGATATGCAGGCACAGGCTAACCGAAAACACTAACAGCAATTACAAATCTGAACTATTAATCACATCTGCTCTTATTAACTTAGAAAAAGGAATTACAATGCAATAGCTCAAACCAATAAACCAGAAGTTAAATAGATAATAAAATAAAATGATAGCAAGGCAAGATGAAATGATATATACCCATGTATTATGCAATCAGGTAACAGAGAGAAGCCAAGGAAAACTTTTGGTATGCATATAAATTTTTTTTATTGCAGGCTGAAAATCGCTTTCTCTAATGCCTATAGGCATATAAATTTTTTTTCGTAGGTGTAGGCGCTGAAAATCATTTTCCAAATGCTTCTACAGAAAAAAAATTTAAATAGATAAATAAATAAAATGATAGCAAGGCAAGATGAAATGATATATAACCATGTATTATGCAATCAGGTAACAGAGAGAAGCCAAGGAAAACTTTTGGTATGCATATAAATTTGTTTTGCTGTGGGTGATGGAAAATCGTTTTCCAACGCCTATAGGCATATAAATTTTTTTTCCTGTAGGCGCTGGAAAATCATTTTCCAGCGCCTACAAGGAAAAAAATTTATATAGATAATAAAATAAAATGATAGCAAGGCAAGATGAAATGATATATACCCACGATTATGCAATCAGGTAACAGAGAGAAGCCAAGGAAAAATTTTGGTATGCATATAAATTTGTTTTGCTGTTGTTACTGGAAAATCGTTTTCCAACGCCTATAGGCATATAAATTTTTTTTCCTGTAGGCACTGGAAAATCATTTTCCAGCGCCTACACGAAATTTTTTTTATATAGATAATAAAATAAAATGATAGCAAGGCAAGATGAAATGATATATACCCATGTATTATGCAATCAGGTAACAAAGAGAAGCCAAGGAAAACTTTTGGTATGCATATAATTTTTTTTTGTTGTGGGTGCTGGAAAATCGTTTTCCAACGCCTATAGGCATATAAATTTTTTTTCCTGTAGGCGCTGGAAAATCATTTTCCAACGCCTACAGGAAAACGAATTTATATAGATAATAAATAATGATGAGGCATATAAGTGAGATAAAATGATAGACACGCAGGTATTATGCAATCGTAACAGAGAGAAGCCAAGGAAAACTTTTGGTATGCATATAAATTTGTTTTGCTGTGGGTGCTGGAAAATCGTTTTCCAACGCCTATAGGCATATAAATTTTTTTTCCTGTAGGCGCTGGAAAATCATTTTCCAGTGCCTACAGGAAAAAAAAAGTATATAGATAATAAAATAAAATGATAGCAAGGCAAAATGAAATGATATATACCCATGTATTATGCAATCAGGTAACAGAGAGAAGCCAAGGAAAAATTTTGGTATGCATATAAATTTGTCTTGCTGTGGGTGCTGGAAAATCATTTTCCAACGCCTATAGGCATATAAATTTTTTTCCTGTAGGATTTTCCAGCGTCTACAAGAAATTTTTTTTATATAGATAATAAAATAAAATGATAGCAAGGCAAGATGAAATGATATATACCCATGTATTATGCAATCAGGTAACAGAGAGAAGCCAAGGAAAACTTTTGGTATGCATATAAATTTGTTTTGCTGTGGGTGCTGGAAAATCGTTTTCCAACGCCTATATGCATATAAATTTTTTTCCAGCGCCTACAGGAAAAAAAAATTATATAGATAATAAAATAAAATGATAGCAAGGCAAGATGAAATGATATATACCCATGTATTATGCAATCAGGTAACAGAGAGAAGCCAAGGAAAACTTTTGGTATGAAAATAAATTTGTTTTGCTGTGGGTGCTGGAAAATCGTTTTCCAACGCCTATAGGCATATAAATTTTTTTTCCTGTAGGCGCTGGAAAATCATTTTCCAGCGCCTACAGGAAAAAAAATTTATATGTTTCTTGCTAAAGGATGTTGGTCCAAGAATTTAAATTTTTTATGTTTCTCATCCCATTTCTTATAAATCCAAAGAATCTGTACACAACCATCATAAATAAAGGGTGCTTAGTTTTTTTCTAGCATTTAAAAATCTATTACTGTTGCTATTTAGACTGCTGAGATCTTTTGCAGTCAGAAATTGCTGCATAATATCATAGGACGAGGATCAACACTGGAAAACCAATTCAACCTAGTTCACTTATACTGAGCATAGGGATCATAATTGATATTAGAACCTGTGTGGAATGAACCTTCTATGGACAAAAATTCAGTTTGTTTTATTTGATTGTTGATTGTGCAGAAGCAGAAGCAGGGCCTGTGTGGAGGTGGTCTATCATATTCCTATAGTGTATCATTTCTATTTGCTTATTTTTCAATTGAGTCAACTTGCTAATGGACTATGACAAACATTTCAACCGGTAGCAAAAGTGGAGCTCCAGTTCCTCCAAGCTCCTTAATTGACCTACAGAATCTAGCGGCATTTCCAGCATTTCTTCGTAAATGCAGACACTTCAGATTGTTGAGTTTTGACTATCGCGGGACAATTGCAGCACGAACCATTGATGTGTAACCCGGGGAGGAAATACTTCAATAAAATTTCAATCTGGTAGACACAAGTATTCAAGTGTGGTGATGTTTCCAAGGGTTTCGCTAGAAATGGTCAGGGTGAAAATGTGAAGTTGGGAAACACTTTTTGCCCTTTTTTGACGTTGAAAATTGTAATTTTCTATGTTTTTCAACTTCAACTCCACTAAACTCATATTTTTATCGCAAATTATGCTTTGACATAAAAACAAGAATTTTAGAGAATTTGCCTTACCTCCATACCCATATTTTTTTTTTTTTTAAATAGTTGACATATAGAGGGGGCTTTTGTTTACTAATTGCATATACTTGAAATTTTCAGCAAAATACAAATAGTCACTTTATTATCCTTTACTTTATTAGGAACGTTATTCATTTTTGGAAAACCATAGCATCATAATCGTATATTTCACTAGTGCATGTATTATTGCAATTTTTATCAATCACTATTTTTTATTATTTTTTGAATGGACGGTTATTAAAAGATAACAAAAGACATTTATCATGATTTTCTTTCAATGTGATCAATAATAAAATGAGAGCCTCAAGCAGTATAAGGAGAGTAGCGTAGTATGATTTTTTTGAATTTTTTGGTGTCTCGATTTAAAGTTATTGAATTTTTCATTCAAAGAAATTTTTCAACAATGAAATTCCATAGTGACACAAACTTAGTAAAAATAAATAAAATTGAATTTTTGGAATCTAAACTCATAAATCTTTTACATCATCAAAAACTAGATTTAGATGAACTAATGGTACTTGTCCCATAAAACATTTTTTGTAGGTGTTTTGTCCCTTTCCAAAGGCAGGTGTTTCTTAAAACTTAACTGCTTTGAGTTTTCAGTTAATTAAACTCAATGAGAAAATGTCTCAAAATGAGAGTTTTCTAAAACTCTCGAATTTTGAGAAATTTGAAACTAGTTTAACCTTACCAAACTGATTTTAACCGCCCGGCAACTTGGTCGAAAGTTTAAAAACTCGACGCAGAGTTTGCATTTCGAGAGTTTGTTCAATAAACCTCGCCGAGAGTTTTATTGAACAAACTCTTGGTCTATAAAATGGTGAGATTTATATTACCTTGAAATTCTTCATTTAACAAGTTGAGTTTTTCCAGCTTATTATTTTGCTAAATTGTTATTTTTGAAGAAATTGGCAATAGAATTAGTGTAGACAAAGTCGTACACCTACAAGCTTCAAATCGATTCAATCAGTTTCCTATTTGAATTTGGAAATACCGCAAGTTTTTAAATATTTCCGTATTTTCTTTATAATACTCACTTATATTCTAAGCTTTTCTTTCCGTATTACCAAGATTTTTATAATATTGTGAGAAAAGAGTGTGTAAATTTATTAGTAAATTAAATTTAATATTATTAAAGTATTGCGTGTTTACTGGCATCACTATTATACAAGGTAACTTTACTATTTTATGGCTATTATTGACAGTTCTATGATTTTTTAACTTTTATTAGCTAAATTGTTTTTTAAGCTAGAAAAGTCAAAGAGTTTAAATTTAAAAATGTGTCCCCAAAAACAGCTATACTCTATCATAAATATGTGTCAAATTTTTTACAAAGTAGTGGGACTGAAGTTGTCAATTCTATTTGTTGTAGAGAGTCGAATACATGATCCCACACATTATGAATATCATTATGCACTTTACTATTTTTATCTATTTTTAATAGCACCTATGTGAGGTTACATATACACCATGCACAAATTTGCTGCAAATATTTCCATTTTTTATCAAGGATAACTGTGGTCTTGTTAAAGTTCTAGTTGGGAATCTGCGTGTGGAGATCACCGAATATTGGCAGGTGTCCAACACCACCAACATTTTTGGTACTCAGTAAGGAGGGCTGTGGCTGACAAGTTGAGCTCATGCAGGCTTCTAAATTTTCACACTCATTTTTATGAATTCTTCCCAAATCATACACAAAACATTTATTTCTAGAAATTTAAATGTAGAAGGATATCATTGAGGACTTGTCACTATTTAACTTTAATGTTTAGCAGTGTCCATCCTTGAGCACACCGATCATTTTCTTCAATTTTTCATAGAGCATATCCCGCTTGAGGATGTTGTTTTATTGTTGTTTTTCACGTTCATGGCGACATGTTTGCATACACATGGACTCACGTTCATATCCACTCTTTCTTGAACATGTTGTGTCACAAAATTGTTTTGGGTAATTTTGACGACTTTGATGACAATATTTTGCAAGAGAATTTTAAAATTTGAAAACAGACTCGATGAATCACTACATTTTATCTAATATCATCAGATTCATTTTTTGAATTTAAAGAAGGTAAGCTTATTGGGATTTCGACCACAATATTTTTGTATTCGAACAGATTTCACTACCTGTGATGATTTAAGACATCACTTAAATCACACCTATAAACCTCACACATAAAGTCAAATATACATCAACGAGGGTGTGTTTTCAGCGCAAATTTAAAGACCGCCAGTATAACAATTTTATTATTATGATGTAGGAAATATTTGCAAGGAATTGCTTCAAGAACCATCTCCTCATTTGCTTGCCATTCAAGATCCCTATGAAATTTTCAAGACAAGAAGCATGATAAGTAAAATAGTGTTTTCTCCTCATCCTCCACCCTTCTCCCTTTGATCCTATTGCAGTTGAAATTTTTAGTGTTATTTCATTTGAAATCTTCTTAATGTTAATGAGATCGTGTTGATGGTTTTTTGTTATGAAGCTAAATTGTGATGATTATGTAGCAGTAGTCCATTATCAAACAATATGTGATAAAGGATGAATCTATTCTTCCAAATCTCTCCACATTTTAATAATACTGTCCATGATTATGTCATTTCTGTTTAATCATGTGAAATTTAGTTCTATTAATACCTTCAATCATCTAATTTTGGAATGCATGTTTTTCATTTAAATGGAGAGGCTGAAATTTGTCGTTTTTTCATCTTCTCTTTATACACCAATGTATCATGAGGATACCTATTTACAATCTGTTCCATGATCTTATTTTTTCGTGACATTTTAATCGTACTCACCGGTCAATATTTTGTTCTTCCGTCATTGATTTTGCAAACAATCGATTTTTGATGATCTACTCTTCCGATGATTTGGATCTTCTCAACTCGTCAAGGTACCGACCAAGCTCAAGCATACAAGGTTATCGTAGCTTTTAGACACTCCACCTCCCATCGAAGAATGTTGAATTTTGAGTATCCTTGGCCACTTATGATATGTGGCTGAAAATTTTGTTTTACAATTTTTGCATCTCCATCTCGTTTTTCAATAACCAACACTAATCATCGTTAATCTTTACTGCAAACATTGTCGCGAATGAAAATTTATTTATTTATTTAGCTTTCATTTTTATGGTTTTAAAGTTTTTTTCTGGCATATTCGACTCGCGATGTTTCACACAATTTCATCATACGTCTGCAATGTTATTTGTGTGCTTAAATACTTTTATTTTCTTCGAGTGCAATTAAACGTCAAAAATTTTGGTTTTTAATGTTCTATATTTGTTTTTATTACTATGTATACATATATATCTATTATTATTCCTCTCCACGTAGGCTTGCTAATGTTTGGATGTTAACAAATATCACTCACGTCACCCTGCCTATCATGAAAGTTAGGCGATAGGAGTATTGTTTTTCGATTTTATTTCGTTTGTTGTTTCATTTTTTATTTCCTTATTTATTTGTTTTTCGCCCTAAGTATTCTCGTACAGATGTCATGTTTGCCTCTACAGAAAGCAATGAAATCAAGAGGAAATGTGTTCTTCTACCAACACCGGTTTTTTGTTTATTCCTTCTTCGTGTGAATCATGCTTTATTTTGCTGATCATTCTCATAAACACATTATTTATCATAGAGAGTCAGAAATCATGATGTTTGGGTTTTAACTGGTTCTGCCAAGTACTCTAACTAGTTCTTATATATTTGTTAATATCATTACCCCAGTATGGTAAAGTAAGGAGGGGAAGAGAACCTTAACAAGTATGACAAGAGGTGTACACAAACATACCTATCTAAAGGAAAACTACCGTCTTCAATAAGTTGGGATCCCTCTTCCACCCCATGAATAAATAAGGATTATACAGCAGGTTATTTGGAAAATGAAAAAATGAAAATTGGAAATAAAGGGCGAAAGAAGGGAAAGGATTCCCCTCGCACAAGAGGTGAAGCAAGATACTTCCGTCGAGGTACTTAGGCTCATTGAAGTGGAGAAATGTTTTTGTTTCTAAATATTATGTTCAAAACAACTTCCAAATATGTATCTCTATATATGGAGCAAAATTACATAATCACACCACTTCTCAAAATTCAAAAAACCTTTCTTTCATCTTAAAACTCACTACATTGTGAGTTCTCCTCTTTGTGGTTTACGATCGAATATTTCTCATGACCGTAATACGATGTGAAAACTAACATATCCTAAAACAAGTGAGCACGTGCTTCAAGAAATCACTCGTAACAAAAATCGTAATAGAATCGTAAAATTGATTCTAGTGTACCCAAATATCACTTTCTAAAAAGTAAAAGAACAAAAATTATGGGCTAATGTGAGGCTAAATCCTAGATCTTCATAGGAACAGTGAGGAGTTTATTTGAACAGGTAGCTTGTTCAGTTTCCACCACTTGATTTCATTTACTTTCGAAAGCTTTCCACTTTCAATTCTCATGGTTTCCACTTTCATGCCGGGAATGATTGTGTCAGGTGCTCACTCTTTAGCAGGATTTCTTGACCAATTGAATAAACATAGCTATGTATTCGACCAAAAACTCAGATTTTTTAACTTGCAAAACCAAGAGACCGGATCTTAGGGGGTATGGATGGTTTTTGGTGTATTGGAACAAAGCAAAATCACCGTGGGTCGTTGGATGCATGATATGGAGTGACATGAGGAGAGGATGGTGGCGATAAAGGAGTCACAGGCTCATTAACAAGCAGCAGTGAACAAAGGCTATGGAGACCTATGGAGAAGGTAAGAGTTAAGATCTGTAAGGTTAAATGTGCATGAGTGGTGATGAGTGATGTGGCATGATGGAGGTGGGGATCACTGCAAACTGGTTAATCGAAAGATTTGCAAAATGAGTAGTGAAGGCTAGCTTGTTATAGCTGTGAAATGTGCGAAACACAATGGGCAAGAGGATGACACAGAGACAAGAGGTGGGGGGCGCCCGCATATTGCGTACTGGCGACGCGCGCGATGAGCAAAGAAGGAAGAGGTATATTATGGGGAGTGATGTGTGGTGAGCGAGGATGACACGCGACAGAAGTGGACCGTCAACACGTCGCACACGGCGAGGACATTGTTGACAAGAAACAAACGACGCAATGTTATGGTCAGCATATGCGATTACAAGGAGTTAAGAGTGTTAAATGATACTACACATATTATATACATAGCATAATAGTTTGTGATGTGAACACACAAATTTCGACTACAATACTTTAATGCGACACTTTTCTATTTTGACTGCGAGTTTTTTGCTCAACCTACACTTCAATTTCTTGGCTCTCTTCCCTTAAACATTCACACCTTGCCCTATCATTGCCTGCTTATAGGGACCACTTCTCCATGTTGGGTGTGGCTGTGGAGCCAACATCAGCTCCATCTTGGGACAATGTGGCCGCTCTAAGTGCATTGAGACCGTGCACTCGAATGTCCGTGCTTTATTAGGCGCATGGAGTCACAAATGCATACTTAAGCTCAATTAGAACCAACTAAGCTACAAGCATGACCATCTATTAGAACGAAAATCATCGCACCCTAAAATTCCCGAACGTCGAAATCGAATTCATTAAATCGGAACCTAAAACACACTGAACCTAAATTTGCATAATCTAAAACTAAAACTAGAAATATGCTCATAGAATTGATCTTATTTACACACCTACCTACCCTAATTCACCGGAATATTACTATTCTAATTATAAGCAACAATACACCAAAAGAATTGCTCTAATAACTTTGTTCTTCCACTTTTTTCAACAAACTTAGGAACAAACCTCGCTAATGGTATTTGATAAGTAACTTTTAACCTCGACTTTCTTGCAAGGAGCTTGTTAAACTTAACAACAATAGAAATGTTGAAAAGGTCTAGTGGCTTTTTGATGAATAGTTTTTCAATATGGATAACCACTCGATCAAGATATACTTGGCCTATTTCCTCGAATATTCCTCGACTCAATCTATCCAAACCCTGTAATCCTGGTACTAGCAACAAAGATATACTTGCACCGAAAGATTCTCAAACCAATTAACTTCACCACATGAACAAACATCCCGACACATACCTCATCTTTCCTTTACTAATGACTACAATATATGACCATGAACATGGTAAACATGCAATACGAGATCTTCTAGATGATTTGGTATTAGAAAGCAAACCTTCATTCTGTCACGTTTTAAAATGTGTTGAAACAGACTTTCGAACAAGGGAACATATATTGTTTTTCTCATTACCTATGGTAATCAAGTGATTCATGTTCTTTATATTTCTTTTTCACATAGAAGCTTGCACGTATTTATTACAAAATTCATCAAATGAGGAACATGATTTTTAATAATCAGTTATTGAAAGATAATTTGAGATGGTCTTTGTTATATAGTAATTGTCATCATTTCCAATATTCTCCACCAAGACATTGAGGGGCTCATTTTGTGACTCGTGAACCATGTCATGCCTTGAAACTATTATCATTGCATTCCTCTAAACATGAGCTTCAATTGCTCAAGACATTCTTTAAACCATAAAAACATTCTTTGGCATTGGCGTGAGTAGCCGCTCATCACTCAATGAGGAAAATCTCACAAAGAGCCACGAATCGGCGTCTGTCTCGCAGTCGGGCCGGCGCTCACCCAATCAAGGAGTGTTTTTTAACAAGAATGGCGGAAGTTTGCTCAACAAGACCAAGAATCGTTACTCATCTTGAGTTGGGAGTGTTTGGCTCCGGAGTTCCATGAAAGGGAAGTGGTTTGCCACCTCTCATGGAAGCTTCGGAGATAGGGCCAATCCCACACCATAGGGATCCCAACTCCTCTTCCTCCATCTATAAAAGTCAGCTTGCACTGCCATCACAAGCTAGTCTTGAAGTGTCGCAAGTTTCCTTTGAATCTCCAAGTTCTCAAATTCCCAAGAGCTTCATCACGGTAAGAGCTCTCATTTTTCCCCAAGGCCGACTTCCAAGCAAGAAGACTATCGTCGAGAGACTCTAAGAGAGGCTTGTCTCATCCCCACAAAGGAAGACGTGCACGACCGGAGACCCTCCGAAGGAGACCCGTCACGAATACTGGTTGTACTTTTCGATTGCTGCTTATTAATGAATGACTACCTATGGTTCCACTTATTTTTCATTTATGATAATGATGAGTTATATCCTTTTCTCGACCGACAGTTGCGTATTCGGGATTTTATGCTTGTATTCTCGTGTTGTTTCTTGCATGTGTGTGTCTATTCACGAGACCAGATTTTATCCGCCGAGGTCGAGGAATGGGAACGCTCGCTTCTTTTACGAATCATATTCACCTGTGTAGGCTCACTATCTGTTTATTCGCAATTAGAGCTTGCGCCGTAGCATTTGATGATTGCTGCTAGACCCGTGGCCGGGCTAGTAGGGACGCCTCCGTCTACGTAGGACGGCCTCTCAACAATTTGGCGACTCCACCGGGGATCGTCTAGTTTTGTTTGTCTTGCTGATTGCTTCGTGGTTTAACTTGCTTGGTTAGCCTTCCTCGGGCCAGGTTATTTTGGCCGTTTTTCGCTTCTTGGTTTGGTTTTCCGGATATCATCGATCCGTCTTCGGAGTAGTTCTTATTTTCGGGGTCGAGGAACCTCATCGCGCGCTTTTAGGCTCGACACCGCGCTAATTGGCATGTTGTTTTTATATTGCCGCGCCAATTTTTTGGCGCCGCTCACATCCTCAGCCACCTCCGTGATATTAGGGGTTCGCCGCGCCTGAGCCTGGTCTCACGGTTTTTCTTTTTGGTTTTTCACCTACTTGAGTATGCTGGAGTCTCGTTTGACCGGGAGTTTGCCTTCATCCTTTGGTTGTTTGCTTTTCTCCATCGATTTCATGTTTTAAGCCCTAGGGAACCAGGGTTTTCATGCCTTATCGAGCCTCCTCCTTAGGAGCTGTACTGTTAGTCAAGTCAATTCTCTCGATTGCTTTTCCGCATTCTCTTGTAGTAGCTTGCTCATCAGTTTGGTCACATTTTTGGGCATTGTTCCTCTCTTCATTCACCCTTGCTTGGTCTTGCTTTTGGACTTGATCACATAGTCCATTGGAGCCTTTGGAGACTTTTTCTTGGTTTTGAGAGACTTTGGTCGATTTGAGACCGACTGCTTGCCATCGTAGTGAAACTTGTCCGTTTTTCTCTTAATATCGTTTCAAATTGCTTTTTGTTTTTTGTTTGTTTAGTGCATCTAGTCATCAAACATTGAAAATTGAAAAAAAACTTTTTACTTTTGGTTGATTAGTGCAAATTGGTAACCACATTTTACTAGTAATTAGTGATTTGAATGAAAAGTTTTCGGTTTCATTAGTTGCATTAGGTCATTGATTGTCTTTTCGATCATTTTGTTTGTGTAAGAACTTCAACTCTTCTCCGTAGCTAGTTTTCATCAAACGAAATGGTATTGCATCGTGGCATGTAACTTTGCATCTAGAGATTTTTTTAAACAACACATTCGTTAGGGGCCTTCTAAAACTAAAACGGGACCAGATCAACTTTAAAATTCATCAATTTACACTAAGGCGCATTGAAAATCTAACGAAATACTTAGAGGTCTAGGCTAGAGACGTGCATCGGGATGCCTTCAACCTAGCCGCTATTCGCTTTTGTTTTTAGATGTGCTTAGTACGGACTTCTGTGCTCCCTGTGACCATCGCGTATATAAAGGGAGACCTTCTAGGTTTCAACTTTTGTCCAGAAGTCGAGTCACGCGCCTATACCCGTGATACACCGGACACAAGATTCACAGATTAATCACGTACGGAAAGTCCTCGTTGATTTTTTATTATTAAAACCAAGGTGTATATTGCGTCACTAAATATTTGGTACAATTCTTTGCCTAGTATTCCCAGCAAATTATTTGGTCTTTTCCGACTTCAATTTAAAGACCTGCCAAGCGCTTGTCCTTTCACGCTTGTGTCAAATCTAAAAGAGATAGAGCTACCTTTATCGTCGACTTTAACAACGTGAAGTTTCTTATTCTTCAATGTGGTAAAAAAATTAATCACCTACGATCACATGCTCGTTAGAATTTTTCTTTGCTAGCTGCTTGATCGTGTGCCTTTTGTTTTTGCCTGCAGGCGGTTTTGAGTTTTTGATGTATAAATTTTTCCGTAGTTCATTGTAACCAAGGAACTTTCTCCGATGGGGATCCTAGTCATTTTCTCTCCTTTTTTTAAACACAGTGCGCCCTTACATGGCACATTCCTTCCGAAGAATCGTTGGGTCGCTCGTTTGGTTGTTCTCGAACAGGCCCGGCACAGCCTCCGCCACTGCTCAACCGCCCTTCCACCGAAACATCACGGACTCAAGGTGACCCTCTCGCTCGCTCGTCCTCCCCCATTTTTGGTGAAAGTCCGGGATTCAAGTAATCGGTGGCTAAGAAGAAGAAGAAGACAAGAAGAAGTCTAATAAGCGAGAGGCTAAAAGTGCGGTGCCTACCTGCCTAATGCACCTCCTCTTGATAAACATTCCAACTCGCACGGAAATTCTCAAGTTCCTCGTATGTTGTGCATGGAGACTCATTCTTCTAGATCACCAGAATTCCTAAGGCTGTCGAAGAATGGTCTAACGTCGCCCACCGTTGTCGTTATTTAGAGTCAAAGTTAAAAGGTTATCTTCAATCAGCCGGTAAGGCTCCTAAGAAGGCAGGAAGATTACCAACTTCGTAAGTTGTGTGAAGGGCACCATGCCATTCACCTTTGCCGCATATGGATGAAGCCAAGCGATTTTTGGACAACCCGATCGTTTTGACCATGCCTTCAACGTTATAAACAATTTTCTTGAGTCTCCAATGATCTCTATGATTGATCAAGAGTCATCCTTGGTCAATCTCGCTCACCGAGAAATTCAACCGTAATCCTTCCGACCAACCATCGGGTCGTGGATTGGTTGAACGTCTCTATCCACGGCACCGTGTCTTTTCCGTTGAGAGTGACCCCGCATCCCCATGTTCTTCTTATTTCTTCGCATTCCCCGCATTTCCGATATGATTCCCCCGTCTCGTATCTCAAGAAGTTGCTCCTCCACCTCCCGTGATGGAGGTCTCTAGGACATTCTCCCACCTTCGAGATGGAGGCTTCGTGGAGGATGCCTCTTCTTCTTCCATATAACACCAAAGCACCATCTTGTATTGATGGTGGCCCCTCCAAGTAGTTTGGTTCATGTGCCTTTCAGATCACAAGACAGATTTTGTCCGGTTTACCTAACACTAATATAGATGGTATACATCTATTAGTGTTTTATCCTCAACTAATTGGCAAGCTGTCAGCTATCAATACAACAAGTATGTTAACCGTTGGTTAATAAGATTAACCATTAGGGGATCTTCCAAGGTTACCTCGTTACTTTGGGAGGTAAAACCGTCCATATGGACGGATGGTTGGGTCCTGTGCCCTTGGATTTCAACTGCCTGGGCCACGGCACCACATGGGAGCTCTTGTTCTCCTTTTTCGTGGTGGTCTATTTTCCACATGAAGGACCATCGTGACCATCGACCGCCGTTTTTGGTCCCGATGTGGCGCTCGGCCCGCCATCATCCTCCTGGGCGATCCACCTGCCAGACCGCTCTACCGCAAAACACCATGTGTGGCTACCATCCCACCGTGCTCGTTGATATGCCGTTGTACCGGGCGTCGGGCACGGGTCTCGTACTCGTGATGTTTTTCTTCCATTGGGAGTGAACTTCGAAAGCGATGACTTATTGTTCATTATGATGTGGTTGTTTTATACGAAGTTCTTTTCTTGTGTCGGTTTCAAAAATGAAACAAGCTCGTCCGAGGATAATTTCGCCTTTCTATGTCAACCTCGAAAAAATGAATTAGGTCCGAGGATAGTTCTTTTAATGTGTCAACTCGTTAAAACAATGAAACACGTTTTCGTTCAATTCGAGCCCTTGACAAGTTTCGTAAAATACCACGAGTCTCTTGATCTCGACCAAATCCTACCCATCCGCTTCATATGACCGGAGCCTGGGGCATGTACTCGACTGAGTCATTACGTCGGGGGTATGTTTATTTTTTTTCTTTTTTCACATAGTTTGTTTCCGTTTCAAGTTGTGTAAATGAAACTTAAGCCACATATTTTTATCTTTGTTTCTGTTTGTGTAAAAGGAAAACGTCTCAAGCAAAGTTTTCTTGATTTCTGCTTTCAGTAAAATGAAACCATTTTACTTCCGATTGTCATTTTGTTGCACTGCTTTTTCTGATGAGTCTTTGTTTTCTACTCCATCATCACTATCTACTTGCCGATCATATGCCTTCACTTGGTTGTTTTACTCGTTCCCCGAGGAACCGTCGAAGGAGTGGTCTTGTTAGCTGCACTTAACCCTTACTTGTTCTCGAGCAAATACCATTACCAAAAACCACCATACCCTTATACCACTCGCGTTCAGGAGGAGTCATCTTTCAAATGCCGACTTTCAAACATGAAAATACCAGGCCCTTGTCGTTTCGGACCACAGGGCACGCGAATCGACATCCGCTCAAGATACGCTATCTTTTCGGGCCGGGATGGATTATTTACGAAGTGAATACCCTACTCATCGTTCTGAGAGGTTTTCTCTGCACGTTTACCTTTTCGTGTCCTAGAAAACTATTTACGAAAAGGGACATTTGAGTTTACTTTTATGTTGTTTTTCAAACTCTCTAAACATGAAAAGACACCGAGTTCTTCCTTTGTCGACTCGTTAAACTCCTCGATGACATCGGGGTTCACGAAATGACGCTCCTACTTCCTGCTCAATGTACTAGATGGACGCTCCGCGGGCGACTTACATTACACATTCCCTTCAAGCTTGTTATAAAATAAATCGGGTACTTGCTGCATAAATGGTGGTAGGGAAAAATGGAACCATCATCATTGTCACCCACAAGACGTTTTTGAACATGGCACCTTAGTCCGCATTCCCACGGTTGGGGACATCTCACTTCGTTTTCACTTGCCTCCCTGCCTGGATAACTTTGACTTTCCTTTGCTTCGTTGCTCGCTACCATGACCTCTCGATTCGTTGATGTCAAATAATCGCTAAAACCACTATTTGTGCCGTTATTGCCCAAGAGAAGTTGACCTCTCAAATATCAACCTTCCTCGATTTCCCATGATTCCATTCAACAAAAACATCATGTTCTCTCTGCTCTCGTGTCATGACAAACATTATGGCCTTCTTCCACTCGATCAAGGTCAGCTTCTCGTCGACCTCCGGCCATTATCCGTGAAGCCGACAGAGACTTTTACAATGGAGCTCGATGCTCAATGGCGGTGTTCGCTTACCCGGCACTGCAGTGGTTCTCATCAGCTGGCTCGAATGCGATTCACAGGCCTGTCGCCACCATTGACTACGCGAGATTGTACCGTAGTACCTTCGAGGCCATCGCCATTATTGGTGGTTCCTCTCGTTATTTATTAACAATTCTTCATTATCGGGTCGTAATCAGACGATGTTCTTGCATGTTCGGACTTCAAATCACATATTCGTATGCTTGAACTTGTACTTTTTGGTTTAATGATGTAAGACCCTGGATTGTGTCTCCACAGTAACCAGGTCACATATTGTGGATTATTATGATTATTTAATGCGATTATTCACCTGGATGGTCGACTACACCGTAGTCTATTTATCGATCCTTCGCCTGATGGTCGTCCATACCTTGGATCCTGATTATAGTTTATCGCTTTCCGCATGGCTGCTGGCCGCCTCTTTCTACCGCATACACTGCGTACTTAGAGGTCATTGTATTTCTCTACGAAAGCCTGGACGCATTTTGTGCTCATTTGACACGCTTCTCGCAGCATTTCACTCCTCTCTCTCTCTCGCATCATGCTTTAGGGGGCATCTGCTACGCAATTTGTCACCGTCCCTACCATTCCTTGGCCCCCGCACATTGGAGGGCCCATTTTGTGGACAAATCATGTCATGCCTTGAAACCATTATCATCGTATTCTCTAAACATGAGCTTCAATTGCCCCAAGACATCTCTCATGTTCATAAAACATCTCATTGCTGAGTAGCCACCATCATCGCGAATGAGGTGAAAACTTAATAAATAGCTGCTGCCAACTCACGTCCGTCTCATTTTACTGCGCGAGTCAATCGAAGGAGTGTTTTTTAAAGAATGGCGGAAGTTTCGTTTGGTCGTACTCGCAATCGTTACCTATCTTGAGCGAGTGTTTGGCTCGGAGTTCCATGAAAGGGAAGTGGTTTGCCACCTCTCATGGAAGCTTCTTGAGATAGTCAATCCCACAATTATAGGGATTCCATCCCTTCTTCTCTCCATCTATAAAAGCTGTTTTATTGCTACTGCAAGCTAGTCTTGAAGTGCCCAAGTTTTGAATTTGCAGTTCTCACCCTAAGAGCCTTAATACTCAAGAGCTCCTCATTCTTTCCCTTAAGGCCGACTCACAAGGAGACTATCGTCGAGAGACTTAAGAGAGGCTTGTCCCATCTCAAGGTGTTTATGTAGACGTGTACGTACCCGGAGACTCTTCCAAGGAGACCTTCGGTTGCTTAACATTGGTTGTACTTTCTTTCGATTGCTTATTAATGAATGACCAACGTTATGGTTCCACCGTTTTTCACTTATGATAATGATGAGTTACATCTTTTCTTCGACCTATATAGTTGCGTATTCTCGGGATTTTATGCTTGTATTCGTGTTATTTTCGTGTGTTCATTCGCGACCGGTGGGATCAGGATCGTCGAGGTCGAGAACGGAACGTTCAAGCGATTAACTGGCATCGACCTGTGTAGCTCTCCATCGTTGGTCTATCATTTCGCAATTAGGAGCCGCCTAGCATTTGGATGATTGTTTTGTGACCTGTCGGGCTAGTAGGGATTACTTCTCTTCGTCTGGCAGAGGGGATTTTACTTCCTCATTAGCCTCATCATCCAAATCCGACCGGTCTTTAATCACTAAAGGAAATGTTTTTATTACATGTTACAGATCCAAACAATCGTCTTCGTTGCTCATGTTTCCGCATCACCACCACTATTTACCAGTGTTTCCTCCGTAAAACTCCAACTCTTCTCCTTCTTCATGGAGGATAAGCTTTCCGCTCACTTTAGAATAGCGAGACTAGTTTTCTACATGCAACTAAAAACCACCATGGGCTATTTCTTATTGGAGATTAAAGGTTGTGTCCTTTTTATAACGTCCTTAACACTTTCAGAGGGTCATGCAACTTCAAGGTATGGATGAGGGCCCTCTATTTTTGGGAGGATTAGTCATTAGAAGCGTATGCAAAGACTTTAAGGGAGGGGCCGATTTCCAGCCTACTTTGCCTTACTAGTGATCGTAGGGCTTCTGCTTCTTCTTGATATTGACCCTTCATTTTTGTTCTTACCTCCCCCTCATGGTTCATTTTCCTTGTAAAGGACTCCTATGGTCATACTTCTTGTGGAGTCGATACGGCATGAAACCAAGCGAATCGCCACGTAATTGTCAATATCTTCGATCCCCTCGGGAGGGATTTCCTTCTCTTTCTCGCTCTTGCAAGATGAGTCTATCCTTCCACATCATCATATTAAGTGAGGAATTGACCTTCATCGTCCGTGAGTTCTTGGCTTGTTCCTCCAACTCCCCTTCCACCGTAATGCTGATGTGATTCGTTATTCTTCCTTTCTCACAACAATTAAAGAGAAGCCGATATCACTAGGATTAAACCTTATGGTTAGAATTTACATAGGATGAGGAGGGGGAATTTTGTTTCCAACCTTGGGCTTTTTCTTAACCAACTTATTTGAGAGGTTTCGATTAATTATTCATTTTTCAATTCTATACCCTTGAGATTCCCTCTCTCGATTTGAAGTAGTTAATCCTCCTTGTTCCTTTTTTTCCTCGACTTTACGTTATGTCTTACCCGTAAATTTACGAGTAAAATAAAGTTTTCTTCAACTCTAATGCATCATCAGATTCAATAAAGAGAAGGTAGGCTCTGTCGGCTAGAAATTAGTCCTACAGAAGGTAGGCTCTACGAAGTAGAAATTATCCATAGAATTTAGGCTCTACGATGAAATTACAACACGTTTAAAAGCATGAAAGAAGGTGTGTGTCCTGAATTAGTGGTATATCTTATGCAGTAGCATGATATTGAATTTATTAATACAAATGAACTATGGGAAACTATTCTTTGTATTCCAAATTTTTTAATAAATTAATCACTACATAATATTCAATGGACAAAAGTGCTCAAAAATCATAGAAAATCAACTTATTTAATATCACCCAAAAACTAAAAACACCACTTAGAAAGCACTATTATAATTAATAAAATAATAAAAACATAATGCTTTTAAACATTATAAAAGGGTAAAATCAACTCAATATATGAATACATAAGTTTTACCACTTCATTTTCACTTTTACTCCAACCAGACATTTTGGGACCAAAATATTCTCAAACTTTGAAAGATTTAGCCATAACCATTGGGGTTTTCTTCATAGACCAAGAATCTACATTCTGTTGTTTCATTTAATTTCCATTTTAAATTTTTATTTCTCATTGCAAAATTGAGTTAAAAGTTATTTACAGAACTTGGTGTATGCACATATGAACTCTCAGCATTTTCAACATTATGAACCTCGTATTTCCACAATCAGAACATCAGCTTCCAACGGTACCAAGAACATCCAAATCGCCAATTATCATGATAATTTTGGTATATCATTTCTTCAAGAATCCAAATGCTCAAAGGCACAGAGACGCTCAAAAACCTGCTTTCAATAAATTAACCATTTTCCAAACATGTGCATCTATTTGGCCTTAAAATATGATAACAAAGTTAAATGTACCTTGAATGGCACACCCTCCAAATGTTGGTGCCTACATATTGTTGGAAGTTGCCAAATGATGGGAAAATTGTCCATCATCTCATTTATTTGCTGCTATTTAGCAGTTTTGGAGTAAAAACTTGATAGGATCTCCTTCTGTCAAAGGTTTAGGCTCTTTTCCACAATGGGAGGCCACTTGGTTTGGAAAATTTGATTATTCTCAAGTGATAGTTTTGAGACCCAACTTCTTTGTACCCTAAACTTTAATATAACACATGTATCGATAAATAACAAGGAATATATTTATGACAATGATCTAATGTTGTATAATCAATGAAATGAAAGTTAAACAAAACACACACAGTAAATACAATACGTTGTATCATCTCATTCATTTGTCACACAAGTGCTTCTGGAGCAACTTTAGATCTCCTTCTCTCATTTAGCTTCTTTTCTTCCACAATGAAAGCATTTATTTGAAAATTTGATTATTCTCAAGTGAAGTTAATGAGACTCAACTTTGTACCCTAAACTTGTTTAGTGACATGCACGATAAACAAGGAATATATTTTATACCAATATCCACGTTGTATAATCAATGAAACATATGAATGAAACACACACATGTAAATATAATACGTTGTATCATCTCATTCATTTGTCGTTATTACAAGCCTGAGTGCATCTCGATGAGACTTCTTTGTCGCTTTCAGCTTTTTTCTTCTACAATGGGATATCATTTGAAAATTTGATTATTCTCATGAAGTACTTAAGACCCAACTTTCACCAAATTAATAATGACATGTAATTAATAAAATAATAAGAACATATTTCTCTTTATACCAATGACCATGCCAGAGCAATCAATGAAATGAAAGGAATGAAACACACACATAGAAATATAACACGTTGTATCATCTCATTCTACTAGCCACACAAGTGCTTCCGGAGCAAAAACTTGAGACCTCTTCGTCGAGCTCTTTTCCACAAAATGGAGTTACTCGAATGGAAAATTTGATTATTCAAGTGAAGAAGCCGAGACCCAACTCTTTGTACCCTAAACTTGTCGAGGACATGCATCGATAAATAACGAGGAATATATTTTTATACCAATGATCCACGTTGTATAATCAATGAAATGAAAGGAACAAACACACACATAGAAATAACAAACATATATGAACATAACTTATTAATAAAATAAATGGCAAATCAACAGAATGGTGGTATCTATATCTAAACATAGAGAGATGGTATTATGTATTCACAATTGATATTAAAAGAGGCTAAAGGAATGGTATTTCCACAAATAAACTTATAGGTCTAAAACCCTAAACTTGGCAAGATAACAAAAGGTTTGTGGATATTGAGGTGGCTAGTCGGGTACATCAACTTCCCCGAGGGTACAAATTTTGCATAAATATCATTTAGGGTGCATAGCATTTTAGAGAAAGAACTATTAAAGGTCAAATTTCGACTAGGAATACATGTTATACAAATTTGCCCTTTAAATTATTAAACATCATTTAGGACCCTAAAAGGCCCCGTGATTTTGGGACCTACAATTGACAGAAAACCGCTATTAGCAAATATATGAATCATTGAGACACGTAAAGAGGTGGTAAATCGTACATTCACCTAGATCACCATCGGTTTGCACCAGACTACTTTGTTACCTATGTTAAAGTTTAATGGAATTTTCATTTTAAGTTTGTTCGATGTAGAAAATGTATTTGGTATTACTATATGAATTTGAAACTCGATTCATAATGTTCACAAGCAGGCTTTGCTTGTTCTTAGGTTTACTGCTTTCACTTGGCTTCTTCCTTCAAATTTATTATAACTTAACATATTTAATTCATATTGCAATGAGAGATGCATTTTATAGTTTATATATGAGAGATGTAATGTGATGATGGTTTAAAATTAATGTTATTCTTTGTACCCATGGTAATGCATGATTGAACTGATTTGATTTGTCTCTTTAAAAATGTTAAAGTCCTTAAGATACCTAACCCCCAAAGTACATACAAGACTATGTATTGTTATGTATGAACAATAGTAAAGGTCTATGTATTACATGAATACAATTATTGTGAAGGCTTAGTGGAAGGTTCCTCCTTCTATAAATTTCTTCCTTGAATTTTCTTTAGTGGATAAAATAGCATATATCTGTGTAAAAGAATTGTAAAAGATGTTTCACATATGGATAAAATCTAGAATCATAAGTAGAACTTCAAAAATCATATGAATAAATCACATAGAGTATTGACAATAAATATACAGGTAACCAAATCAATAAAAGAGGACACATATCGATATTAAAGAAAAAGGGAAAATGTCATGATAGAGTCAACAAGACAAAACATATTTAATTGATATAAAAAGACAACTACATCGACATCTATAAAATCAAAATTAAAATTAGAAGGGTTGCCAAACACATTATTATATTTTGGATGCAAGTTTTGTAGGATACAAAATAAATAAATGTTACAAAGGAGATGTAATTTGTAAATACATCTCTAAATTTTCATTAATAAAAATTTTTACCATCGTATTATAAATGTGGTACAACTATATAAAAATGCTTAATATCAATACTAATGTATTACGGAGTTAAAAAATATATTTTTTTATGGTGTTAGATAAATTTATTTATATTTGAAATTATTCAAAATTAAATACACTGGTGTTTCCCGATGATTGATTGGAAAATTAAAGCAAGGTTTTGCTTACCTTATCATTTTTCAAAGGTTTATGCTACCTTGTCATTTTTCAACTCTCGTCCAAGAGTTTTTAAACTTCTGCCTGAGAGGTTTTAAACTTCTGCCTTGAGAGTTTTGTTCTTATAAACCTAAATTATCCATGTTGCTGTATTCTCGCTTCGCTGCTGCTAATTTTTGTACCGCGAATTACGTGAAAACTGTATTCACGCCGTTTATTTTCATAATTTTTGTACCGTAGTCATTAATTCTCGATCGTAACAGTTTCACACTTGACTTAGCCGTTTAATTTCTTGGATCAGAATGTTGCTTGCTGAATTCTGACCGTAGCTGCTGAGAGCTTATTTTTGTCGTGGGATCCAAGTAACTTGTGCTACTCTTTCAATAGTCATACGTCCAATAAAACCAATTAGTGTACAATTGTGACTCAAAACTATACTTGCAAATTTTTGTTCAAACAATATCAAAATATTTGTTATACTCACTAAAAATAGAATGCACTAGTCCCAAACCCAAGCTAGCCAATTAAATTTCTTTAATTTAAAGAAGAAGGCGTAGTTTTGCATCTATTTATCATCAAACAATACTTGTTTTGTATCTATGTTCATTGCTTTCTTCATTTATTTTTGAACAAAGCATATTTTTGCAATAAAGGCTTTGAAGAACACTGAGTAAAAATTTAGACACATACTATTGTAGCATCGTAGCATTTGGTTAACTACTAGGTTATGCTTTTGAAACTATATGTTTTACAGTATTATGTATACATATATATGCTGGTACCAAGTTTCTCGTCATAGGATGAATGCGTCCATTGGTGTAAATGTTTGGTATTTATGGAATACGAATAACTGTCCAATACACACACTGCTTATGACACATATGCTTCAAGAGAGTTGCTGAGCAAGTCTCTTATTCATTTCAACGTAAAAGTTGAGAGGGAAGTTCATCGTTGCCAAAAAATTCAACAGATAAGATCAAAGATTATGTAATATTTCCAATTGCAAAAGATACATTAACACATATTTAATCGTTAGGAAGCTAGTCAATTGGGATTTAAGAGGGCAATGTAAAATTACACATTTAAAGACAAAGTAGTTACAGAACCGCTTTCCTTGCTACAATTATATCCTTATTTCTGTGCTCATGCCGCAGATTGGGGCTTAGGCCTATTTGTAGGCTCACTTGACCAGGATTTTAAACGTTTCATAGTTGTATTTCCATGTTAAAACATGACTTCAGATGAAATTGTTTTACACATCATTGTTTAATGCCCAACCCCATGGTTCATTTGCATTTAAACATGAATATAAAATTCAAGAAAGTCTGCTCGACTACCACTACTTTTGCCTTTTACTTTCAATTACAAAATAATTTCTATTGTCAATACAAATTTAAGACACTTATTTTTGGTCAATCCTAGGACTCGAAAAACCCATGGAAAACCAACATGAGGATTTTGTTTGTCAACTTAGATTACAAAGAGATTAAATACACATCAAGGTACTTATCTTCCTTCAATTTCTTCGTAAGCCCAAATTTCCCCTCCTAGAAATGTGCAATTGCTCGAAATGTAAGCACCTGCCACCTTCTCATTAAAATATGCCACCTGCTTTTCTAGATCTAAAACTGTGTTGATCGTCAAGATACAAATCAATTTCATACCAAGATACAAAGTCTTTGATTTCAAGACTGCTGTACGAGGAATTTAACCTAACAAAGAATTGCAACTGTTTGCGTCTACAACCGCATTTTTGGCCCATCAAGCTACTGCTTGCTTTACTGGTTAATTTGTTGTTCGTCATCAGCCATATCGAGTTTATCGAGCGATAAAATCGGCCATTTGCATTAAATCTGCCAACAAACGTAGTTTGTTTTGTACCGATCGAATCCTATTGCACTTAATGGCCCGCTTTACCTTGCCTGTTGAGTTGAGTCGGTCAGGCGTTAAAACAGTAGCCCCATACGAGGATACGGGGGATACCGGGATACCGTGATTCGAAGCATTTACGTGTACTTGTGACCCTTAATGTGATACCACACGTTACGTTACATATTATTTTATTAAAATATATATATTTAAAAATATATATATATATATATTAATATTAAAAATTAGATTTTTTTGCACAAATTCACAAAATTCATCGTATTCAAACATAGATATTAGATATTTATGAGTCATACATCATCATTGATACTATAATAAATACAATGATACATCGATACACTATACATGATACAATCACAAATTTACACAAGATTGAAAATAGTAAGATACCGTAGTTTTTTTTTCTATTGTTACTGGACCGAAATGTGTTACATTATACATAAGAACATCGGCTAAATATAAATAGAAATAGAAAATACAAAAGAAATTGTTACCACAAGACTACAAGCTCTCTAAGCCTCAATGAGTCAGAGCGCCCAATCCTCACAATCGCATCACCTATTCTCATCCTCATCACTGCTCACCACCGTTCTCTTCCGCTCGATGCATCCTCCCTCTCTATCATTCCATTTTTCGGTGTGGAGGATGACCTCGAACCATCAAATGACAGCCTAGCACTCGGCGTATTGAGATCTAAGTCGGCCAATGCCAACTCAACATCACAATCCACCCATATCATCAGAAAGACATCTCAATATCTTTGTTTTCTTCAAACCAATCCTCGCTCTCATCAGAGATGAGATGAAGGTTGTGCAGCATACCATTATCTACCCGGACTTCAAGCCTCGCTTTTCACACTATACAAATTCCTATACAAGCCCTCCACCCTCTCACACAAGAGGATGAAGTCACTCGGTAGGAGAGCTCGAAGTATGACCACGGAGATATGGGGTTTGTTGCTTTCATGAGTTTCCTACCAAGAAGCGCTCAGCCCTCCGTCTTTAATCAAATCATAGCTCTGCAACCGCTCGCTCAAAGTGAAAACCAGAAGGCACCATCTCACTGCGATTCTATCCCAAATCCTCTCACCATCTTTCTCCTACTTGAGATTTCCGTATCCATGTGAGGAGTGAATCACAAGCTCCACCATTCACCACTCATGTGAGCTGGTATTTTGGGTTCATGAGTGAGCTAAACAACAAGCAGGCACCTGTCCCATTCATTGCATATTATCTTAAAGGATGTACATGTGCCTTTGTGATGTTCCACACTTGGGTACTCACATTTTAAAATAATGGTCTCAAACTCAATCATGAATTCCATCTCCTCATAAACTCTCCTTAGGAGGTTATCCAGAGATTCTGCAAATCACAAAATGATAGTCCACATCCGAATAATTAGATTCACCTTCTCCCCACCATATCCAACACTATGTCCTTCACCTCTTGATGTGATCCTTTTCTCCAAAGACTAAAATCAACAATGAGACCTAAGAGCGGTAATTTATTCTCCCTCAACTCTCTTCGTCACGATGAATGAAGAGGCAAACTATGTATTCATAATCAACAATGATAGATTGTTGTACTCTTTGTAGATATGGAGACATTTGTATGGTTTGTTACAAAGTTGGTGACAGTGTCGCGTATCCTCAATAGTGGCTCCAATTTAAAGTACATCGTATACATGATTTTAGTGCCAAGTTCAATGAATGGACAAGGTGTCCAAAATACTTGTGATATTTGCTTCCACAATCATGCTAGTGCCCTTGCAAATGGTGCATTATCCGTAATGATTTGCACACAAATAACCAAAGCATCAACACTGAGGAACAACTCACCCATATATCGTGCATCTCATTTCCAAGGTATCCACTACCAAGAAAACTGCACCATTCGTGGGATGACACCATGAAGTTAATTAGTGGTGGCATGTCAGATCCGTCCATCCACTTAAACAATGCTAACTCTGCATGTTGCATACACATTTAATAGGGTCAAGCATTTTTTCCACTTTTGCCTTTTAACAATGTGTCCTGAGTTTTCTAACCTGCAGAGGGCACATACCCCGATGGAGTCTATGACAAAGAGCTCGACACATCTCAACAACAAATAGAGGTATCATGCAACAAAGACAAGAAGCTCGACAGAAAATGCAATGGTGAGGCTGCTTCTCTTTCTCTTTGGCAATCTTGTCCATTGACCAATTCAGCTTTCCTTTTCTTTGCCAATTCTCCCCCGGCTAAGTCTCAAAGGGAATTATTGTCGCTTTTCTCAAGAATGGAAGGGGGGTCACTTTGGGATTTTTTTTGATTTTGCTATCACATTTGCTCCACCAATACTCACCCTTTTCTCCAATTTCTTCATTTGGTGATTCAATTGTTAACAAAATTTAATGTACAACTCGGAATACCCAACAAATGAGTCATTATTATAAATACAAAGCATTTAAATGGCTATCAATAAAAATTGTATTTCCATGTACAATTTCCTCCTTTTTGTTTTCCTTGTTGCATATTTCCACAATGGGTATCAGTCAAAAATTTGTTTTCTCTATACTTACATGTTTGTTGCAGCCCATTTAATGGATGGAATACTTTGTACCCCTCGATGAAAAGAGGGACAGTGGAGGGGCATCTCCACGGGAGAAATTATCTCTCTTCTCTCTTGCCCCTATCTTGCTGCGTTTGATTGAGCCACAATACCGTGAAACAAACAAAAAAACAACTAAATACATAAAAAATATGCATACAAACACTATCAAATAAACTAAATGCAAAATATAGAGGGACAATGCACTTAATAAATGCTCGAATCTCTTCGAAAGAACACACTTGCTCCTCGCTCACACTTGCCCTCGCTCACACTAGCTCTCCTTCTCACTACAAATGAAACACAAATGAAATGGATGACAAAAGAAGAAGGAAAAACCGTACTTTACAAAAGAAACGCATTTTTTCAACATGTCTGTCACATTCTCACAGATTTATGTCACCAAGGTATCCGACGGGTACCACGGACACGCGTGTCCCTTTCTTTTGACACATCGTATCCCGACCGCATTTCGTACGGATACGCCGTATCTTTTTCTACTGAAGCGAATCCGTACTTAGACGTGTCTCGCTTTCTGGGATTCGGGGATTCGAGGGCATTTTATATCTCGTTACTTAGCTTAATTTTTCGATACCCTTTCACTTTTGTATAAATCGTGTCCATGACATTTAACCTTACTTTTCGAGGATCATGGATTTTATTCTTCTCATGCAAGGAATCTTGCAACTCAACCAAATGCGATAGATCTCTCGCTCAAAACAAATTCATTTAAAAAATTTGATTATGAACGAAATAGCTAATCGATAAGTGAAGACAAAGCCTACTTTGATTTCTTCGATGGTGGAGAAAAAGATGTGTTGGTGATTTCTCTTCTAATGACCAAGGGTATGATTAGATCTTGTTGTAATGATGATAAAGCCTTTTGCATCGTACTCCGTCCTAGGAAAGTTTGTCTTTGTCTTTAGATAATATTACTTTGACTTTTCTTTACATAAGAATATAATTACATAGTCAACATGAAGACCGATCTAGCTATACTTTCTCAACATGCCTATGTGTTCACACATAGTACTCCGTACAGTACTGTTATCCATCGTTGAAGTACATTCAACCGTCGATTGACACTGTTTTTTAATCTATGTTTAAGAGGGCAAGGTGCTATTCTCACAGTAGACCCTCCATGGCGTCAGAGCCCTACGCAGACGTTCCATGAGAGGAGGATTACTTGCATATTGGTTGTTTAGTTATGTCATGTTTTCAAGCAGGTTACATTTATTGTTCGCGAGTGTACCTGATTAATGTGAATTTTTTTTGTCTCGTGACAGGGATGCACTCGTCCGACTCGTTCACCCGCCCAAGAATCGAAAAGAGGCGCCTGGCGACATGTTCCCATTCGCCCGCGTGTGAGGGGCAAAGGAGAATAATGTCTCACCGTGTATTCATCCCACACTGATACTTTCCGTAAAATCTAAATACAAATTTATTGTTTGATGTATGTTTAATTTTAAAACTTATTGTGGTACTCATGTACCCAAATTCCTAACAATTTAATGTTTTGTATAGTGGGTCATAGACACATTCATTACTCGCTGTGACCATGGTATGAACGCAGGGTCTTATAAGTATCAAGACAGGTACACATTAGATCAATTCCTAGTTAAAATGTTCAATTTATTATATTCAATGTTGAACAAGTGAATTTTTTTCTCCAAATGACGTGTTTAATGTGAAAACATTATGTCTATAGGTGAAAACAATGAGCCGGGCTTATTTTTACTGTGAGGGGCAAAGGAACAATACCTTCACTGTGATTCACCCCACAATTGGATACTTGGTAAAACTAAATGAAAACTTATCGTCGATGTATGTTTAATTTCAAATTTACTGCACCATGTGCCCAACCCAACAATTTAATGTTTTTGTACATCAAGTCATAGACACGTGCTCATTCTCGTCAGTATAGTATGAACGGAGGAAGAGATAGTTTTTCTAACAGTATTTTCAAATTACCAAACAAGCTTTTTAAATACAAATTTTTCTTATAAAATTATTTAATTTTTTAATACGTGCAATAATTTAACATGTTGGGCGTGGTAGTGGTCGCCCCCTCCTAGGGGTAGGAGGCAGGAGCTCATGAGTTTGCCCATCCGAGCCATGATCCCCTTTACACCTATCCTGATATTCTTGCGCATGCCTTGGGAAGATACCATCTTACTTACTATTGATGGATGATATTCTGACGAGATCGATGTATCAACGGTAAAAGTTTCTAACTTACCCTTGTCGAGATCACCCAAATTGTTTTGCACAATTTGGAGAGTTTGATAGAGACTTATCGTTGGACCATCAACCCAAGTTTTTTTGACATGATGCGAGAGGAGAGCACATCATCAACAGACCATCTTCGTTAAATGAAGTCAAAAGAATACGAAGAAAATACCTTCGTCACTATTTGACTCAGGCTTGAAGAAAAACGTTCCAAGACTGCAAGATTCAATGATCTTATTATTGCACTCCATATTTATGAGAAGTTCCTTGAAGATGCACATGGTTCTCAAATAATGATGGGGCGTAATATTTTGTTAGAATGTTAAGCTGGTCATTCGAGAGCACATGAACGAACCACAGACATCGGGTCCAAATTTATGGAGCTAGAAAAGGTCGACACAAGGAACGACCTCGATGCTATGCGAGATGTTGAGTTTAGGCTCAAAGACTCGCTTAGTAGCTCGACCACCTAGTAGTTACACCTGGCAGGAGCACTTTATCTCCGCGTCGATCAAAAATGAGTGGGATAAGATACAAGAACATATCACCTGCTTAGGAGGGTGAAGTCGCTCATAGGGACTATGCCAACCTTCATCTAAAGGCAGGAGAACGCTCATTTGTGAGTTTCCGCATGATGTGTCGAGGGAGATGGAGCGATGAGCTTATTAAGTATGCACCACAAGAGACCACTATGATAACCAGGATACAAATGCACACCAAGTAGGTATGTACAAATAGGTTTTCGATCTAACATGTTGGTATATATACATTTAGTCTCAAAATCGTACGCTAACATATTTATTTAATCATAACATAAAATTTTAGAACAACATTGCCTTTCCCTCACTATTCGAGACTGTGACACGTACTGTACAGTGCCAAACCATTACTCATTACCACTATCTATTTTTAAAGCAAATTGAAATGAATTTATGTCACAAATTTATCAGTATGTAGTCTTATTACTATACACCAAAAAGAAAAGCATACATGAAGGGGTCATCTTCCTGAAGAGATTATTCTTTCCATATTCCAGCCTCATGATGACAGTATTGATACTTTTCAATAAGCATATTTATAGTAAGCTATTATATTTCTTTCGTAAACTCTAATCGTTGTTAATTTTTGGTTTCTACTTTTGTAGTACAGGATATTGACATGATGCACCTTGTTTCGCGATCTTGTCTCCTGGTTCAAGACTCTACATTAAACTACACCTCATCTTTTCTTTTTTTAAGTTGCTTATGTATTCAAAAATATCCTAGAGTGTATTTAGGAGATTCACCGCTTTTTATTTTGTATCCTAGTTTTTGTATCTTTTCATTTCAATCGAAGAATTTTTTCTTCAATTTGTTTGTTGGTTGGTGGATAATTCTATCTAATTATCAAGATCAATGTTCGGTTTATAGTCAACATTGTTTCTTTGATTATATTTAATAAATGCACAATAGATCGTATTTCCCAAATAATTTCTATTTTTTATATTTCCCTGCATTCGTTATCATTTAAGATTGAGTAAGTGTATTTACTTTTGATGTTGAAAATTTATTACCAACTGGCTTAGTATTAAGGAGTGGGGTTTGCTCTAATCTGCACATTCAATCTTTATAGTTTACATATGAACTATAGGGATTCATCCATTATGTGAAGATTTTCCAGGTATTTTGTGTGCTATTGAATTTAATGAATAATGGTTCATGGATATTTTGTCCTATTAATAAAATTAATGACTACTACATTCACTAGAATTTCTCATATTTTACCATTTTGAGTGCCAAGGATTTCCCCATCCCATTCCCACTACACCAAGACATCTCATTTAATTTTTTACATATCATCTATATAATTAGCCGATAGGCCTTTCTTTACAGAAAGATATCACTTTTCGATTAACATTTTTATGAACAGACACTGTTTCTGTTTAAAATGACCGTTTTTTATCCTTTGATATCCGTGTCTACTCATTTTTTAGCACTTGTTCTTGGTTTAGATCACACTAGGCCCCATGTCCACCTGTCATTCTCCTTCTGCTGTCCGTCTGGGTTCATGAGCTCCATGAACGATTTTTGCTAAAACTTACCATCAGCCACCACCTATTTTTCGTTGTTTTGGTTCGCCCAGTGCTCACTGAAGCCTGCAATTTTACAAGCACCATGACTTTTACAGGCTGGTTTGGTTTGCCACTTAGCCATACGGACATTTACGCAGTATTCTATTATCTTTATGTCACCAGAGTCTTTGAGCACTCTGCTTACCTGAAGGAGGTTGGCTCGTTCATCAAGTCGAGTACTCAGATATCATTAATTTACCTATCTTCGACGTCATCGTACAGTTCTGAGAAACCTCTCAGTTACTCACTTCAATATAGGTAATCGTATCAGAATAGATTGTTGTGTCAACTCTTTTCATGTTCTTCTCCCATTTTTGCACCGTGTTCCGCCTTTATCGTATTTTTCTCTTTGGGTTTTTTATCACGATTTTCTTAACGCATACCCTCTCATTTCTTCACACCATTCAGTTGTATTTGATACTGCTTTGAAGAGTTTAGTGGCTTCTCTATTAAACCCTTCTGCTGAACAAACAGTTTTCTTCTTATCACAGTTATCCAAATTCAGCCCGTATCCATGTTTTTAGAGCAAATTCTTTCGTTTCGTAGCGCTATTTCCGCAGAAGTTTTGTTGTTTTAAGACCATACCGATCATTTGTGTCTAATCAGTTTACCGTTCTTTCTCAGCTCTGGTCTTCAATGTCAATCCTTACCTCATTTACAAAGTTTAATTTGTTAGTTTTACCAAATACTATTATACCCTTTAACTTTTTATTTTTTTGAATTGTTTGTGTAAATTCATGCTTTCACATTATCTGGCGCACTTCTCATCTCTGCCTTTGAGGCCTGCGAAAGAATTTCTTTTTTTTCTTCCCCGCACAGTATCACAAGACCGCGAGTTGATTTAAATATTTGTTTTGGGCTTCGCAGCTCAAACACAATCATATGATTATATCATTTATTTCCATGAAAGAAGTCATGGCCTTGCCACCATCGATGTACAATGTTAAGGACCTTACCTTGAATCTCGCTTTTGATATTGAATGATTTTGTTTATAAGTTTCGTGAGGTTATCATAATTTGGCATTGCAGACCTTCATCCAAATTAGTAATCTTGCATTTGCCTCTGCTTGCTAGCTTGCTCGTAATTTATTTTCATTTTAATGTAAACAAGCATTTTCCAGCATGAAAGGTATTGTCGAACCACCAGGCAAGAACTCGCTTTGGTATGGCCGGATAAAATTTATTATGAAATTTGAGTAATTAGCTTGTATTATCTCTGCGATTTCTTGTGTTGTTAATTGCTTGATAAGTTATGGTTATAAGTGCTTCTAGGGAGAATTCTCTCGATTTGTTTGTATTTTTATCTTTTTTGTAGGTGACCGTGTACTCTCCTTGTCAAGTCAAGCCTCGAATCTTCCAACTTCGATTAGGATTGATCACAAGAGAAATGAGCGGATGTAATTTGGTATTACCCATGATCTCGAATTTTGTAAAGTCATACCCATGCAAGTTTAAATTAAAACAACATCCGCTCATTCAACGTGGTTATTTTTGCTCAAGAACTCATGTTTTAGGTTCCATTACACATTTAACATAACTCTATCAATTTTCTGGTTATGTTTACATTCATATACAAATACAATTTGATCTTTCTTAAAGAATTATGTCACCATCCTTGTTCAACAGAAGAATCAATTTTTACTTTAAATAGCAAGTGGTGACACTGGGTTGAAGGAAGAATTTTGTAGGTATTCTAAGACTAGACTTTGTGAAAAGAATTACCATAAGAAGTCATTATTCATTGACCTTCAATAGCATAACTTCAAGGATGCAGCAAAGAAAATGGTTTAAACGTGAGGTACATGACCATATTCAACAATTTGATCAAGGTAGCTTAATTTGACACAATTTCATTTAAATTTGTACGTCAATTTGACACAACTCACTATGTCAACAGTGATTGTCTTCGCAAGGTGATGTTTCTAAAGTGATAAATTATTAAGGAGAAAGAAGAAGATGTATGCTCGAAGAAAACTTGTCATTAAGGGAGAATGTGAGTTTTTCTAAAGACCTGATGATTTATTAAATTAGAACATTTATCGGTTAACAGCATTTACCACGTATTCTCACGAAACAAGATTAATAGAGAATATTTACTCGCTTACCCAATCATCGCAAGCACGTTGTCCAGGATCTACTCAGCTTCCTCTATTCTTACTTTATCATGCTTTATTAATTATTCTATCGCGACATTATTTATTTTTTATTTTTTTGATGATTATGTTAATAATCTTTCTGTTATTACGAGGATCCAAAAGCCTACGATGATCAGCAAGGCCAGACTAGAAGCAAGGGAAAACCGGGTTTGAAGTCGATTGAATAACGACAATCTCATGCAAGAGAGAAGCCAAGAATGTTCACAGCTTTCTAAGAAATTGAAAACAGAATAATGATTAAAGAAGTAAGCCTATGATATGCCCTATGTGATTTATTGAAGGTTCCCAAATTTGTACAAATGAAATAAGGTGAAAATTAGGAGACGAAAATTAACAAGTTTGTAATGCAGATCAACAGTGAATAAAGCCTGTAGCTCGTTATTTCTAATTAGTGAGATTTAAAATTGATATGTTTAACAAGAGTTCAGCTTGCTATTCGTAATCAACATGAAATTTTCATAAACCAAGACCCAAAATATTTGATATATTTTGGAAACCTAGCCGCAAGACAATATGGATTTTTTATTCATTTAAAACTTAGTAGCTGAACTGGGTATTAATATTTATTATTATCTATTTTAATTTATGACAATCTGCTCAGACTAAATAAGACTAAAATATATGCTTTTTTTCTTGTTTATTACACATTTTTCACCGTGTTGAAATTTATATAATTTTACAATTTTAATAATATTTTATAATGCTTGTAGTAAAGCATATGGTGCTAATGTGTTGATGTTCACCAAATTCAAAGCAGAGTTTATATGTATTAGCACTTCAACACATGTCTTAAGTTTAAGCATAACAAGAAGAAATGGAAGTTGATTGCCTACAGAATGTGAGTTAATAAAGTGTGAGGCTTATACAGACAACAAGTCAAGACATGGGTACACAAGGAAAACTCACTTTGTTGAAAGTTCTTTTAGGAAAACTTTTTCCTCCCATACCCATCTACTACCACAACTTATTTGTATGTCACAAAACCCCGTAGCTTGCTTTATCTATGGTGATGAGTATTCTTTAATATGCCTCCACCGCTCATCTAATTTCACCAATTAGCATTAATATCGGTTAAATCCACTCGAATAACCAGAAAATTCGACATGATAAGCGTATTAAAAACACTATCATAACATGGTATTTCACCTCATATTTCCAAACAACAATGAAATTATAGTCATGTTTCAGTTATATCATATGTGCTTCCACATTTCACTATGTTTTTGTGATGTGTACCAAACTACAATGGTAAGCTTCTTGCCATGTTCAAATATTTACATGTTATGTCTAAACAGTATACTGGGTTTGTTCATTAATAACATGAGTCATAATCTTTACATTTTGAGGATATTTTCACATACCCTTGCCTCAGAAGCTTTTTAAACTATATGTAAAAAAGAAGATCATGACTTTCAATATGTCCAATATTTTTTTTTCTGTATGGTCACTCTTATAAAGGTGACAATAGTATAAGGGGTACTTTCTCATACCTAACCAGGTTATTTTATGTCTCTAGTTTTGAATAGATTGTCACAAGGCTTAATATCCTTCACACTATAGTGTGTGCACACGACCATGTGCATTTCAAACACTTTAATCAATCATCATCAATTCTATCATCAATTAGTTCCATCTGATCAGGATTGCAATCATTTGACAAATGAACCTAAAATCCACCCTCGTGGTCAATTCAAGAAAAGACTTCACTTACAAAGATTAAGTTGATCCCATGATCATGCCCAGACCAACCGCTCAAAATAACACAACAATAAGGAATGGAAGCAACTAGAAATGTTGGTTCTAATATAGAACAAATTCAAGATGGAGAAAACCAATTTCTGTCCAAAATAAAATTATATTCAAGATGGTTAACTATTGATGAGATGAGACTTTGAGGTTTGGGAGAGCAAACTCAACACCAAATTGAGTAGAATATGTAGTTGTTATAATATTCATCACGAAATTTGGTAGACCAACGATTGCAAGAAAGTGTTCTTTGCTGCTTGATTTTAATAATAGAGTTCATATATTACATCTATAGTGAATGTTTGAGCATTCACAACTTATGCTATCTGTCTGTGACCAACAAAGTTTCTATTTTTTAATAATGGCTTGTGGTTACAATATAAATGTTGAATGAAAATGTTGAACTAATTGATATCTATTATTAATACTAATTTAAATGCTCATGTTAATAATATTTTAAAAGGGGTGTTTCTTCCGATGTAAAATTCCTAGTTGTAAATTTTTGTTAATACGCATTGTTTTAAAAATATTTTTAAATATCCCTACCCATTCTTTATAAAGAATCAAGATTAATTGACAGATTTTATTAATAATATTCCTGTTTTTCCAAGCTGCCAAGTAAAGTCTTCATTGAACTTTATTGTTCTAGTTCTTTATTGACATTTTATAAAGGCTACCTTCATCTCTTGATTGCTTTAAATTCTCACAAATCAGTGGTCTTATCTTGCATGTATTTCTTGCTTCTGTCTTTCTGTGAGACCTAATCACATTCTGTATTGCCATAGTATTGCCAAGTATTAGCTAAACATGCAAATGACTTTTTCCATGTATTATTACACCGTGTTGTCCTTTCCAAAACAACCGTTCAGTCTTACATTGGGCTTTTTTTTTTCTTTACTGTCACTCACAAACTTAACAGAATAACTTAAAGATATGAACCCAGAGTAACAATATTTTATAAAACTTTTAAGATGAATCGATTTGTCATGAGAGACCTTTTTAGATCCAGTTCTGCATTTATTTTAGTCCAACTGAACCAAGAAAGGAAGCAGGAATTTATTGCTTTTTTAATATTTAATTATTATATCGTATACTCGCTGAATACAGAACAATTACATAGATAGAAGATTATAGTTATGATCCATAGATCATTCTTTTGGCATTGAACTCTGCAATATTATCAAACCTTTATATTATTGTTAATAGATATAATTTACTCACTACTTTGGACACATCCTCTTAAAAGTTAGAACTGAAAGGTCATCTGGGCATGATCAATACCTTGTCACTAATAAATGGGTACATATGATATGAAAATAATGACATTTTTTCTCCAATTAAACATTTAATTTATATTTCAAAGTTTGAAATCCTTGAACATGCTAGTAATCACAAGTGCAATAGCTCATCCAAAGACTTATGTCATCGCTTAACTCAACCTAATATATATAATGTGGCTCTTTTTCCATGGAAGCATAGCTAACGGTGCTTGTGTCCTGAGAAATAACATCACGGAAATGGGGAGAAACCCTTCTGTACTCACAGACCACTGTTCAAACAATATATGATGAGAAATTCATCAGCGAAAGATGAAGGTCCTAATGAAATAAAGACAAAATTTCATTGTAGCAGGAAAGTATTTCCAGCTCAGTTTAATTGAATAAATGACAAGCAACCACATACATGACTATGCGCTGCAAGTCGAGAACATTCTTCTTCATCAAGAACCACACCTGGGACATTGAAGAACCAACTGAGACGTTAATGCATTAAATGACAATTTGTTGGTATCTAAGGTGACTTATATTCATGTTGTATTCACAAAGACCAACAGTATATCTGTGAGGGATGTTCATACTGCAAACAATAAAGACAAAGTCAGGCTACCTGCTTAGACATTTTTTTCATGGCAAATGATCTCAATAAGAGTCTCTGTGAGTCTTCTCTAAAAAATTACACAATAGATAAAAACTAAATCAATGAATATCAAGCAACCTTCAACATTAGTAGAGACATGCCATTGTCTCAGTTTTAAGAAAAGTTTTTTCTATCTTGGATCTTTTCATTTGCAGTCGACATGAAGGAGTTAGAACTTATTCCAAGTGAAACTGCTTTTTACCTTTCAAGAGAAATTTTCTGATGATTGTTTGAGTGCATTTAACACATCCTCAGAGCCATGTTACACCGCTCTAACAACATTTTATTATAATAATCAGAAGAAATCAATTCCCACACAAACATAAATCCCTAATTTCTTCTTGATATCCCCTCTATCGATTCATATCTAGATATGTCATAGAAATTTAAAGTTCAGGTATATGTGGTTCATATACGATATATGAGTAGAATGCTGCAACATCCTGTGATGTGAAAATGTCAACCATCTTGTGATGTATATGCCTGTTAAATTCTTTAAATGGATAATGAATATTGAAAATGGCTAAATATGATTCTCTAGATTGAATCTAGAATAATTATGTCATTCTATGCATGAATATCTTATCTCCCGATAATGAGGGGAAGTTGTCTATTTTTTAGCCCCGAAACTTAATTAATTTTTCCCTATGTTTAGGTTATACTTAATGATCAATTTTATGTGAAGTTTAGTCGCCACACAATTCCCCTCAACAAGCAAGAGTCGTTCATTCACACAGAACATTTTCCAGTACATTAAGAATTTCTCAACAACATTAGAGAGGTCAGACATTGTGGAGCCTCGAACAAAACAAAGACAAATTTAAGGTCCATCAAGGCACAGAACATAATACAGCATGATAGCAACAGAACAAAATGGCATGGTTCAGGTTAAAAGTTCATATAATAAGACACAGCCGACCTCTTGCCCTCACACACAACCAAATATGTGAGATGCTTAATTATTCGTATAAGATGTTGAAACTTACTCATGGCTATTAATTATTCTAAAGACAAAAAACATGTATTCATTCAAATACTGCAACCCATTTATGTCTTCACATGAATGAAAAGTGCACAACAACACAAGAATATTTTTTGGATGGATTTTGTTAAAGGCTTCTGATTCTGAATGAGAGGTCAAGGGTCAGATGGTTGAAATCCCACCATGATGCTATTAATTATCTTAATAGTATAAGGTAAAACAGTATATTCATTCAAATAGATTGTAATCTACAAAGGTGTTCTACATGAATGCAGCACAACAACATTTTGATGTGATTTTGTTAAAGGCTTCTAATTTGACAGAGAGGTTGTGAAGGCCGGAGTTTCCCAAATGCAAACAAAAAGATAAATTCAATTTTCATGTGAAATATATAACAAGCAACACTAAGGTGTCTTCACATAAATGGCATGCACAACAACATTTCCAGATGGATTTTGTTAAAGGCTTCCTGATCTGTATGCTGAGAGAGGCTGTATGTTGTGAGTTTCCCAATGCAAAAAGCACAAATTGAATGTCTTTTGAAGCATGTGAAATATATAACAAGCAGCACTAAGGTGTCTTCACATGAATGGCATGCACAGCAACATTTCCGGATGGATTTTGTTAAAGGCTTCCTGATCTGTATGCTGAGAGAGGCTGTATGCTGTGATGGTTGAAATCCCACCATGACTATTAATTATCTCTAGAAGAAAGCAAGGTAAAACAACATGTATTCATTCAAATAGATTGCAATCTACTAAGGTGTCTTCACATGAATGGCATGCACAACAACATTTTCGGATGGATTTTGTTAAAGGCTTCCTGATCTTGAATCAAAACCTTGATGAATCTGCATCATAAATTATGTACCAACACACATCTAAGCATCCACATGTCAATTTATTTGTTCAAGCAATCCACAATATAGTCTTAAACTATATAAAGTCCAATGCATTGTAGCAATTATATGTTCTAACCTTAGAATCAAATTTCATTGTTCATCTTGAACAATGTGTTCCACTCATATGAAATGTGCTAGTGGCAAATTTTCCAAAATGGCATCATGATCATCTATCGATAACCTCCATTGTCGCTGTTTTTTTCTACTCTTCACTTGCTTCAACTGCAGTCGATTTGCTATGACCAAGTGACTATATTGGGCATAAATAACCTCTGGCTGGTAATCTTGAAAATAATATGATCTTTACATTTCTTTACTTCTTCAAAGAAATGTCCCATTAACACCATTGAACCGATTGGGTATGTATAATTTGATGGATCATTATACTCTTGCAATAGCGTGGATTTAGACATAGTGCATCGTAATAAATAATAATGCACTTTTTATTGATTATCTTCTGGTGCAATGACAGCAAAGACATCACCTTCTCTAACCATATCAGAGACACGATCATTATCATTGTCAATGATAGCCACTTCATTGTCCATTTCCTTGTCACTCACGTTTCCAAATGGGGGCAATGGTGTCAATTGTTCGAGTTTCCATGGTTGAACAAATTTCTCAATTTGGTTTTCACATTCATCGATGGACTCTGTCTGATCAATACATGCATAACAAAAGCAAGAGCACTTTCGTTTCTCAATGCAATGTATATTTGTCATGTCCCTACTCCTAATTGAGTGTAAACTTCTTGTTTTAGGGATTACACTGGCATTATATGGCAATGATCTATCAACATCACCCATTGCAATATTCCAAAAGTACCTGCTTGAGAAAAACACACACATATGTATGAGTCAAATTTTGAAAAATATTAAATATTTTTTTGATAACAAAATACGTGCACATATATGTATACACATATATATATCTACACATGTATAATATATTGTTAGTTAAATGTGTATGCTTACCTGTGCACATGAGCCATCCTTGGGTTTGATACATGACTTAAATTTTCCTTGCACCAATTAACAACATCTAAAGAATTTGCAAGTCGGCAAGCATAGTGATTCAATTGATACCTCCTAAGTGCACGTTTTACACATGCCCCAGCACCATCATGCTCTCCTTTTCCATGCCCTGTGTTACACAGTAATTTGTCACCGTCCCTGAAATCCCCATATCGCCCATTGGAGGGTCATTTATGTGACCAATAAGCAGTGTCATGCCTTGCAAATACCATCATTGCATCCCTTTCCATGAGGACAACATTTCTCCTGTGGATCATTTCCTGAGCAGACCCCTAAAAACACATGTTTTTGCCTTGGCGCTGGTAGCCCGTTATGTACTCGCGCCAATGGGGGGAAATTAACACTGAGCCCGCACCAATTGGCACTCTGTCCCAGTTAAGAACCTGCGCCAATCTGCTTTTGGAATTTTTTTTAAAAAAGAGGCGAAGTTTCGATTACAACAACTTCGTGGATGAGTCATCAGGAGTGGTTTCGCCTGAATAACCACGGCCTTCCTCCTTTGTCCTCTTGTTGCCACCTTATGGGGAACCTCCCAAGGGATAAGGCCTCCCTTCCACTATTGTAGGGATCCCAACCTCCTCCTCTCCTCTATAAATATAGCCTATATCCATTGATGAAGGGGCTGAAGGGCTGAATGGCTGAATAGCTAGTTCCAGAATCTCCAAGTTCCCAAGAGCTTTCATGCTGCAAAAGCCTTCTTGATCCCCTAAGGCAAAATCCAAGCAAGGAGACTATTGCCAAGTACCCAGAGAGAGAGGCTTGTCCCATCCCTGACAGGCTTTTTCGAGACATGTTGTGCTGACGACCCGCTAAAGGAGAGTGCTGCGTCGAAGCTATGGTTGTATTCTTCTTTTAACTCTTTAATGATAAGCGACTATCGGTTATGGTTCCACTCTTGTTCTTGATCATGTTCATGAGTTATATCCTCTTCGACTGATATATAGTTGTATGTACTGGATTTTATGCTTGCATTTGTGTTGTTTCTTGCATGTGCAGGTGTCCGATCACGGAGAGCGTGAGGATTGTGATCTGCCAGGGCAAAGGAACAGGAGCACCACCTCTTCTACAAACGACAGCGTTGGATTTCAGGTAAGCCTTCCTCGCAAGTCGGTTTATTTACAATTAGGAACCTGCACCGTAGCGTGTTTGATTGTTGCTAGACCCGATCTGGGCTAGTAGGGATTGCCTCTGTTCACAGAGGGGAGTTACCTCCTCAACAATTTGGCAACTCCGCTGGGGATTCAGCTTGTTTTTTGATTTGTAAGCTATAGACAGAGTCTGAAGCACAGCCAGATAGCCTTCGAAACGCTTTTGCTCTGCATTAGCGGAGTAGATCAACGTTGCTTCAGTCGATCTCCGGTTTAGTTTACGAACTGAACAACTTAGAGCATTGTCTTGTCTTTTCGGTTAATTTCTTGGCCTTGCTTGCTTGGTTGGCTCTTTTGGGCTGGCTCTTTTTGTGTTTTGGCTTTTGGTTCAGCCCCAGAGGATCAGATCTGACCTTTGCTTCTCCGAATTTTCACCTTTTCATAGATGGCTTGATTGGCGCGAGTTTAGCCCTGAGATTCGTGCCAATTGGTGCAGTTTGCCAGTTCATCACTCGCGCCATCCCCTGTCTGGCGTGGATTATAGCCAGACAGTCGCGCCATTTCCTGTAGGTGGTAGGGTTACCCTTGTTCGGAAGCTTCTTTTGGTCAGTACTTTGCTTCTGGGTTTGTTTTGGATTCTGCTTGAAGTGGTGAATCTGGTCTTGGTTGGGAGAAATTCTTTGTTTTTTCATTTTCAGGTGTTGGCGCTAGTTTTCAATGTGCAAGTCGCGCCAATTGTTGCCAATTAGCGCTAGTTGTCAATGGACAAGTCATGCCAATTTCATGGTGTATGAAAATTGAGATTTTTTCCCTAAATCCTTCACCAGTGTGTCTTTCCCTTCTGGTCTTTTCCTTGTATGAGCATAGATTACATTGCTCATTGTTCGGGATGTCTTCTTTCCATGATTGCTTGATGTAAAAGGGAATGAATGCCTTGTTTTGATCTCATTCTTTGGAAGTCCTCTTTGTGTTTTGTCAACTTTTGAGGAATTTTGTTACAAAGTGTTTTGAAACAACGATTGCATTCTTAGTGTTTATTTACATCTCTTTTGCATTAATCCTTCATTAAGAAGCTTTACGTTTATTAAGTTTTCGTCTCAAAGTGTCCTTTTTGTTAAAATGCATTATATCACATCGCATTGAAAAGTATTTTGAGATTTATCATTGAACTTAGATCACATTGTTTAATGATTGAGAGCTAAAAATCGCTTTGTGTGCATTCTCTTTCATTGAAAGCATGCATTAAGTAGATTCTCATTTCATCGAAAAATGCATTGAGTGCATTCTTATTATTTGAAAAGAAAAGGAAATTGTGCATAGATTACAATTGCATAGTTTTCGGAAAAAGAATTTTGCATAGATTACATTGCATAATTCGCTTCGTTGAATGTTTTAGAATACTTTTGGATAGTGAAAGTCATCTAGTTTGGAAAAGTTTCATTTTCAGTTTTGCTGTTTGTTGCATCATTGTTTGAAGCTCTTCCCTTAACTAGATAGCATTCATCGAATTGAAAGTTTTCTTTTCTCATATAGCTGCATACAGGAGATTGTCATATGACATATGGTAGGGCCTTGAAACCGAAACATAATTGAAGATCAACCATAAAATTTACTCAATTTACCTAAGGAAGCATTGAAACATTAACGAATATTTAGAGGTCTAGGCTAGAGACGTGTTCCGGCGTCGTTAAACCTAGTAGCTGTCATTCGCCTCTTGGCTTTAGACAGCACTAGTACAGACTTGTGCTCCCCGTACCGTCGCATATATAAAGGGAGACCCCACTAGGTTGCTATCCTTTATCCGTAGGAAGCCGAGTCTGCCGCCCTATACCGGTGATACACCGAACACAACATTCGGGGAGATTGCCTGCACGTACGGAAAGTCCTTGGTTGATTTCTCTTTCATTTTGAAACCAAGGTGTATATTGCAGTTCACGGTTATTTGGTACACCCTTTTGCCTAGTATTCCTGAGTAGTCATTTCCGATCTTTTCTCTGACTTTAAATTTGAAAAGGTCATCAAGCGTTTGTCCTTTCACGCTTGTTTCCAATCTGAAAGTGATAGAGTCACCTTTTGCCTGTTTCTCGACTCTTAAAATATGAAACGGTAGAGTTTTGTTTCAATGTTTTAAAAATTAACTGCCCACGAAATATTCCCGGTTAAAGTTAGTTTCCTTAGGGTGTTGTTCTGAAGATCGTTTCTGATGGCAACTTTTCCGGAGTTCACCAACCAAGGAATCCCCTCCGATGGGAATCCGGGTCCTTTTCCTCCTTTTGGGAATGTTGGTGCTCCTTATATGGAAACGTTGTCCCTTCCTGGGTTAACTGTTGGGTTGCCCGTTTGGTTGTTTTCAACCTCTCAGGTCAATGTGTAAACCTCGTTAAAACAATGAAACACGTTCTTGTTCAATTCGATTCTTTGATAAGATCTCGTAAAATCCCAGTTGAGTCTTTCTCTTGATCTCGTAGCTTGAACCTTCAATCTAATTTCCTTTCATATGGATTGAAGCATGGGGGCATGTACCTCGAATTGAATCACTATGGTGGGGGCATGCTTACTTTTTCAAGCATAGTTTGTTTCGTTTTCAAGCTTGTGTAAAAATGAAACCGGCTTTCCAAGCATAGTTTATCTTTGTTTCAAGCTTGTGTTCCACTTCTACCAACTTCGCTGCATTTTCTCCGCACACGCTAGTGTAAAAATGAAATTCTTTGCCCATTTTACCTTTGTGGATTGCCATTTTATTTGCCTCGTTGCGCCGATGAGCCCCTTGGTTTTCTTACCCATCGTCATCATCTCGCTTGACCAATCATATGCCTTCACTTGGTTGTTTTACCTGCTCTCGAGGAACCCGCTCTCGAGGAACCGTTGCGATGCTGAGATGAGTGGTCTTGTTAGCCAACCTCTCAACCTTTACTTGTTTTGAGCAGTTCCACCATTACCGGAACCAGTAGCTACCCTTTATACCACTCGTTCCTCCAGGAGGAGTCAACTTTCAGCTCTTTTCTGACTCTTTAAACATGAAAAGATTGCCGAGTCCCTTGTCGTTTCGATCTCGTTAAAGTGGCTGCGAAACGACATCTACCCAGTATACGTTTACCCCTTTTTCGGGCTGGGATGGATTATTTACGAAAAAGGAATACCCTAGCCTATCGCGACTAGGAGGTTTTCTTGGATATTGTTTTCTACCTTTTCGGGTCCGAGGAACTATCTACGAAAAGGGACCGCTGGAGTTTACTTTTCTGCTGTCTTTTCAAACTCTCTAAATATGAAAAGACGCCGATTTCTTCCTTTGTCAGACTCGTTAAACCCTGATGACATTGGATTCAGTCGTGATGACGATATTCGAGTTCCTCCTTCCTAGGGCTCGTTAAATGTACTAGGATGGATTCGTCCGAAGGACGTATTTATATGACAAGCATATGGTATCCTCTTCAAGCTTGTGTAAAAATAAAGAGGTACTCACCGAAATGGTGGGGAAAAATGGAACCAATATCATTGTCGTGTCGGCAGTATGTCGCTCTTGAACATGGCACTTGTCTGCATTCGTGTCGGGTTGGGGACATCTCATCTCGTTTTTCACTTGCCTCCGTGGGTTTGGGTGATCCCTTTTGACCTCTCATCTGTTCTTTGCCTCGTCACCATGACCTATTATCTTTTGATGTCAAATACTGCCAAATCCACTATCGTGTCGTCAATATGTTCAAGAGAAGTTGACCTCTGCAAATATCAACCTCCCTCTGATTCTCATATGATCCTAATTCACAACAAAAACATCATGTTCTGCTATCTCGTGTCGATGATGTGGGAAACACTATGGCCCACCTTCGATCAAGGTCACTTCCTGTCGACTTCAGCTCATTATCTAGGAAGCTGATCTAGAGATTCCCTTCTGGTACCTTAGAGCCTGCATGCCTCAATGGCAGGTTCTTCGCATTCGACGTGAGGTTTTCATCATTGGCCTCCGATCGAGTGATTCTGTGGGTGTTCGACGCCAGCTCACTGTTCACATGCCGTAGATTGTACCTGTAGTACCTTGAGGACCATTGGCATTATTGGTGGTTCCTCTCACGTCTGTTAACAGCTTTCATCATTGGCTGGTAGTCAGGCGATGTTCTTGCATGTTTGACTTCAGCTCACTTATTCGCATGCTTGAACTTGTACTTTGTTCGGGTCGAGATGGAGCGCAAGACCCTGGATTGTGTCTATTGTAATCCAGGCTGCGACATTGTGGATTATTATGATTATTTACATGAATCACTGATTGGATGGCTGCGACCATACCTGAGTCTATTTATCGATCTTCATTGGATGGCTGCGTCCATGCCTTGGATCTAGATTATTGTACACTCTGTTATGGATGGTTGCGCCCATACCACGCATATATATCATGTATCTGAGACATCATTTGTACTTTGATCCGCAGGTTTTCCGATGGCGATGTTTTCAGTGGGCATGTTCTCGTAAAGCATTTCACACCTCTCTCTCTTTCGGGCCTCATGCTTTAGGGGGCATCTGTTACACAGTAATTTGTCACCGTCCCTGCAATCCCCATCTCGCCCATTGGAGGGTCATTTCTGTGACCAATAAGCAGTGTCATGCCTTGAAAATACCATCATTGCATCCCTTTCCATGAGGACAACATTTCTCCCCGTGGATCATTTCCCGAGCGTACCCCTAAAAACACATGTTTTTTCCTCGCGCCGGGTAGCCCGTTATGTACTCGCGCCAATGGGGGAAATTAACACCGAGCCGCGCCAATTGGCGCTGTCCTAGCTAAGAACCCGCACCAATCCGATTTTTGGAAATTTTTTTTTAAAAAGAGGCGAAGTTTCGATTACAACAACTTCGTGGATGAGTCATTAGGAGTGGTTTCGACTGAATAACCACGGCCTTCCTCCTTTGGCCTCTTGTTTCCACCTTATGGGGAACCTCCCAAGGGATAATGCCTTCCTTCCACTATTGTAGGGATCCCAACCTCCTCCTCTCCTCTATAAATATAGCCTTCATCCATTGATGAAGGGGCTGAAGGGCTGAATGGCTGAATAGCTAGTTCCAGAATCTCCAAGTTCCCAAGAGCTTTCATGCTGCAAAAGCCTTCTTGATCCCCTAAGGCCAAATCCAAGCAAGGAGAATATTGCCAAGTATCCAGAGAGAGAGGCTTGTCCCATCCCTGACAGGCTTTTTCGAGACATGTTGTGCTGACGACCCGCTAAAGGAGAGTGATGCGTCGAAGCTATGGTTGTATTCTTCTTTTGACTCTTTAATGATAAGCGACTATCGGTTATGGTTCCACTCTTGTTCTTGATCATGTTCATGAGTTATGTCCTCTTCGACTGATATATAGTTGTATGTACTGGGTTTTATGCTTGTGTTTGTGTTGTTTCTTGCATGTGCGGGTGTCCGATCACGGAGAGCGTGAGGATTGTGATCTGCCAGGGCAAAGGAACAGGAGCACCACCTCTTCTACAAACGACAGCGTTGGATTTCAGGTAAGCCTTCCTCGCAAGTCGGTTTATTTACAATTAGGAACCTGCACTGTAGCGTGTTTGATTGTTGCTAGACCCGATCTGGGCTAGTAGGGATCACCTTTGTCCGCAGAGGGGATTTACCTCCTCAACACCCTGTCTCAAAGAAATT